>CM076649.1:25679639-25758682 GCA_038496675.1 Rachycentron canadum
GTGTATATATATATATATATATATATATATATATATATATATTCATACACCAGTCATGCTGGGGGAAAAAAAGCATCAAGCTTGTGTATAGTTTGACAACTTTGTTCAGAATCATGCTCCTTATTATCAGTCGATTTTTACATTTAATGTCAATTGGCGTTCCCCCCAATTTGTGCCCATAATTGGACCTCAGTGGTGTTTCATCGCTGGCTATTTGACTAACTTGTTCTCTGGTTGATTCAGCTGTTGCTGTTGCTGTTTCCTGTCATGGCAACCAAATGTCAGCGAGTTGCTAATAATATCAGTGACCTTACCGGCTCTGGCTCTGTTTGCAGAGCTGTATTAGCAGGGGCTAATTTTTTACCCAGTCTGAGAGACAGATTGGTCCTGGTGATTGCTGAGGACTTTGAGGGTGAATCAAGTCAACTGAAATCACACTCTGGGGCTCAACAGACACCGGGCGCCAAGAAACAGGTATGACGGCTGGTTCACGTTAATAAACACAATAATAAACAAATGTTTTTTTCTGTTAAGGACCCCTGTTTCTTTCTTCAGAAGGCCGGGAACCAGGTTTGTAAAGGTATTTCATTTGCAATCCAGAACCAAAATGTGGAGTTTATGGGAAAAGCACACAGATGATTTCACTCTCTCTGTTATTTTGCACCAAGTATAAAAAGGACAGAGAGAAGTAAATGAAGACCTGAAAGCTGCTTTTCATGTGCATATATAAATAGAAACCAAGGGCAGCTTTGAAATGCAGTTACATGGATTGCATTTTTTTAATTAATTTTTTTTTTTTTTTTTTTTAGTAAAGCATAAAGCATGGACTGTAAAGCTGGTAGGGCCCAGGCTCTACCTACTTTTCTTATCCAAAAAACTGCTCCCAACACAGATCAGTGGCGGTGGCACTGGGGGGTGGTGGGGGGGGCAACAGGCCCAACCAAATCCATATGTGACCCGTGGTCCATGTGGCTATAGCTGTGGATTTTCACACATGTAGATAGAAAGAACCCCTCGAAATTCACAAAAACGCATGTGACAATTAAAAGTTACCCTGACCCAGCTAGAACCAGATTAAATAAATAAATCAACAAACACAAACCTTTGACACGTATACACTGACGGCACTGGGAAGAGGACGACCCAGTGGATACAGATTCAAAGGGAACGAGGAAACTGAGCTCTTGATGTGAACGCCAGGTGAATAAATGAAATAAAAGATAACAATAGAAAAACAGCAGCAGCTGGGTCTGATCTGAGCGTCTTCTCATCCAAGGATCAACCACTTGGATCACCATTTCCCAACCTCGTCAACTCTAAAAAAAAAAACGCTTCAAGCTCGTGGCACGGTGTTATTCAAAACACGAAAAACAGCCGGGGCCAAGCCCGGCGCTGCCAAATGTGCTGTCACTGCTGAATTGTTTGCTACTGAAATACTCTCCATTTTCAATTTAGCGTTAAAATGTTTTTTGATTGCTTATTATTAGCATAATAATACAAGATTAAGACTGAATGAATTACAAGTCTGACAGCGGCGGCGTCTGAAGGAGGAAACAGCAGATATGGCTTTAATTTGTGAGACGCTGACAGGATGGATAGCGGGGCTTAGAGACGTGCAATGCCACGTGTTTGCAACTCATTTCACGCACAACACAGCCTGTTACAGCAATTAAAGATAAACAGGTTGTTCAAAGCAAAAACATATCACACATATTCCTATCGTGTTAATGAGTGTGTCTGTATTTTTTTATTATTATTATTATTTTTTTTTTATTTTGATTTTTGCTCAACAGCGTTCATTAAGCCATCGAAGGGACGAGTGCTCATTAGCAGGACGTTTACCTGTTGGCCGCACAGGAAATGTGCAGCCAAAGTGCATTGTGTCATTTTCCAAAGCGAAGGCAGAAAGTTGGAGACACTCAAAGCTGCTGAAGACATCGTGTTTCAATTAGCAGCTCTGCAGATGTGCCACGTGGCGAGAAACGATCGATGACAAACGCTCTCGCCGTCTGGAAAAAAAAAAAAAAAGCAAACAGACACGTGTGTGACACAGTGTCACATAAAAATTGTTTTATTCAATGGTTTTGCCATCCATCCCCCCATAGCCCTCATCGGATTTACAAACCGTCAGGGTTTACACTCACACATCAGTCCAGGATAATACACTAATTAAAAAGAAATGAAATAAATAACAAGAATGGAATAAATAATGAAGGCAAAGGTCTCTCAAATAACTTTTTTAGATTATATGAGTCATTTTATTTCCATCATCTTGCTTCTTTGTCATTATAAAGCCATAATACAAGAGAGATAAAAAAATAAAAAAAACACACAAAAAGCAATACTCAGTTCATATTTCGATCGTTTTCTATCACTCACAGAATGTGATTTACCACTGGACAAATTTGATGCCTTCTTCCAAAGCTGCGTACCGACCCATGTCAACATGAAGACACAGTTTACCAGCTGTAATCTAGGATTATGACCAGCGTCGTTTTCAGTCGCAAATAGCTGCGCAGCTTTGGTTTACTCCAGATCTCATTTGCACAGTTGTGAGTTGTGTTTAACTTTGTGAATCACTTGCGAAATATACCGTTAATCTTCTCCAGCTTAAAGAAACTGACTCTTCAAACCTATGTTTACAACGCATGGTATGTAAGTTCCTCGTCCGGAGCCCGTTTACACATTTCTGAGGGTTGTCATTCGTAATTTCCTTTCCATTCAAAGTGTAAAAACTCACTGCATTCACACTGAGTCTGCAGAGGACAATGTAATGTGCGGAGAGCATGCTGCTGTGTGAAGGTACATACACAGAGTATATGGAGAAAGTGTGTTTTTGACATGTGTGATGGCTTTCAGGCCTCAGAATGCTATTTGGCAAATGTTTCACCTGTAACATAATAATAATAATAAATCAAAGACAATTCCTTAATAGATTGAGTTTCATTAAACCAATAAAAAACATTAAAATACTGGATAAAATATGGACAAGTGCAACAATAACAAAGAGAGATTACAGTGACTGTGACGATGCTATGATATTTGCTCTCCGCACCACAGCCTCAGTGTCGTGCGTCTGCTCTTTATTCAAGGAGCCAAGAAAAAGACAGAAATGAGGACAAACAGCTCAGTCAGTGCTGCTCATATTCCTGAGCAAGCATGTGAGCGAAGCACATGAGTGAGACCGAATTAGAGATGAACTTGATGTCACAAGAAATGATTTCCCTGCTTTGTGGGGTTTTTTTTCTTTCCTTTCTTTCTTTTTTTCACCTACACCTCCAGCTCATCAGAGCACCGAGTAAACGTGGTGAGCACAACTCATTTAAAGTGTGTTCTTCGTGAGTAAGCTGCCGACGTACAGACACAATTTACTTTATATTTTAGTCTTGAATCACCTGAGTAATGCAATCACACACAGATCTATGTGGAATTTTTGGCTCATTTATACCAGAGTCGCTGGGTAATATTTGACTGGAAGATGCAAATGAAGAGTGATGGGGGAGAAGGTTGCAACACTTGAATTCACTGTCATTTACTCACTTTACTTTACTATTTGGACAACACCAACCAAACATTTGGTTTGAACTGGGCATGTGCCTTGTCATTAGTTGCAACCTTCCCTTATTGCAACCATCCCATGTCTCCCCATTTTGAAACTGATTTGCAAATAGGTCTAAAAATCGTCGTGGAAGTGAATTTTGATGCCGAAATATTTGTATTGGTTTTTGTCTTGGTCTTTGTTCATCTTAAGATACGGCATTAATTATGACATAAACAGGTACGTGACATTTGAATGATCGAGTGAATCTAGTGAATAAACACGTGCAATAATGAATATACAATGTGATATAAGATATAGTCGGGCATATTTACACAAATGATTCAGTTCAATTTTAATAATATACCCTAACCATTGCTTTGGGTGAAAAAAAAAATCTAATATCTGATTTGAAGGTCATACAATAATAATGATTTTAAAAAATTAACAATAAAAAGAATGAAAAAAACTATTCCAAAATTTAAAAATGTCCTGCTGCTGTGAAGGACATGATCAAGGGCTCATATGTCAGAGATCAAAAGTAACACAACATATTAATTTACATGCAAATGCAATGGATTATTACTTTAACCCTCAACCCTTGCTGCAACCCTGATGGACAGGACTCTCAGAAGGAAGGATGGTCCTGCACACAATGGCCCCACTTTGCCAAACTGCCCCTCTCCTGGTCAATACAAAATTCAAACGACTCTCAGCAGGACAGTGAAATAAGAAGAGGCACGGACAGAGAAACACAGACACTTCACAAGGACACAAACACGTTGTCACAAAGCGAGGTGTTGCCAGAGGGTTGGCTGGAGCAGACTGAGAAGCCTGCAGCGCTGGGAAGAAACGATAGAAACATCTGCCGAGGCTGGTAGTCGTCGTCTTTCTGTTGGCCTTATGTCCTGTCTTCCACTGTCTGTCTCACTCATTTACATAGACATCGAGTCCCTCTCATTCCCTCCATGCTGCATGGTCTGCTGTCTCTACCTACTCTTTACCTGGCAGTCATTCTCTCTCTCCTCTCTTGCCTCATTACCATCAATCCTTTCTCCTATTTTTTTCATTGTATCTTGACAACTTATAAGGCGTTATCTGCTTTATCTGGATGCATCAAAGCCTGGAGCTCTGTTTTTCAGCCACTTAAAAACAAAGTGCCAAGCTATTTTAATTAAAAATCTGGCCCATGCGTGGGCCACATGCTTGTTTTCTTTTGGCCCAGTCTACACCCCAGTTCCGTGGCCCAATTCTGACCCATATACAACATCATTGTCAGATGCTCCTTTCACATCTGGACCAATTCTGGCACAAACGCAGAAGGTCTTATGTCTGTCAGCCAATACTGGAGGATAACATTCAGAATCTGGCCAGATATAGAAGTATATGGGCCAGACTTGGGCTGAGCACCAAAGCATATGTTGGGCCAGAAGTTTAATTTTGCTATCTGAACCAATGAAAACAACACAGCAGCCGTGTCGCCTCATCTAACCTTGTTGTTTGAAAAGGCCTGGTTCTCTGTTTACTGACATATTATACAATGGTAATTTCTGGGGGAGGGAGGGACACTGAAAATAAAAGGGTGTGCTATTGGCTGGCTAAAATGTGTGAGCTAAATTGCAATTTAAGGCTAAAGATAGCTAACTTTATTGTTTGTCTTTAGATACTTGACACAATCAATGTGAAAGTAAGAATGTTAGGTTCAGTAAACAAGCTAGTTGGTTAGCTACCACCAATAGTCATGGTATAATATCAGAGGGTAAATATAGTGGGACATATATGTAAAAGGTTGACAGAAAATCTTACATGTCTTTGAGTTACAAAAGCAAAATTAATTCCATTTAAATCATTATTACCACATTGAAAATTACATTAACAACAGTCTCCACTGGCTGGTTTTTACAAATGAGCTCTCCCCCTAAAACAGAAACCAGCTAACATGAACACTGAATAATAAAAAAAAAAAAAAAAGAAAACAAAACAAAAATGGAAATTTCGTGTGATCATAACTAAGAAGTCACGAAGGAGGAAAGGGGAAAGCCTACGAAAAGCAGATAAATATTTAAAAGGACAAATTCTTAACTCGGTTAGGAAATGGCCACTATCAGTCTAACACAACGGTTCCTGTGAGATACAAGCCATCATATCAGCAAAACGTCAGCTTTTCCGACAATCAGTCTTAAATTGAAACTGATGGCCATGCAAATTACACAGTTTATTTAAAGCAGGCTCACTCGTCCCTTGGGCCATGAAACCTAATCAGCAATAAAATGACCATGTAAACTTTAATTTAAAAATAAATAAATAAATATGTAGCTGCCAGTGGCGACAATATTTCACAGTGCTGCACAACAACACATATGCAACAAAATTAGGGGCTCGTTGCTTCCCACGTCCCTGTGAGTTCTCCGCAGAGGGTTCGGAGTCAGCGGCAACTGTGAGCGATACCCCTGCAGCAGGTAGAGACGGGGGTGACTCATGCAAGGACACTTTCATTGGGACGAACATAATGCAATTGAGCTGAAAAGCTTCTGGCTACAGGATGATCCTCTTTAACCACCAGGCCACCCTGCTGCACATCTTCCCCCCACAGGTTGAAAACCCCGACAAGGTATGTAATGCGTAAAACACTCCTGCAATGCCCCAGATAGCCTGAAGAATTAATAAGCTGAATGCATTCCCGTCACACGCTGTATAGTTCTTCCCATTTCAAAGAGGAGCAGAGTGTGCAATGTATATTGGGAAGTGTCTGGGGGCTATTTTTCAGTGTCTGCTTCATAATATTCAAACCTCTGAGACAGCTAGCGTGAAAGCAGGGATACCTGAATGCTGCAGCGGCTGCATACACACATACACTGCACACTTACAAAACTCTCCTTCTGCTCTCTACATACTGAATTGAAACTGAACTTCAACTGTGCTGATGAGATATTTTCCACTCAAAGTCCTGCAATGCTGACTCAAAGAATCACTAGAGGGAATGTGGTGCAGGGATAACAGACGAAACACTGAGACTCTAATTTCTGGAAATTGGACACAAGCAAATCCAGGGCATGTGGGTGTGACCAACTGAGTTTTGCAATTTTGCACAAGTCGAGTAAGGTCGACCGAAGTAGAACTTTATTTGTCCCCAGAAGGCAATTAAATGCAATAATACAATAGAGGTAAAAGAAACATATAGAGCAAGTTTAGTACAGTTCAAACTTGGGGGGCAAAAAAAGGTTGAAGCTGGATAATATATCATTAGGAGAAATAAAGCATCAGCATGTGGAATAGGAACAAGTTTCAGTATTGGCCAATCACAGCAATTCTTCTCCCCCATTTAAAACCAATGTGCAGTCGATGAGCTAATGAGCCAGGAGAGGAGTCCTGGCTGGTTAAGGAAAATGTGACCCTTCTCTGGAAATGCAGAGTCCGTGTTCAGATCCCCATTTGTCTTTCAGCTGTCTTTTTTTTTTTTTTTTTTTAAAGAGAACGTTCAACACTTTGGACTGTTCTGTCTGAAGCTGCAGCCTAAATCTCCCTAATTAGCACGTTTCATCTCGTTTGTTTTATCAACACAAAAACTATGTATAACAAGTGTAAAAATGGCAATTCACAGTTTTAAGTGGAGGTTATATACCTGACTATACCTTTGTTCAAAGCAGTTGCTAGACAACAAGCGGCAATTCTCGTAGATCACTGCACTTCTCTAATTGTTTCTGGTCCCCGTATATTATACATAATGTTTTAATAATTTTTGTTTTCATGTGCTGACAAGAGACTGCAAAGAAAAATAGATGCAGCCTCCATGACGTCGCCCAAAGGTTTTTGTGTGGTTTTGAAGCTCAGAGTGGGCTGATTCGCCTCTGCCATCTTGGCAGCGACTGACTCTGCCCGACTTCCGGCCAATCCAAAAATGGGCAAAGAGGTGGGGAGTGTTTGTGGTTTGTGCTGGTTTGTGGTAGGCATGCGCTCACCCGGCTGGTAGTCTAATGGGTCTGACTCACTTTTTGTTCCAGCCTCAAGTGGCCATTTGAGGAACAGACGTTTTTCTTAGCACTTCCGTGTTGGATTTATTTTTCGGCCCTCGAGGTCGCTGCTTGCAGTTTCCAATATTTGTGTCTGTTGTTTATATATTGCTTATATGTTTTGTTGACATGATGAGAATATTATTTTACAGAGAACTGAAGTTTGAGTAATGTGAAGCAGTTTTCACTGTGGTGGCCATCCCTTCTGCAAATGCAAACAGGAGTGTTGTCAGTATCTCATGGAGTGCAGTGGATGTTTTGTTATTTCTGCTGATGCATTGGGCAAAGGGGGTTTGCATCAGGGCTGGGGATGCAATCAGAATTAACAGGCTGGTTAAAAGGATGGCTCAGTTGTCGGCCTCAGCCCGGACACCCTGGAGGCAGAGTCAGTGAATGAGCACTAATCTGAACTCTATCTGAGACAACAACTCTCATCCCTCCGCATATTGAGCAGATTTGGCTGCATGTCGTCCTCAGCCTCTGCTTCAACCCCTGTGGTTAAACTGTGTGGTTCTGGCTTTGAGCTCCAGTCACCATCAGAGCACAGTGCCCACGTCCCTTCAGACCGGTCTTGTGCTGTGTCACTTTCTTGAGCTATGCCAAGATTGAATTTGGTTTCTACATCCATGAGTCCCAATTTGAGATTTTTCATTCATTGTGTTACTTTTATTTGTATCACACACACAGGATGGAAAAGAAGGAAAAGCCTGCCAATTTGAACAGGAGGTCAACAGTGACAATTGCGTTCATGCATGGCTGCTCTGTGAGGTAAATGGGTCAGAAAACCACAGACAGAGAACTGATTCCACATTCTGCACATCGTGATTAGCTTGGTCGGCCGTCAACCTTATAAATCCTCAGGTGGCGCCTTTATCGGGGCAGTGAAAAGATCAGACCTACTGAGCAAGAAAACCGTAGGAAAGGGGCGTCTGATATTTCAACTTTTCAAAGCGCACATTACCCGATGATTTTTAATAACAGCACTTATCCAAATCGCACCCTCCGTCCTGTGGCTTCAACTGATCGATCTTCCACTTGCGATCCTGCTGGCAGTGGGAAAAAAAAAAAAAAAGGATGTGGGATATCTTTTTTCCTTCATCACCCAGCACCTCTCATATTCTTTTGATTCCCCATGAATAATGCAAGGCGAAAGGTGTTGTTCTGAAGCCTTGTCAGGTGTTATCTGCTGTCTAGATTACGGCCGAGGTGGGATATCAAGGAATTACACCGTAGTCTGCGCTGCCCTTCTCCGTCGAGCACACACGGCACAGGGGATGGCTGATTAAAGGTGTGCGTGTGAGTGTGAGTGTGCGTGCGTTCAGGCTGATTTTTCGTATGTGTTTTGCGCGTGCAACCAAAAATTGCAATCTTTTCATTTCGGAAACAAAGTGAAGCAAATCGAGAGGGTTTCGCGAACATCTGAAGACCGGTTTAGCCACACTCCAGCGGCACCAAATTGAAATGACTCGCCAACATTGCACACATATTTCCCCACAAAGATTGAGACAATTAATTGGACAAGACGTCTCACGGAGTAGTGTAGGCTTCACGTCAGGCTCTCCGCACTGAACGATATCCCATATCCTTCTTCTTCTGAAGTGTCAACCGATACCAGTACAGTCTGTCAATCACACGGTAGCCACACCCTAATGCATTGACTAATGGCCTCTGAATGGGATCATCATTTAAAAAATGAACATCTTGATATATTGACGATTTGAAACTAGAGACTGAAACCATAAAGAGAGCATTTTCCCATAGACTTCAATACAATCTGACTTAATTTTACAACCAGTGGAGTCGCCCCCTGATGGTCGTCAGATGAAGTGCAGGTATAAAGCTCTTCATCTTTGGCTTCACCTTTCAGACATGTTGCCTACAGTCACTGGAGGTCTGTCTGGCTTCATGATCCCAGACTGTGTTATTAATCACTTGCACTGCTCATTAACATGGGAGTGTGTTAAATCCAGCTTCTTTAGGTTTATTAGCAACTTTCTTTCTTGGTTTTTGTCAATGCATTTTGCTGTTAAGCTATTTTTTTTTTTTTTTTTTTTTATCATTTTTATCATGTTTTTATTCATCTGAGTCTGATCATGATAATGTCCAATCCTGAAAAACCTGAAATACTTCTATTAGACTCCTGAGATAAAAGAGATGTACTTTCTTGTAATACTGAGCTTCTGGTCCCTGAGGTTAAAACAGAAGCAACACACCATGGCATTATCTTAGACTCTGAGTTAAATTTCATTTCACACATACATAAAAGGCCCAAAACTGCTTTTTTTTTTTTTTAACATTTAGGAAATGTTTCCAAAGTTTGGCTGTTCCTCTCTCCCATTAAGGTGCCGAAAAACTTACCGACGCTTTTATTTCAAATAAATTAGATTGTTGCATTTGTCCGAATCAGTGGAAAGAATTAAGCTGCCGACTTTAAACTAAAACCAGGAAGAGAGAGGGCATATTACCCCAGTTTTAGCTGCACTCCATTAGCTCCCAGTATGTTTCAGGATAGATTCGAATGCCCTTCTACTTGTTTATAAAGCTCTTCATGGTTTGGGACCAGCTTACATTGCAGACTCTTTGTCATTTCATTATGCCGCGCAAGCTCTTAGATGCTCCACTGTCAAGATTTTAAATGAACATAATTTTATGCACAGGAAAATAGGCAGCACGGCTTATTTTTAACTGTGGAACATCCTGCCAAGAGCTATAAGAGATGTGGGCTCTGTGAACATTTTTAAACGACAGCTGAAAACCTGTTTATTTAATTTGGCTTCTAATCAATTCTTTTATATTTTACTATTCTTACTGGTTTATTATTTTTATCTTCCTTTGCATATTTTATCATCTCCTGTTGTTTTATAGACTTTCACTGTAAAGTGCTTTGAGAGTATGAAAAGTGCGCCATAAATAAAGTTTGGGATTATTATCATTCAGTTAGATTTACTTTGTCTTAATTGGATCAAAGGGAATGAAACAGTCAGCCGTCGTCAAATTGTTCACCGGTGATTTTTTAGAGAGGAGCGATGGAGGAAACTCATTCCACACCTCAGGATGAGCGTCTCAGGGCTTTTTTTTTTTTTTTTTTTTGAAAAGTGCAGTCAGGACTGACCTAGATAAATATGCTGAATAACCTCCTCCTCCTCCTCCTCCTCCTCGTCTCCCGCGCCTCCCCCCCAGACCCCCCCCTCACCACACTTAGGTCCATCAATTATTAATTCATGCTGCTTAATCTGAAGGCCACAGACTCTGCAGTGTGTCCTAAATGCGTGTGCCAGGACATAAACAATAGAAAAAAGAAAAAAGAAAAAAAAATGAAGGGAAGCGTCTGCTGCCTGGATAAGCCCTCCCCTTTGGACTCGGGTCACACTGATAAAAAAAAACCAAACAAAACAAAACTTTATTACAATAAAAACAAACAATCTGCATTTTACAGGAATTAAATTAATTCTTTAAACGATGAACACGCTACTCGGACAAAAACATCTTTTCTTCTCTCTCTCTCTCTCTCTCTCTCAGGTCAGATGACCTTGTCCTAAATGTTTTATTCACACTCATAATACATATCAGATCACAACTTGCAGCGTGTAGCGATGAACATTTTACAGGCTTCATGTGTGTCTACTGTCAAGCTGCTCTGCCTGGTAAAAACTGACCCAGTTATGACTTTCTGTTCATTTCGCGGCGTGGACGCCTGCTGTGTGATGATTTCAGCCTTGTGGCAGGTCAGGTAACATCCACCGACCCAGGCAGACTTTGTACCACAGCCATCCTTTGCGCTGGAGCACACAAACATTCAACGTTGTGTTTTGTCAACCTGCCCATCAGCTCGAACGTGCACCGTGTTGCTCTTCACATTGCGTCACTTGACTTCCCCCTTCGCTCCCGAAAGTGGAACTATGGGCTGTAATAAGATGAAGGACCAGATGAACAACATATGAACAATCGGCTCAGTTTATCTGTTGCAGCGGAGCTTTTGCTCTGCCGAGAAGGTGATTGGCTGCGGTCTGCCGTCCCTCCAGGACCCCGAGGCGAGCAGGAAAAACTGTTGCTGACCCCTCCCACCCTGGAAACAAACCTCTTGAGACCCCTCTGGTGGGCGGCAGGAGGCTCTAATTTGAAGCTACTTCATGAAATAATCTCAGAGTTACATTTACACAAATGATGTACATGTATTGAAGATATCTGTATAATGACTTTTTATATGGTTGAACATGTTGTGGCCCTATTTCTAAACAATATACAGTATATTTAATTTATATATGGACATTTACTACACTAGGGGATGGATGTATATTTATGTAACGTATTATATGTCTACAATAAGCATATATACATAAACATAGATATTTATATGGGTTAGACGTATATATGATCAATATATAAATAGGTCCACACTTCTACTAGGTTTAATGTGTAATTTTTAAATTATTTTTTAAATTTTATTTTATTTGTGCATATACTGAATTTTATACATGGTAATTCAGTATATGCCATATTTGCATATAGTACTGAATGTCCTCCTGAAGATTCAGTGTCTTGTTTTAGGACACTGGTTGGACACATCTAGATCTTCAGCTGCTGCTGAAGCCTTGGTTTAAAGACTGGTTTGGCGAACCAACGGCTCTGGTCCATCCGAACACCTGGCTGCGTTTCTTCTCCATCGTGCAACAACGGAAATCCTATCATATTTTCTTTTGCTGTATCTCCATCCCCTTGATAATAAAAAGAAACACCCAATTGATTATGTATGCTGTTATCTGACTGCCTACGCTATGGCGATGAATGCAGTGGGTATGCATAGGGCTGTATTGCAGCACTGGGAAACAAACAGCTTTTGATGTAATCTATTTTGTTTACAACGGTGGAATTCAAAGGACAGACATGTCTAAAGTGCAATATAGTCAGTCAGCAGTGAGAGGTGTGTGTGGCTTTGTAATCTTCTTTGCATTTTATTTCTGACTTCAACGCTCACACAAATATTTACATACACAGATTACGCACGTACTCGATGAAAAACATGCACACGGTGCAAATATAGATGCACATGTATGGGTTTATACACACTGGGGTCCAAAAGTCTGAGATCACTCTCCCATGTGAAAGCCTACACACACACACACACACACACACACAAACACACCCCAACAGATGATCAACTGGGGAGAGATTTATTTGTGGCTTTGCAGTCCAGAGGCCCGCCTATTGAGGGCTGGCATGGCGATATACATCACGCTGTGACCTCATATCCTGTTTGTCGGTTCGCGTCTCGGCAGGTGTCCGCGGAGGACGCTCCGCTGCTCAGGAAGTTACTTTGACAAAGTCCTTGAAAATCAAGCCCTCCGTGTACGGCACCTGGCTCCGGGCCTGTCTGTAATTTCATTAACCCGGAGGTTAAAAAGCACATTAAAAATGAAATAAAGTACATGTAATCACTTTGGTGCACCGTGATTTTCACAGCACGTCGGGCCAAAGCTCCAAGCACACCTGGGCTCGAGCCACCTGACCCACTCTGCCAGGGAAAAAGCTTCTATTACAGAAGCAAGAGTCCAGCTCACTGCATGTTCGTGATATGATGCAGTTTTCTCTTTCGGTCGCGCTCAATTGATTTCTTCCGAATATTTTTTCGCAATTTGCACAAGCGTGAGAGTTTCACTTGTGAGCGTGTGTGTGTGTGCGTCTGTGTGCGGCTAACATGCAGTAAACACAAGCAGCACAAGCGGGTTAAGAGAGCACGCCGTCACCTCTTCCTCGTGAGCTTTAATCTAAACCATGTGCCGTTAATTGAGGTGCTGTCAAATCGCGGACAGTTATGGCCGCCGCCTGCACGGCCTCCGTGTGTAAAAGGAGCTGCGGCAGCAAGGGCAGGGAGGACGGCTGACACTTGTGTACGCGCGGGGGTTTTATTAGCCACGGCTGCCCGAGTCGGCGGCTGTTTGGCTCGGTGTGGCCATGGCAACAACAGAACCACTGAGTGCAATGTGGGAGCTCATTTTAGTGCTAATTTTAGTCCACAGTGCTGTAATATAACCCATGGTCACATTATTGTACCAAGTCATTATTTTTAATGTGACTGTTATTGTTGGACTGGTGAATGGCTGATGTGTTTTTTTTTTTTTTTTTTTTTTTTTTTGCGTGTCCTTTGTGAGTTTCTGCGTTTGATGTGTTCAAGGTGCTGTGAGCTATATTAATTGGTTGAGACACATAATTAATTTTTCCTGAAATTAGCTGAATTTACCTCAAGAGTGTTCGAAGACTAAATACACTTAAAGGCACAAAATAATCTCGGTCTCAAACTTAAGTTACAATTAGGTTGATAACTTTTCTCTCTGGTTTTGAGTTGTCAGTGTAAGTGCAATACAAATGCAGCGTTATGCAATAATTAACATACACCACCCCCTGCTGCTTTTTTTTTTTTTTTTTTTTTTTTTTTTTTTTCAAATGCTTCATTGTCATTTTCATTTCATCTCATATTGGCATGTCGCCGCTGTAACAGTGAACATGTCTCCACCGTGGGACTAATGACAATCTTAAGTTAATCCATCTTATTTTAACTTGAACTTGAAAACATGCCAGCGTTGCAGTGGTAGTTTCAGGACAAGTCTCGGCTTATTCTCGCTGGCATTTCGTGGAAAAAAAAAAGAAAATTAAAATTAATGAGAAGGCATAAACTAAGTGTGCATTAGCCAGTCTCTCAGTACTTTCTGACTCCCCGAACCCGTCAGCGGCACCATATGTGGGATTCAGTGAAAGTAAACAACAGCGTGTGATGATGATAATGTAAGAACATGTGTGCACCCAATATGTCCTTAATCATTTTTGGAAACAATGGAGCTCTATGGCTCAGAGGAATGAGCTGTAAAAGGCTTTACACACGCAGTTTGTTAAATTCAGTTAATTGTTTTTTTTTTTTTGTTTTTTTTTTTTTATATTTTGGTCCATGGGGGTTGTTCACAATAAATAGTTGAAATAATATCTGTCTCCAGCTTTGTAATTTCAGTTTCCACCGATCTGTCCCAGTTGGAGTGCCGACGTTGCTGCTGGTGCAGGTGGTGGTTCATACTGTATGCATAATTACACTGGTGAGGAATAAAACCAGTGTCACCTGTGTTTAGACATACAGATGATACCTTATTTCAAATGATGGGAAACTGAGTGGGAAGCTAATTAGCATCAATAGGAATGTGATTTATAAGCGCTGTTTTATTTTGTCGAGATAGAGACTGAAAATGGTGCCAAATGCTAAATATAACCTCAATCTGAGAGTGGGAGTGGTTAGACTGGTGATGTTAAAAATGAAATACACAGCGTGTGAGAAGTTTCAAATGCCACATTCTGCCATTAAAATACATGAAAATCAGAAATCACCATACTGAGTGTCGCCAGGGAGCGAGTTGGCCTGGTGGTAAAGAGGCTGAATGGAAATCAGACGGGCTGCTGGCTCCAGCTTGGCATTAACTGGGAACTCTCCAGCTGTGAGCCGGGGACCAGAAGGTGGTTTGTTTTACATTCACTGAGTCACGAAACATTATTCAAGAGCCTCTGAGCATGACACTGCGCTGCCCCAGGAGGGGCGCTGTAGGCTATGCCGTGTGTGCATTCGTGTGTGTTTCTAGCAAATTAACAACATTTGTGTATTTGAACAGAAAGATAAAAAGCTATTTCCTTTTTCTTCGGAGTGTGGCAGATGATGCACTGATAGCGTTAATAAAAAAAAAAAAAAAAAAAGTGGAGTGTGTGTGTCTGGTTTCCCGAAACCACTCTCAGGAATAATTAAACATGACAACAACTGTGTGAGAACATGAGACAGTAATGGTAATTTAAAACAAGTACAATAGATGCTTTTATCATGTTTAGAGACATGCTTCTTCAAATTGAGCAACCTGACAGCATTAAAGAGAGCATGAGGAGGATTCTCAGTTGAAGCCATTAACGCACTCAACGCTTATTTTTTTACTGAAGGAATATGTTCTCAATAGTCAAATGCAGCCCACTTGCTCTTTGCTGCTTGTTAAATAATGTACTCTTGTGGATAGGCTCTCTGTAGTGTTAGCATTAATAGTCAGTCTTTCCAAGGGTGTCAGCCATTGTTGCATTTTGCAAGATACTACAACACGCCCTCTGAGCAGCGCTGCCTCTTCACACTGAACGCTAGAGTGACTCGGTATCGGAAAGTAATGAGACAACTGAACCAGGCTGTGGCAGCTAACTTCAGTACAAGAAAATAAGAAAAACAACATGGTTGCTTTCCACTGCTGGAGCTGGCTCTTGGTGACTAAAGACTTTTGTTAATGCTAACAGCTGTTAATGCTCACACTCCCTATGTAGCAATAGCAAAACCTACAAATAGCTCCTGTTAATGCAAACAATTCCTACAGGTTGATGAATTACCAACCATCTGTCTGTAGAAAGACAGTGCTCGTATGGACTGTTACTACACCCCTTTGATGCATTATTAGGACAATACTACTGCAGGAAGTAGTACTCTATGTTTCACTCAGCATGGTGAGAAAAAAGAAAAAAAGGCCAGCAGGGGTTTCATCCTACAGCAAGATAATGAGCCGAAACCCTGGAAGAAAAGAACCGGGTGGAGGCTTCACATGATGGAAGAGCGGCACACTCTCCAGTTCGTCCCAAACCAGCTCAACGGGGCTTAACCGTTGAGAGTTTGGGACGAACTGGACAGTGAAAGCAAAGCAGCCTTCAACTTCTGCAACAGCGTTGTGGTCAACTCTCTGAACAGTGGCTTGTTTCATTTCCGTTGCAGAGAGAACGTCAAACATTTCGATTCACTTTAGTTCAACAAAAAGAATCAAGGATTCCTTTCTCAACAATTATTCAAAGAAAAACCTTATTATTCATTTGTTATTTGCATAATTGTTAACTGCTTGAAATTCTGAGTACACTTGCTGGCTTTAAAGTGTGTGTCTATTGCTGATTAATTGTGGATTATTAGACAGCAATAAAATAAATGCACTGCATTGGATTGACTCACGTGTAAGAATGTGACTTTGGACAGAAAACACATACACACATGCCTACTGTATCCAGGGATCAGCAATCAAACAATCACATCTGGATGTCCACTTACTTTATGCAGATGTGCATATACTTTTGGTCATATAGGATGGATAGACAGATGGATGAAGGAGGCTAATGGCTAAGGCAGGGATGTAGAAAATACTTGACTTGACAAAAGTTCCACCAGCAGTGAGGTTTTACTCCGACACTTAATAAAATAATGTATTTACACCAGGTCTCTGGGTTTATATTCAACGGCTACAGTTCCATACACAAGGGAGGGAAAGAATGAGAAACATTACTGTGACAAAATTACTGGAGAGGAAGAGAGGAAAGATGTAGATGCACCAACAATCAGTGATACTAGTAGAAAACTAAGAGAGAGAGAGAGAGAGAGAGAGAGAGAGTGAGAAAGTAAGAGAGAGGTCGAAGAAAACACACCGGGGAAATTAAGATGTCATGTTGATCTTTGGTTCAGCTATGTTCATTCTGGGAGAAACAGATTCCTTGTGCTCACAGACTGACAAAACGAGAAAGAAACGCAGAATTAAATTAGATTATTAAAGACATCGGGGCAGTTCATGTTGTCATGTTGCAACTGCTCGACCACAGTCATGGATCCCTGTGTAAAAACATAAACTACCCCCCCTGAATATTTGATATTTGAAAAACAAAACATGACATGCATCACTTTGTCCCTGTGGGAGAACGCTTTGGAGTTCTTCACAGAACCAACTGTTATCTATTTGTTTGTGCATTTGTGTTTGCGGTGTTTGTCGTACACTAAACGATCACACGTCCCTCTGAAAATCAAAAAAGATCAATGCCAAGTTGAAAGGGAATTAATTGAATCCACGTTTTGCAGCATCCTCAGAAGAATCTGCTGGGAGAAAAACCAACAAGATATCCAGAGCATGTGAAAGAGAAGCCCGTTTTTCTTCATCTACAATTATTGATGTTCCCTTGTGCAAAGCAAGGCACACACTGACCTGCTGCAGTAGAGCTGCACAGCGGTAAAATGGCCAGGAACCATTATGGATCATCAGCTTTGGATCCCAAAAAAAAAAAAAAATGCATAAATGATAAAAAGGAAACATTCATATTTCAGTTAAACCCTCATTTCTGAATCCCTCATTATCCACAAAAATGCTTCACAGTCCATATGCGCTGAGCACTTCTGTGTATAACACATACACACAAAAATAACCAACCACCTATAATGCACCTGAGTGAGAATAATGGATGCTTTGGTACAGTGGATGAACCAAGCAGACACCCACTCAGATGTCACCCACTGGTTTGCGAACCGGAATCTTCATTTCATTTGAAGCCAGAAGAAACAAACACTGGTTCTGATGGTTTTCCCAGAATCCACCAAAAAAAAAAAACAAAAAAAAAAAAAAAACATTTCCATCCAAAAAATACTCTTAAAAGGTCTGGTCTCATAGGTCGGGTCTTTGTTTCCTGTCCAGGGCATGAGTCTTTCAAGTTTCTGGAAATACCTATGAAACAGAGGTGAATCTTGTTAAATGACCCTCTGGGCTTTCAAAACATCACTGGGCATCAATCCTTCAGAGAAATGGATTTCTCTGGGCAAGGCACTCCCCGTGCCCAGGAGTTTCAACCGCCCAACACTTACATACTATAATTACCATTGTCCATTCAGATTTAAGCTTTTGAAAACATTTCAATTCTAAGCCATAAATTAAACAAGTCTTTGTTGCTGATACAGGAAGTATAATGCCCTTTATGGCCCTTTAGTGTACCAGACAGCGAGGGTGCGGGGACTGGGGTGGGGCAACCATATCCATGACCTTTCACTCACCTAAAACACACTGAAGTTGACATGTTCAGATACTGTTGAAAGCAATAATTTGAATTGTCCACTATCAGCATTCTTGTCTGGCGATGGGGTTACAGCTGTACTAAGGCAAAAGTTGAAATCCCCAATATTCGACACACTTTAACCCATTCAGACTCAGTTTGTACTCGATGTGACATTCTCATAGTGTAGTGAAGTGTGTAGTGCAGACAAGGAAATTAAAACAGATCAACCGGCGTAGAAGGCATGTCGCTATCCCTCAACATAGTTTTTTTGACTCCTTGAAATGGTTCCTGGATTGTTTTGGAGTGTCCTGATAAATAAGACTTTTGGCCAACATGGGCAGTCTAGACAGTCTGTATTATGTTCCACCAAGTGGAAAAAACTCTGGCAGTAAGTGTTTATTGCCCTTGAGGGAGTTTTCCACCTATTTGCATCCATCTCCAATTAATTGTCTAGTTTATTTACACCTTGCTGTGCCAGCCAAATGAGAGTTTGCATTTGAAGGGAATAAACGTTTCCCGCTTTACCCCTTGATATCGCTTCCTTTTTTTTTTTTCCATCTTTACGTCTGGCTCCTGCTGTCATTCACTCCCCTCTGTCTCTCATTTGTTGACTGGCTGTTTTTCTATTGTTTTATTTTTTTCCTCAGTCTTTGTGTCCACTTATCACTTTTACCCTCACTCCATCTATCCCTTCATCTCTCCCTCTGTCTCCGTTACCCAGGAAAGTAATTAATTGGTGAGGTGTCTAAAATGCAAATTGTTTGGGTTTGCTAATTATCCCAACATATGCTGTTTGAAGTGTCGCAATTTTACCTACTTTTTTTTCCCCCCTTCTGAGTTGCGTTTCCAGCTTCATGAACAAGACAGAAAATACAGGCTTTCGAGTTGCGCCGTGGCAGATGTAATGGTGTCTCATAATGGCGCCTCATGCCTGACAGCTGATGGTCAATACGAAACATCTGTGTTCTGCTTGTAATTAGATGGTTGAGAATTTATTCAGCGTTGACTGCTCTTGTGTTAAGTGGTTTACACAGACACACACACACACACACACACACACGCACACAGATGCATTTTTACAATATTTTTTTTATATATTTTAAGACAATTTGATCAGCTGCACAGCTCCCGCCAAGTAAAAATATAAATGCAAAAATGAACATACCCACATACAAGCGCACAGGTTCATCAATAGATTGATTGATTGTAAAATTAACCGATTGGTTAATACTGTAATTTGAAGGTGTTTTCAGGGAAGTCCATTTTAACATATTTTAACACAAAAGGAACCGAAACAAGCTCATGAACCAATCCAGGTGATCTTAATTTAAAGTGTTAAAATCAGTGGGTTATTTTAAACCAGCTGAAACATTGGTATATCGTCACCTTTTGAGTTCATACATGTACAGCAGACGTGATCTTTCACTTGGAGTCATGTTTTTGGCCACCCGACTCTTATATAAATCCAGTCTCCCCTCTCTTTTAACTCTGTTTTGGTCTCCAGCAGCTCCTGAGGGAAACATCTGGTTCTTTAGCTACTTAATGCTCTATTATGTTCCAGCTATTCTCTGACTGTGTCTCTCTGCTGTTTGCTGCCGAGCTCTGGATGAGCTACAAGGCACTAAAATACGTTGTAGAGCCGAAGGAACTGGCACATGAATTTGTCTGGACCGGTCGTACAAAATGATGTCCAATTAACATTCAAAAACACAAAGAATAAACATTTACAGATTCAGTGATGTTAATATTAAGTGTACATTTAAAAAAAAAAAGTCCAATTATAACAGTTTATGAAAGGAAAAGTTTGGAAAGATTAACAGAGGTACTATAAACACACAACAATCTGTATTAGGTGATTTTTTATTTTTTTTTACCCATGGCTACTTATTGAAGTTAAAGTTAACGTTAATCCAAATTAGGTCTCAGTCATCAACTGTATATAAAAATGGACGTAGACAGCAGGACTGAAAAGTGAAAGCAATGTGGAAGTACCTCAGATTGTATTGAAATCTCCGTGAAAATGACCCTATTTCTCACAAATTACTCAATAAACGTTTCCCTAATTAATTTATGGTCTCAGGCTCTCGTTTCAGGTCTTACAAACAAAACATGATTTTTTTGAATGATGGTCCCATTTAGAGGAAGATAGACCATATGTCCTGGTATGCATTAGGGCGTGGCCACTGCATGATTGACAGACTGTCAGTTCAGAGCCAGCCCTCACACCTCCTCAGCTCCACCCTCTCCTCCAAATATGTTTTTCCTGGTTTAAAAAAAAAAAAACAACATGGCCGACAGCCAAATAAGAAACTGGAGGCTTCAAAACGGCAGCTTCACAAACCAATGGGTGACGTCACAGTGGGTTGACACTTCATCTCAGTGATTTCAACTGTGGAAGAATATTGATGTTTTGCTATTTGTCTATTCCTACAATGAGTTTGACCACAACTTTTGAAGAAAGCAGTTATTCTTCCCAGACTACAACATCCAACTTGTGGTCTGTGAAAAATATAACAATAGTAAAACCATCCACGAAGCTAGAGCCACTTCAGCATCACACATTATTGTGCCTTTTTATCTTGAGGAGCTTTTTATCTTGGAAATGTTTTGCTGATGTTCACTCTGGTTTGTTCCTTCAAGATTGTTGCTTTCATTTAAAAAAAAAAAAAAGCCTGCCTTCCACTAAAAGGCTTATTTATACCTTCTATCGAGCTCATTCATTTGGTGACTATATTCAAAATTTCCATTTGAAAGCCTTCAAAATTATAGTTCATATCGAAGCTCAAGCCCAGTCTAAAACTTCTCCCTGAAAGCAGTAAGCTGACGAGTTCTCTTTATTGAAAGGAGACATGATTACAACCAGACAGTGATTATACTTGATATCACCCCAGTGATCCTTTATGGCTGATGAGGGCCTCTTATTAAATTCTCTATGGCTATACCCAGAAAACCACCCAATACATTAGCCTCACATCGCTCTTAGACAACTGAAGAAACATCTACCATTGCTTTCGATATGAGGGCACAGTTTTTGAGGCGAACTACAGCTGTGATTAGTGAGATCTACCCCAGTCTTTTCTGGACACACTATACAATAAAGAAAAATATGGTCCTTGCCAGCTGAAACTACTTTTTCCTCTCACAGCCAAAGATTAGGTTCTCAAACCTGAGTTTTTTATCACACTGTTTGTTCAAGTACAGGCCCCAAGACTCCAAGTGAAGCCCCAAGAGTCCTGCATTTAATGTCTATGAGCTGAAGCAGCCCATTTAATGGACTGAGGTGTGATTACATCCTGGAGAGCTTAATTTAGATAGCACCCGAGTGATCCTCTACGCCTGTTGGGGGGCTGTTATTAAGTCTATGCAGAAATCAATGTAGAGGAGTCCATTGCTCCGACAAAGCAACGGCAACATGATTTATAACGTGTTTGGGTAAACTATCGATTTATAATGTGGTGGAAGCCATCGATGTTGTTTTTCCTATTAGACGAGAGTAAACACAGCTAGCCGTGAGTAATGGGTTGTGACCTCCCTCTTCCTCCTCCTCCTCCGCACACACAGACACACACTCTCTGTGAGAGACACGTGCACTGCTTTTAATCTTAGAGAAATATGTACACACACTTACGGTACATAAAGACAAAGAAGTAAAATCGAGGGAGTTCAATCTAAAATGTGCAAAAGACCCCGCAAAGAATTCAGTCACTCAGACGTGTAGACCCAACCATACATTTACACTGCAAAGTAAGGTTAGCTTGCATTTACATTGTTGCTTACAGACATAATGCACTGAAACACATAACACACACAGACAGATGTTAGCAAGCAGAAACCCATCTGCAGCCTCTTGTTTGTGAATTGTAACTCTAAGATGCAGAGTAATAAAAAACTGATGGGAGATAATAATTCAAAGTTGAAAGACACACACACACACAAACCTCTGTCTTTTAATTTTTCAACCTCCAGCTGATGCTTTTATGCAGAGTGACTCAGTGCTAACAGCTGAGTAAGTCAACATACTGTACATGAACCACCGTGTGACTGGGGAATTAAGAGATGCAAACACACCTACTCATTCAAACACACAGTGATACACACACACTGCAACATTTTCAATTCAACATCCCATTGTCATGACTGGCTTGCAGCATTGAAATACTAGAATAAGTGTGTTTTTCACTCACAACATTTCCTTATTTGGTTTAATGGAGACCCCGCACTAGGTGTGGTTCACTGCTCTCCCAGTTTTGAGAGAAAGGAGCAGACAGGAGCACTGAATCTATGGCAGGCAAAACACTGACTTTGGATAAGTGTCTCACACAGATAGCCCAAGCTATCACTTTAAAGGTCCCGTACTGTGTCAAGGTAAATGTCCACGTCTTCTTAGACTAAAAATCAGGTCTAGGTTTAATGTTAATACTGTGAAAGTATCAAAGGTCTCAGTCCACAGAGAAATGCTCACAGCCTGTATTCAGAAAATGAGCCTTAAAACCAGCCATCAGGACCTGTGTTACATTGTGATGTCACAACTGAGCAGTAACCACCGTCAGCCACCGGCAGGCCTATTTGTACCCACCATCCAGCCTTGTGGCATTCGGTGCCAACCCCATGGCCCCCTCTTCTGATCGGCTCACCAACCTTTTGTTGGTCAGAGAAGCCTGAGATGTGAATAAAGCTACATAAAGATGGTTTTGGTTCGTAAAACCGCAAATATATCTTCTTATGAATATCAACACTTCAAATAAAAAACAGGAAAAATATAAAATATGGGACCTTTAATGTTTGTCAAGACACTGGTTTTAATACAGTCAGAAGAAAACTATCAAAGTGGCACAGTATTTTAAAGTATAGGGGGAAACTTTGATTATTCCACACCAAACAATTAAGGGTGAAGCAAATGTTACCAAAACACAAGGTTTTAAAGGAGCAGATGAGTTCAAACTAATTCATCCAGACGCCTTTCACCACCGATCCCACTAAACAAACTGCTCCTGCAACGAGCTCAAACAATCCCAGGAGAAAAACGAGAAGAAAATGCAAATGAGCCGATCATATCACCGATCATGTGCCACAGTCCCCACACATTCATGTGTCACTCAGACATTTATGTCCTGGTTGAATGTGACCTTCAATTGTCTGGTTTTATAATCATTCGTGATGTAAAAACACACAGAGAGAGTATACAGATATCCATATCCTCAAAACTAATGCAGCCACTTGCCTGTCATCAATATGACCCACTACACACAGTGGAAAACAAACGCACACATGCACACAGTCATTAGTGAAACGAAAACACCCCCATTTCCACTTGAAGTGTGACAACAGCGGAATTATTTCTTTCATCACTGACTAACAGAAATAACATTTAAATGCTGATGAACGCACGGAGGCATTTCCCCTGTAAGACATGCGTGTACGCACGCACACACACACACACACACACACAGAGCAATTGGTGTGATGGTCTGTGGAATATTACGTTCTTCACCACTGACTGTGTGGATTAAAACTGGCTGAATGACCTCCATAACCATCACTGCTCGCTCAGAGACAAACCCGTCATGGTAAACTGTGGCTCACCCACTGATACGCACACAAGCACGCAAACTCATGTACAGTGATCTGCACGCACAAACATGGCACATGTAGCAACAGAAGTGAGTGATTATACATAGAGGAACACGCAGAAAGCCTTAATGTGATTTAGCCAGTACTGATATTTTCAAGCATGTCTAGAATCCAATCAATTCCGACCTTGGCAGAAAAAAAGACTTTTCACTACATTGAACCCGTGTACGTGAATGTGCGTTTGTTTGTGCATTGTTCACTCCCAGTGTGACCGCTATTGTGTTTTGTAGCAGCTGTTGTTATTGTACTTCTTCCTAGTTAACTTGGAGGAGCACATGCACAGTGTCAGGGTTTAGAGGATATTTTTCTAGTTCCC
The DNA here is from genome assembly GCA_038496675.1 of Rachycentron canadum. NCBI lineage: Eukaryota > Metazoa > Chordata > Actinopteri > Carangiformes > Rachycentridae > Rachycentron > Rachycentron canadum. The sequence continues at coordinate 25,703,983 of CM076649.1, forward strand.
AGTATTCCTGCTCTCCGTGCTGTTGGATGTTTGTCGGTTTGTCTAACCAGTGTGTCTGTGTGTGTCTCTCTGTGTGTGTGTGTGTGTGTGTGTGTTCTGGGTGTGGCTGACCCGCTTTCTCCTTCGCACCGTCCATCTGCTCACCTGCCGCTGATCACCCTGATTGCCACGAGCCACTTCCTCCAGTATAAGAGCCCAGTTTTCACAGCCGCAGCTTTCCAGCACTGAGTCCTGCTCCTGTCCTGCATCGCTGCTCGCCTGCCAGTCACCAATCCAGCCCCAACGCCTTAGACCTTAGTTTTCTGGATGAAATCACCGTTAACCGTAATGACCTAATGATCTTCTTGACTAGACGTCACTGGGAAAGATGAGAGGATGAGAATCGCAGATGTAAAGCAGCAATGTCCCAGTCAAAGCTTCAGGTTGATTCAAATCTTACCTAACTTTGTTCACAGGTTTATCAATTGAAGTCAGTGTCAAACATGGACAAATCAGGGCTTGTTAGAAAGAGCTGATTCTCTACTTTGGGGGGGGGGGGTGCAAGTCTCTTAATAGGGTGAAAAATTCACCTCTATCGGATGAAGTGAACGCAGCCGATTCCCACCACTGAGTTGCCCTTGAGTAAGGCCCTTAACCCCCCCGCATCTGATCCTGGAGCTGCTCCCTGGCTGTCGCATCAGACTGTGGTTGGGCAGCCTCCAGGTGTCAATGTGTACAATTGTGCATTCATGTGGAGTGAAGCTAAAGATCACGGGAGTATGATCTCAGGGAAGGTGTGTTTGTGTTTAGACGCCCGTCTGCATCAGCACCAACGGCAGCGGGGGGTCGCAGAGCTTCGCGGAGGAGTGTGTTTGTCTGTGTGTGTGTGTGTGAGTGTGTGTGTGGGATGCTTTTGTTTGGACCAGTCAGTGTATATATGAGCTCCAGTGGATTCTCTGGCTTAGAGGAGCTATCGGAGTAGAAGTTGGTTGTGCGTGCTACATAATAAAACACACCAAAGCCCAACCCACCAAAGACACTGAGGCAGCGTTCGCCAAATGAAGCACACTGAAGCAGGAACACACACAAACACGCACATAAATAACAAGCACTCAGGGCTCCATCTGGACCTAGTGTCTGACGCTGGGAGGTCTCTAAGACACTACTTCTTGTTTAGTTTTCACGCGGGCCCAGAATAAAAGGAAGAAAACAGAATTGTATTTCAATTTAAAACAAACATCATATGCTCTTGGATGTTTTTTTTTTTTTTTTTTTGAGCTATTCAATTGAATTTGCTTTTGTATAGCGCCAAACCGAAACATCCGTTACCTCAAGGCACTTTAAAGGTTAGGTCAAGGCCCAACAATATTTCAGAGCTGTTGTCCTCTATTTTGAATTCTTTCTAAGAATAAAGAACTTTGGTGAATGCATTTATAGTTGTACACAAAGCCCATAGGCTGCCTTATTATGACCCATAGTCATAGAAAGTGGTCTGAGTGGTCATGACAACAAAGATCGTCTAATGCTGAGGAAGTATTGATTTTAACCCAAATCAATCCAGGCTCCTGAGGACTGGAAGACAATTGGTGTTACACTTCAACACCTTACCTGACTGTACTGTGACAAAACAATCTAATCTTAATAAACAGATGAAAAAACTGAATTGACAGTGTGGTAAAATAGGCACTTTATATCTGACCTGATATTATATTATGCATTTGATCTGATATTAAAGATCAGATGAAATTCAGTATAAACCACACACTGAAATGTGATGATACAAACCATTTGTACATACCAGAAGCTCAGAGGCAGAGCTGTTGTTAAACTGTCCAGGAAAAAAAAAAAAAAACAAAAAAAAAAACAGCAGCAACAAATATTATATTTCAATTCAAATTTCATCTCCCAGGAGAGGGATTTTTTTACATATCAAAACGTTACAGACGACAGAGCTGCCAGTAAATGACCAAACGTCAGCAGAGACGACGCCTTTCTACTGGGACCACGACACGGTGACCTCAGGAGCTGGGCAGCGAGCGGCCGATATGACGCCAACGTCACCCGGGAGGACGGTCGGCAGGACGGTCCTCACATCCTCACATCCCCGAAAACTCCCTCGCAAATTTCCAAACAGACTTTATTTGGATAAACGTGCTCGCCAGAAAAAATATCAAAACTTAATGAGGTGATATAATAACAGTCTTGGTTCAGAATTTCTACCATTGTTGCCATTTGGCGCGCAGCGCGTTTTGGGATAATTAGCCGCCCCAAATCACACCCCGCTGCATCCTCGGTGAAATGGGCAGAGCAAGAACACTTCCAGATAATTGATTTCTATTTGAACAGATGCAAACTTGAACAGCACTTGGACCGTGAATGGTGACGTTTCACAACAACACAAGCACGGAGACTCAGAAAATGACGACGATCTTTTCCTGAATCTCACCAAGCCGTGGCCATTATTATAGTAACCATGGTGATGAAGGTGGGGGGCGTCGTTCAGGTTGGGGGACTGGTTGCTTTGCTCTTGTTTATATAGAGATGAAGTAATCTGATGGGATAGTGGAACAGAACATGAAGAGAACAATAACTATATATACACTGGCAATCAAACTGTGTGTAACATCTTCTGCTTCGGTTCCTCACTTGTTGCTGATGATCTTCACTTGTTGCTGATTGCCAAAGACTAAAAATACACCAGTGCCAGACTGTCACCCACTGTCTGGTTGCTATTTTGATCATGTCACCGGTTTGAACCCCCAAAGGGACCCCCCCCCACCCAACCCCCACCCTGTCTCTATCATAAACCTGTCTGTCTCCCTATTGGTTGGCCCTGTGGGGTTTGCAGTACAATGACAGATAGAAAAACGCTGCTATTATGTTGCATTTATCAACACAATAAGAGAATAGAGATAATTGTTTGGGGGTGGGGGTGGGGGGGGCAAACGAATTCCTCTTTAGCCCACAGCTGGAAAATTGTTTGGGATGTGTTTGTGCGTGCGGGTCTTTGCGTGCTTCTTCATTTGCATGTGTTGTTTGTTTGTGTGTGTGTGTCGTCGGTATCGGTCGCTCTGTCACTTTCAGTCTGATTGTTATTTTGATCGTGTCAATTCCCCCGTCACCGCGTGCGTCTGCCTGGCCCCAGAAACAAACCTCACGTCACTCTCGCTCTCTCTCTCTCTCTCTCTCGCTCTCTCTCTCTCTCCGTGTGCTCCGTCTCGCGGGTCTCCGGAGTCGACTCGTCTCGAGTTGTCTCTCTCTGCTTTCTCTGAATCTCCGATCTCTCTCGGTCCCTTGAGCATATGACGCAGATCACATTAAGGCGTCCTCTGCTGATCGGTTCATCTGGCCTTTTTAGACAGGAAACAGGAGGTTTTAGCTCATCTGATAAATGAATACCCAACGGTGTGTCTTGCAAATTAGGGGGAGGTAAGAATTTCAAGTATTCTTGACATATGTTTAATCTGACATTAACGCCATACTCCAATAGTGTGCTGTCAGGAGGAGCAGGGTTAAAGTTACAGCTTTGAATATGCATCATTTTGAATAATACTGCGGGCTGTCGTTCGTTCCAGCCCTCATAATTGCAGTTTTTCGCAGCGTGGGGCCGTTTGCGCATTGAGGATAATCTTGGGACCTTTGACTTAGCTTCCGCTTCCGATACTGCATACATGATAGTGATGCCCAGATCTGCGTGAAAATTACACTAAACCCAACGTGAAAAGCCTTTTGCTTCTAAGATTTAGGAGGCAGCGGTGACCAACTAAGCAACCAGGTCTCTGTGCAACTAAATTGTGAGGTTTGAGGCAGAATATTGTTGCACGAGTAGCACAACTCCTTTCAGGTGTAGCTCAGTATGCAGGTTGTGGGCATAGCAGCTGCGAAAAAGGAGAATCAGAAGTTAGCAGTGTATGCCCACTTCGGGCTACTGCTCAGTGAATAAATGATACGACTCCTCAAGACGGAAGTCCCCGTCCCAATAAGGATCAAGGGAAGGTTAACAACATCCGGGGTTGTTGGTTGCTTAATATGCCTGCCTTCCTGTAAAAGCAACACCGATGCAACTGCTATACTATAATTTCCACACTGTGTTTTTCAGTGCTGTACACACTGTAAGGCCCCTTACTGACAAATTTCTGACATAGGGCCATGTAAATAAAGTCGACTTGACCCGATGTGAATGTATGGGCCAAACAATACTGTGTACTAGAAATCACAGTGACTTTCTTCTTTTCTTTGCTGTCTGTCAGGGACTGAACTGAAGGTTCGGAGAATTGTATCACATTGTTTTGGGAGAAGTCATTCGTCAAGCACATTTATGTTGTATCTCTAACTTATGTCCACTAACTGATGTCCACTAGAGTGAGCACCAGAATACTAACATTTCATCTCTATTAATTAACATAAATACATCCCTGGCGTCCTCTGCTGATCATGGTCCCTGAATGTCGCTGTAGATCCCATAGGGATCTTTATCTTTTATTTAAATTTTATTTCACATTAGGGTTTGTTCACTGTAGATTTTCTCTATTAGGCCATACGTTGAACCAAAAATCAACAGACCGGTTTTCTCTATCTGCATGCAGCGTGCTTCAGCTGTGCAGGGTTTTTGTTTTTCTCTGTCCTGGCTAAATGCGTGATGTAATATTCATATTTACATACGGTATATGTTTCATATACCTGTCTGCAGATTGAATGCACGTATCTTACATGCATGTGGAAAAGAAAGTTAATATTTAAACACTCAAGTGTCACTGTGTTTTCTCTGCATATGTGGGTTTGTTATACATGTTCTCAGGTTTGTGACTTCATCAAACACTTGTCACTTGCAGCCTTATTGCTGTTTTCGATCACGTCACATCCTTGATTCCTCCGCCGCTTGGCATGTCTGTCAGCATCCCCCCAAAATAGACCCACGTCGTTCTCCCCTTCTGTTATCAGCCTATCAAGATGTGTCACTTTCTTAGCATTCTGCCACTGAAGGTCTTTTGAGATGCAACAAAAAAAAAGAAAAAACCCTGACTGACACCCATGTGCAGTCCTGAAATACAATAAACAGGAGGTGTCTTTCATGTCCAAGTCGAAATTTGTTCTACAGAGCCACATTCACATGGGATATTGAATGATTTTTCTATGTTTTTATATATATATATATATATATGGGGAAAAAAACTACACAACTACATAAATAAACCAAGAAATGTAGAAATACAGAAATAAATACGTTAATTGATGTAGAAATAAATAAATAATGTAGAAATACATACATATAAAAATACAGAAATGGTATTTTTCATAACCACCATGTTTTTAATTAGCATTTATTTATGCAACAATCTATTTCTGCATTTATTTATTTTTTTATACGTATGTCATTTTTTTTGTCCCTTATAAACGACAGTGATGGCAGAAGAAAAAGCAAAAACACTGGAGTTATGAGCTTCTTCACGATGTCTGTCCTGCCACTCTCTCCTCCAATGCACGTGGAAGAACATACAAAGTCAGTGTGATCTGCCAGGCTCCAAACTATAAGAGGCATGAGGCCGTTATACTGCGGAGACAATTTCCCAGCTGTCTGTTTGCTGTATTGGCCGGTGTTGAACCGCCTGTCAGCTGTTCATTTAGACCACACCGGCCATTGGTAGGTAGGAGCGTGATGGCATCGTTGGATTTTTTCCAATACCGACTCTCAATTCTCTCTTCCCTCACTATCTAAAGTGGGAGATCCTTCTGTGGTGAATGAGAAGAGACAGTTGTGTGTACATGGTGTGTGTGTGTGTGTGTGTGTGTGTGTGTGTGTGTGTGTGTGTGTGGCTTGCTGGCTGGGAGAGTGGTTGGGTCTCTGATTTGGAGGCTTCCTCTCCATTTGATTGGGTATCTGCCACTATGCGTTTGTGTGTCTGCCTGTGATTGTCTTTGATTGGCTGTCTGTCACTCTGCGTGTGTTTGTGTGTATGTGCTTGTGATATTGTTTGGCTGAGGCGGGTGAAAATCTGGATATGGGTCTTTCTTCTCACCTGTCTGTTGCCTGTGTCTTTGTTGCCTCCCCTCTTCACACCAGCGCTGCTGATTTAAGATGACGCAAAAGTAGAATTTAATGCACAGCATATACAAGACTTAATGATTTAAAGGACCAAAGGCAACTCTGAGCATGAGCCTCCAAACAGTCAATCTGTAAAATAATTAATTTCAAGATAAAGAAGCAGTTAAGTGGTAAAATATGAAACCATGAAACCACATTATCATTAATTCAAAAGTGTAAGGATAAATCTGATCATTAGTTCCTTTACTAAAAGGCACAGTGTGTCTGTCAATAAAAAAAACAATAACAAAAGACTGCGATTGGCGATGTAGTAGCATAGAATCATGGGAGTTGCTATCTTCGCTATTGCTGTGAGCTTCTCCTAGATTCCTTCAGTGTCAGTGGTTCAGGAGGTTTTTTTTTTTTTTTTTTTTTTTCAAGTGGAGCTGAATTATCCACAGAGACCAGGTGATTGTAACACATTGAGGGTAGGGCTGGGACCTGAGACAGCTGCTAATCTGCTAATCTTTATTTCGACTGCGTTTCTCTGATAAGTTGCTGATCCAGAGGTTCAGGAGGTTTTTTTTACCAGCAGCTGAATTATCCACAGAGGTTTCCTGCACCACTTAACAAACATACCCAGAGATTAAAACTAGCAGAAACACAGAAGACAGCAGTTTCACTTTAAAAACCAGTGATTCGCCAATGCTTTTTGGCAGAAAGAGAAACACTCCGACCGGCTGAGCTGAGCTGTCTAACATTTACTCTACTTTTTTGTCTGATGACTAAAATCTTTCATCCAGTTGAAATATGTAGTTGAAAAAGGTGTTAAAAGTGTATCTTCACAATGGAGCTCAAAACTGGACGAATGTCAATTTTGTCAATTTTGATGCCTCTGACAGGAAACAACATCTACATGACGTCATATAAAAGGATGTGACGTCGACAGGCGACCAAATGAAATGGCCTGTTACCAAGATTGAATGATAATTTAATAACATTTGGGAAAACATAAATACACAACCTGAGAAATATATAATATAGGTTTAAAAGACATTCTAATGAGGGAGAAGTTACAGATTATACCTTGAAATTATCCTCTAAAAACCCCGTGATTAACGACTGGTTAGTCCTCACTGAGGTCACTTTTGAATTTCCCTTCACACAGTTCAGCACAGCAGCCCATCTCACATCCGACATGCTAATACGAATGTAACCAAAACACTTCATCCATATTTCAAGATCAACAACGTCAGAACACGCTGACCCAAAAAAACATGAACAATTGGTAGCGCCGCAACATGGAGCACAATTGTCTTTGAAGTATCTCTTATTTATACATTTGATGATTATCATTAACCATCCCTGTAATGCAAAGCAAAACGATACATATTCATTATACATACTTGTATAGGAGAGCTATCGACATAAAGAAACAGCTGTGCCGGTCAAGTTCTGTCCTCTCTCTCCACAGAGACTCTCTCTGCAGATACATGTCCAGACATCAAGACTTTCATCAAAGCCATCAAGGAACGGAAATAGGCCTCAGTGCTGCATGTCTCAATTAAGAGTCTATGCATGTTTGATCTTTGTAGATGTAGAAGAGTGTAAATTTAACAGTTTCTTAGCCTGTGTTAACATGCCTGGGCAGTTTTTTTTGTTTGTTTTTTTTCCCCCTGCTGCCAGTATTTACATCCTGCAGTGTCTTCTTGTTGTTGCCTCCCAGCAAGACGGTTCTGGGTTCACCTCGGCTGCCTGGAGCCTCGTCTGCGTGCAGTTTTCACACACTCGCTCCTGTGCTTTTCAGCTTCCCCCTCTGCCATCCAAAGACACGCAGGTTAACCGGCGACTCAGTTGCCCGTAGATGTGAATGCGAGCGCGAATGGTCGGAGCTGCGACAGACACGGCGACCTGTCCGGGGGTGATGCCCGCCTCCCACCCAGTGTCAGCCGGGATTAAGTGGTGTGACTAACGTTAAACTGAGACACTTATGCTTCTTATTTATCTTTCTTGAATTCATCTCAGATATAATTTGCGTTTCGTTTCAATCGTAGGTGAATTTATATCCATCAACTCATCCTTGCCAGTAGATTTCCTCTGACTGACTGACTGACTGACTGACTGATGATTTTGATAATTGCAAAGTGTAAGAGCATAAGAATATAGCAAATAGCAAAACTTGGTGTTGTCTTTGTCGATTTCAAATTCAAAAGAGTAGCCAATAAGACACAATACTAATGGTTTGTTATATTTTCTTTTGCTTTTGTGGAGCTCTTAGCTCATGTCCCTGAAATCCAAATTTCCCATTTCCCCGCCCACCCACTTTCCAAAAAACACAACACCTCCATTTCACATTCCATTGGGACAGAGGGCAGAGTGACGGCTCCGTATAAATGTGACACATTTAATCTGGTGCCGTGTGACCTCCTCTTAACTCAGACGGGCAGGAGGAGAGAGGGAGCGCAGCTGTGACTGTCTGTGAGGACATTCAGACCCACACTTGGTGCAGTTACGGGTCGATAAAGGTCATAGATTACTTAACGCTTCTTTAGCGGCTCTTTACAAGGCAAATCGTTTCTGCAGGTGGTTGTTTTTAGTCCCAAGGCAGCTTCGGAACGTGCAAATGTTTAAGACCTTGACATTCATCCCAAGCATAAACCACTTTGCAGCTGGACTAAACTCACTATTAAAGGCATTTTTTTCATTTATTTGTTCTCTAGTAGAGCGTTCGATGGGATGATTGATCACTACAGCTACCTGCCAGTTAGCTTAGCTTAGCACAAACACTTGTAACAGAGGCAAACAGCTAGCCTGCCTCCACTTAAAGGAAACAAAACCCACCCACCAGCTCCCCCAAAGCTAACTGACTAACATGCTATACCTTCAATCTGTACAAAACGTGTTACATCTGTCTCACGGGTGACGTGTGCCGGATTAGTGTTTAGCTCTGAGCAGTTCACAGGCGACTTTCGGAAACTGCAGCGAGTTACTGTAAATGAGGAGGAAACAACTGCACCGGCTCTGAAACCAGTCTTTGTGCTCAGCTAAACTAAGCTAAACCATTACTGCACATGGGTTGCATGAATCATTGCATAATTCTGCCCCAGAAAGTGAATATGTGAATTTTGCAAAACATGAAACTATTAAGTGATTGATGATATTGTGATATATGATTCGTCAGAACTGAATATTCATATGAAAACAAAGCACAGTCCATAGTGCATGAGGCAGTTATTCCCAAACAGGATAAACAATTACTACATTTGCAAGTCCCCAAATTGGGAAATTTAATTGGAGCGTAAATGATCCCTTGTGCCTTAAACAGGAGGAATTTATTTGCCATTGAAGATACTCTTCTGACTGATTGAAATGAATTGTTTTCTAACTTCCATAAACTGCCTCCGAGGGGTGGTGATTGCGAAAGTGGACCTCTGAGTAAGAACATGCTCCGTTAGCGGGCAATTACACAGACAATCAAAGTGGATCTGAGTGCACACAGTGGACTTTGCGGGGTAAGAAGCATCTACGCGGCGTGGTATGACTGAGACATGGCTCCTTTCAAATGAATCATAGATAAGTAGCCCAGAGCTGAGGGACACGTTGGCCCAAGGGTAATTTGGCTTTTAGCTCGGGGGTCAAAACTTCCAAAAGTCCTCATTAGGGTAACCTAAAGGCAGCGCTGGGATTCATATTTTGGCCGGACAGTGACAACACACTGTAATATAGAAGATATGGGAGACTGAACACATTAACGTTGGGGAGGAACGAAAGAGCAGCAGAATGAGGCGAACAGGATGAGGAGGGATTGCTCTGGACACCTACTGAGCCCCCACTGCTCATCATTAGTACCTCAGCACTGAAACTGTACCACACGGAAAGGCTTTGTCACAATAAATCCCAAAATAATGATATTCACCGCTTGGAGTAAATAAAGTAAATTAATATATAACACTGCATCTATGGAGATGAACAGAAAAACTCAATTTAGAATATTAAATTGACCGTATAGAGCCATTTTGGAGTGTGAATTAGACACAGTGGAAGAAAACAGCATTATGGGGAAGAAGGGAGTCATAATTGAGCATTAGAAATAAATTACACTCAACGTACCTCTTTTCCTCTTTCTTTTCTACCCTGAAACTACATTATATTGTCACATTAGCCATATCTTCTTGAAAAACCCACTGTTTGATTTCTTTGAGGCCTTTTAGTGACCTTACTGTACACTACTACTGTTTTGCTACCAACACAAACCAGTATCATTTATTTATACACGTACATTTATGCAATAATAGGGCAAAGGTTTAGGGACAAGGTTTTACTGAAACTCAATTAATTTGATGAAATCACTATGTAAATCTGTATTGTGAAGTGATACAAGGACCTATTGAAATAAAAGGGGGAAAAAAATTACACATTTTAAGTCATTATAAGTCTTAAGTCTTTATATAAAGTGGATTTTACATTAAATCCTAAGGTAATATTTTATACTACGAGGCATAAAATACATGATACCTGTGACATAGTGCCCCTACAGCAGCACCTACCAGACCTTGGTCGTCATGGTAACAATAATTTGGGTTAATATAAGTACTAACCTAAGATTATATTATCTTTGTTGGAGGAGAAAGAAAAAAAAGAAACGATAAAAGAAACGACATAAACTTCTACTTTTGCATGGGAATCGAACACGGTGTTTTTTCTTGACCCATCCATCCACCCCAACCTCCTACTGATGTCAAATTAGTCGCACCATATCAAACAGCAACCCCAGGGAAGTTCTGCATAATGGAGGACGTGGTTGCTTTGAGTGACAGGTGTGGCGAGCGTCCGCCGTGGTCTCGGGACCACACAAGCCCCTCCCCTTCGCCTGTTTTAGGATTAGCCGGGGGTTAGACGGAATCAAGCACTGCCAAGGTGGCGACAGCGTAGCAGCCCACTCTGAGCTCCAAAACCACTCTTCAGGATGACGTCACTGAGGCTACGTCCACCTTTATCTACAGTTTATGGTCTATCTGATGCATCACATGACTTCCCCCTTTGCTCCTGACATAATCACTTCTACCTCTAGATGTCGCCGAGCAACACTGACCTGCACGGACAACTTTTGGGCTCATTTTTTGTGCAAAACACCTATAATCTAGTTACTTTAGTCCCTGTGGTTATGTCGCCTATTAAAGGATGTTATATTAATTAGTTCTTAATCAGGTTCAGGTTCACAATCACATTTATTCTATACAAAAAAAAAAAAAAAATAGTGAGTTAAATGTGATTATTATCTAAAAGGAAAGCAGACGCTGTGCACTACTCTTGAGGTGATGCCAAAAGATGCTTGACGAGAGCATTAATGGTTTTTTACACTTAATATTAATCATGTTCCTCGCTTGCTTTTCCAGCCATTACAGTTCCCACAGCTGTTCATCTGGTGAGAGACCAAGTGAATTTAGAAGTCAGGCTGCTAATGTGTTTGTGGCTGGGCCCCACACTGGTAAGAAATATGTCATGTCATGGTTAGTCTGGGCAGAAAAGAGTCAGATGAAGATGCACAAACGCTGTGTACGTGACATCCGGTGAGAAAACGTTTTACCCCAAATTTTACTCACTCCGACGGTTCCCCTGGAGGATTTAAAGGGTCACAACCGTATCAGTGATGCATTAGATAGTGTTTTACCATGAAAAATGTCGGTGTCACGATCAGCTTTGCGGAGATGGCAGAACATCATTGTACTTTATATGACGACACCGACGCGCGTGCGCACGCGTGGCCGGGTCCTTACGGGAAGAAGATTAGAAATGTTCTCGGGGAAAGTGGAAAGATAAGGAAAATCCTTCACATGTAACTGACTGCAAAAAGCAGATTGTGGGTCAAGGTTCAGATTGAAGTCGGAAGAAGGTCGGGGTCAGACGCGATGTCAGGTTTTGAAGTGACTGCAGTCTATAGGTGAGCGTGCGTTTCCTTTGATATGTTCTAGTGTCAGGGGGTGTTGATTGTGTCTGCAGGCGCTGCTTTTGATCTCCCAGAGTGTAAAATATTCACACACACACACACACAAAAAAAAAAAAAAAAAAAACAGGAAACCAAAGAAAGTGACAAACAGAAAAGAAATCTAACAACGAAATTTAATAAATAAGAGCAAGAAAGGACTCATAAGCAAAAGAAATCTGCTATCACAAGTTCTATTCATTCCAGCTGTTGCTCTCTGCCCGGCTTTTAGCGATGCTGAACTTCTAACAGCACCGCAGTGTTTGAGTACGCGCTGTCGCTGCATTAGTATCCTAGCCCATTAGGGAAAGGTCAGCCATGCAGGCGCATATCGAACACAGACATCCCACCGATGTCTCAAGCTGCTCCTTTGAAAAGGCGCTCTTTCTTTCAATGGCTCGCCAAGCATTTGTATTACTGTGGAAATCAAGTTAAAAGGTCAACAATTCTGCGGCCTCCTGTTGTTTTGTAAGTGCGAGTGGGAGGGATTGAATGTTTCTATGTGTGTGTGTGTGTGTGTGTGTGTGCGTGTGTGTGTGTGTATGTATGGGTATGTGGGCGGGTGGTTTGCGAGAAAAAGCGAAAGCTGGCCTACACTACTTTTCTCCATCTTCGTCCAGTGTCCTTGTCTACCTGTCCTCCCTTGCCTCCCTGTATCCATTAATCCATCATGTCATGTGACGCCCATTCATCTTTTTGTCGTTTTTGCATCTGTCTGTCCTCCCTGCATTCATTCATTTTCCAATTCATCTGTCATCAGCTTGCCTCACAGCTCTGCTATCTCCTGCAGCAAGCACAGAGTTTGAAGTTACAACAGTGCTGCATTTTGGAACCAGTTAAGATTAAAACACGGCCACTTGGTTAGGGACATGGTTTCGTCTAGGTTTTTTCAACCAAACTGGCTCTCGATTTTCTTTGTTCTTCACCTTATTTCCCACCCAGATACCCTACTTAAGTGTGGAAGCATTCTTAGCAAATTGCACATTTAGTACTAAAAGTACTATCAGATCCTTTATCCGGACTTACTGATGCTTCATATGCCGTTAACCAGTCTGGTCCAGTGGTTCCCAACGGACAATTTTACGTCATTGGGCCTGAACGGTGATTCAAATGAAACTGTCACTGAAGTTTAGAGGGGAGCTGTCATCTTCTGACTAATGTCTCAGAGACAGATACGAAACTTGACAAGAGGGCCACAAATGTTTTTTTTTCTTTATTTTTTTTAGTGCACAAGCTAAAAAAAGGTTGAGAATTACTGTCTGTAAGAGCACGATGTGCATTAAACGATTCTCTTCTAACCCGAACAACCAATCGTTTCACACTCTGATTCGACCCATGGGAGGGTCTTCTGAAAGGCAGGCGTACCGGCCCTTGGTTGTCATGGTTATAATAATAAATAGGAGCCACGGACTTCGTTGCTCTTCACGCCACCTCACCGGACGCTTTCCTTCGCTCCTGTCCACAGACTGTTTATAAAAGTGGACGCACACGCTGGGTCTGAAAAGTGAAGCCAATGCTGAAATAACTTAAACCTCATTTCTATTTAATGGCCATCAAGGGGCAACTCCACTGGTTGTAAAAATAAGTCAAACTGCGTTGAAATATATGGGGAAATGATATACTTCTCACTTTATTTATCACCTCAGTAAACGTTTTAATAATGAGCCTATGGTCTCTAGATAATAAAGCAGGGCACATGCATTAGGACATGGCTACCATGTAACTCACACACATGTTATGGTATCACACGGTGACAACCACAATACTGTACAGAGCAGATCCACCCCTTACTCCACTTCAGCTTCTCCAAATGTGGTTTCTTCTAGTTAAAAAAAAACAAGATGGCGACAGCTAAATGACAAACTCGAGGCTTCAAGCCAGCATTTCGCAGACCACGGGCGGCTTCACGTCATAGTTGCTACGACCACTAGATGTCGACTAACAGCAAAGCGTGACTACGGGTCGTAATGAGATGTTGCACAGACGAGGTATGGGCAGTCTCAGATTGTCAATATTTCCCTCTGATGAAGTAAATGGAGGTGTGAAGTGGCACAAAATCAAAGAACCTCAAAACTGTGCTTCAGTATGCCGCCTAGTCATTAGTTACTCTCCACTACTGCTTGTTTCCTTTCCTTTATGTTCCTCTTTTCTGACCTCACCTCCCTGACTCATATCTCATCTCCGCTGTCTTTGCTAATCTCGCCTCGCTCTCCTCTCCTCCTCCTTGTCCTCCTCCTCTCACCTAACTTCACCTTTCCTCCCTCATCTCCCTTCCCCTCCCCTCCGTGGACACATCCATTCGCTCCTCAATTCGTCTATCCATCAAATTGTCTCGCCCTTACCTCGGCTATCCTTCCCACCGCACACAGTATAAAGAATGGTAGTATTTTACACCTGCCCTCTCCTGTCTCCTCTCCCTCTCCTCACCCATCTTTATCTTGCCCCTGTCCTCATCCCTGTGCATTTCATCTCATCCTCTCCTCCATTACAAAAGGGCTCAGCTACACCAAACAAGGTTTGGCTTAGGTGGAATTGGCTTTTGTGTCTTTGCGGTTCTCCTCATGTATAATTTTGCTTTTGTAAATTCTTCCCAACATCACAATCTCTGCTGCAGACAAAAAAAAAACTATCTTTGCAACTGCATAGCAATATTATAATTGCTCTCATTTGCTTTCATTATCTCTTCTTGTATTATTTGCATATTATTCTATTTGTCTGCAGTGTGTAGTGTAACAGCATAAGACAGGAGGAAGGGGAAGAGCAGGAGTTGGCAGCGTACCTGAGTATTGATTGTAATGTGTCTGAAATTAGAGTGGAGGTGTGAAATGAATATTAGATTTGTTGCTGTTTGCTGTAATTTTCTGTGCTGGAGTGTTCTGTCTTATTTGTCTGTCCACTGCCTTGTTAAAGGCAATTCAAGGAGACAAGGAAGGAAATTGACCATGGGCGTCGAGAGACACCCAGCTTTGAAATCTGCATTCAGCCGACGAGCTGATACACTTGATGTTTCCTTGTTTCTTCTCTCCAAATCTCTTTTTCTCTTTTACCCCTCATCCGTAGCAATCACACCTTTCTATAGAGGTCTCTTGTAAATGTAAACCCCTCTGATTTGTGCTCTGTCTCTCTGTCTCTTTCAACTCTTTTCTCATTTGTACCAATCACCTGCTCTCATTCCCCCACCAAAAAAAAAAAAAAAAAAAAAAAACTTGTACTCTCAAACCATTTTTACGCTGTTTGATGTATGATTTATTTGAAATCGATTCCCCCACACAGTCATGTTTTGATGCCTGTTTCTTGATTTTACCTGATATGAGGTGGTGCTGGCTAACATGCAGCCTGAGGCAAATAGATAGATAGATAGATAGATAGATAGATAGATAGATAGATAGATAGATAGATAGATAGATAGATAGATAGATAGATAGATAGATAGAGTCAGTCAAGTCAGGCTTTGTGTGAGATCCATTGATATGTGGACTCCTGGGATTTTGATCTTGCTCAACCTCCTCTCCATTTGTGTGACAGTCCAGTGTGGGGTGTTTTCCTTTCTTTCTTTTTTTTTTTTATTGAGGTTTAGTTCATTGGGCACCATACAGACAGTGTCTGAACTTCCTTTCCGCAGGCTTTTTCATGATTGCTGGATAACAGGAGGAGGTGCGATTACCCAGCCTGACACACTGGGCTCTAGTCAAGAAGGCCTTGATCCACAGTCAGTGTATCCAAGTCCGAGTGTGTGCAGCTTGTTGACTGGGTTTGTTCGGGTTGATGGGAGTTAAATGCCAAGCTTAAGCCACGGTGAGGGACAACTGTGTGAACTCTTGAGATTGCATCATCTGCGGATCTGTTCTGTCTTGTTGGCAAACTGGTGTTGGTTTGATCAGGGGAAATGCCGACCTCGATGCAGGCTAGCGCCATTCCCGAATAACATTTGGTTTCCACATTTGTGATTTATCTGAGATCAATCTGCTATTCTTGGTGACGTCCATGTATTCACAACCAAATATAAAGAAACTGAACATTTAATTCACCAAGCCTCTGCATAAATTACTGTTATCAGATGTCTGTAGACCATTCTCTACTGTTAAGCTGAAAGCTGAAACCACTTTATTGCACGTTAAGTTTCATTCTCTGTGGGAACTTTGCGTGTCGACATGCTGTTCAAAAACAACTTAAGTCTAAGATTGATCTTTATCGGCATAAACAGTTCCACGTACTTTCATGAACCACTTCAAGAGTTTTGAGTTGTTATTTGTGTCTGAAAGCATTTGTGACCTTTGTTACATCTTCACGCCTCCATATGTGTGACTCCTTTTGACTCCGCTGGTGATTGATCCCGTGTTTTCACTTGGCCATCTGGATGATGGCTGAGTTAGTGCATCATCATCTCTCTCTCTCTCTCTCTCTCTCTCTGTTTTCCTCTCTTTCCCTCTTTTTTTGCATACTTTTAACCTTGTGCCTTGAGTCAGGCTGAACAGTATCTTGCCTTCTCTCAGTGTTTGTTGTTAAAGAATGAGTCAATCCTAATCATGACAGCAGCTGATGTGAATACATAAATGTATGGGTGTCATGCACAGGGTTCATGGTTAAACTCTTACCTTAAATGGCGACCTCCACACTCACCACAACCTCTAGCAGCCACATCCTGTCATACATCTGGCATTTAGCTGTCCGCAAATAACACAGTTAACAGTTGTTATCCACAGTGACGTGCAGTGAGTGCAACATTACTGTCTGTTCCAGTTACCAAAACATCATGCCACAGAACCCCGAAGCCTGAGAATAATATAAGACACAAATGGTGCGCAGATAAAATCTCTGACAAATAAAAAGCAAGGACAGAGGTGAAAGGAATTTCATTTTATTTCATGATGACAGCATATTGGATCCCACAGAGGAGGACAATATGGGAGAAAAGACCATGACTCAGAGGGCAGAGGTGACATAGCAATCCTTATAAGAGGATATGTTTTTAATACCACAACAGAAGATACACAAAGTTATCAATCAATCTCATTTTCTTCCGCTAACCTGGAGCCAGGTCAGGTGGCACCAGGCTAAGCGGGCTATCCCAAATGATCTTCTCCCCAGCAATGTTTTCCACCTCTTTTTAGGGGATCCCAGGCCAGATGGGATACGTAATCTCTCCAGCATGCCCCAAAAGACCTCCAAAGGAAGGCATCCTAATTCGATACCCAAACTATTTCAACCCGGTTCCTCTCAATATGACGGTACAGGGACTCAATTCAGATGTTGGAGGTCCGTAGAATCTCCCAGTTACCCTGCAGAGGAAACTCATTTCAGCTGTTTGTCTCATGCATGATCGAACGTGCAACAGAAGCACATCGTCTGCAAAGAGCACAGATTCAATTATAAGGGTGTTCCACAGCCAAGATGAAATCTGCAGATCCTCCTCACTCTGAGGTCCAACAATCAGTCTCCAAAGCAGTGTATTACCCTGATAATTGGATAATTGAACCTCTGATTCTCCTTTTTGTATTTGGGAAAGCCGCATGTGCTATCCTGAAACTACACACGACTTTAAAAAGATGTACAACCGAAGAGAGCCCTACAAGGTCCAGAACCTCCAGGGAGCAACATATCTAACTATAAACTGACTAATTGACTAATTACTGGCAAATGATGAGAATGTTTAGCTTTGAAAGGTATTTCAAAATAATCATAAATAATATATATATATATATGTACTTTGGTCTAAAAAAATGAAATGGTTTTCTATGGGGAATGCAAACTGCTGCTGATTTAAAAGGACTGAGCTGAGTTGTAGTGAACTTTGACCGAATTGAACTGTTTATTGCATAAGCTGGAGTTAAGATGAGCCCTGGCTTCAGCGCACACACCAGACACGTTCCCACTGCCTGAAAGAAAAGGCATGAACTCCACTAATGATGTGTTTGGATGCTGCCGGGTTGATGCGCTCGCCAAGACGAACCAGGGTTGGAAACTCCTACATGCAGATTGACACACGAACAACGTACACCGCAGATACACACACCGAAGCAAAGACCGGTGCCCTAACCACAGGCTATCGGTTGCCCGTTGAGTGTGGTGTTGACTCTTCTCGCCAGAATAACAAAGCTTGGTGTGTTTGGAGTTGTGCTGGTTTTGGGTGAATTCAGCCACTGCCAATAATTTACTGCTAGCGTCGAAAGCAGTCTGTCCTGCACTATATGTATGCAGTGAGGCGTCTTGTGATGGTGTGGAGGTCAGGGTGTAGATTGGTGCATAGTTAGGCTGGTTTGCAGTTAAATAATGTTATTAAAAGTTGCACTGACTGCGATTGAATTTTAAAATGCCCTTTAATGGAAAGTCCCAGCAAAGCAGCACTATGTAAAAAAAAAAAAAAAAAAAAAAAAAACCCTTCAAAATGTAAAAGACAAATTTGTAATGAATTAGATAAAAATATGAAAATGGTCTCCCATGGCCATTATAAAGATAAGAGGTATAGCTAATGGATGGATGGCTGTATAGATAAAAAGCACACACGCTAATGTAGGGAACAGCCGTACCGCACGCAGATCCACAAACACCAGTGCGTGTTGTTTTCATCACAGCACCCAGCAGAATCTCACAGCATTTGAAACCTATTTTCACACTGGAAAAAAAAAAAAAATAAAAAAAAAAAAATAAAAACACTGTTTGCTTTAGAGAGGGTTTAATTATTACTAATCTTTGATGTGTGCTCCAGAGAACATCCCATCTGCGGTCATGTTCAGTGTACTTTGATGTTAAATGAGTTGTAAGGATTTCAGAAATTCAGAGCAAGCTAAATGATGTTTCATTTTGCAGTCAGAGAGATCGGAGACGAGCCGAGCTTCTCCGCAGAGTTGAAATCTGTGTCTCTCATGTGGAGATCATTTCTAAAATTGTCCGTAAATATTGTATATCTGTATCTTGGATATTAGCAAATATTATTATTGCCGTTATATTGTGAGTGCACGATATGAGTACTCAGTTTTGTTGTACGCTCTCATACAACAAAACTATGCACATCCCCGGTATCACAAAAATGTTAATTTTTTAATGTCCATTTAATGCCATTTTTAGCCAAAGGGCCAGTGGAATGAAGGCAATTAATTTGAAAAAAAAAAACAGAAATGCTTGACTAATTAAACTATCATGAAAAGTCCCAACTGCAACTGAAGTCAGTGAAGCCTTCACGAGTGAGATTCCCGTTCTTTAATTTGTATGTTTTGTACAATATGTCCATGTGCACTTATATCAGTAAATGCCTTGAAGTGATACCGTCAAATTCTGTACAAACGTCCACTTGGACAAAGGTCAAAGGTCAGGGAGACCTCGTGTTCTTGTGAAAAGAGGAAGGAGGCAACGTGGCACAAACATTTGCTCGGACTCAAGGGTGAAGAAGTCGGAAGTCGGAGGTCGAAGGTCAAGGTCCCTGTGACCACAGAAAACTGGACTGGGTGATGGGAGCCTGCAATGTTTCTTCTTTACAAGCTCTTTTTGTTGTTGTTGTTGTTGTTTGGGATCATTTCTGTTCTGTATCTTACAGAATAATGTGTGGAGTCAAACATGTCTGCATTTGAGCAGCCCTCGCCTGCAGGAATGTCGAAACATCTTAGCGCCCCCTTTCGGCGACGACAGAGCACAGAATAGCACCACAAAACAACAATGCACTGTTCTCTGGCACAGCATTTGTACTTTCTTTTCTTTTATACACAGTCGCATTGGAAAGAGACTTGGAATCGTCGTTTCACTCAGTATTTGCTTCATCGTGCCGCACAAATGTCATCTCCCCTGCACCTTTTGCACTCATGGCCATTGGCATTATGCATCTTAGTGGTCGTGGCCACATCTACACCGTCTGATCCAGACGAATGTATTTTATTTAATTTCAACTGACCAAAGAATTTGCTGCCAACATTCATCTGGATTCTTTTCATGCAGCTTTGTGTAGTTTTGCGAGAGGCAGTTTTTTTTCTTCCTGGACTTCTTGTCTGTAGAGGTTGACTTTCACGCAGCGTCCTTCATAATGCCTGGCCCGTCACTGAAACACCAGTTTCCTCCTGAAACCGTTTTTCAATGCAAATTCTGCAAACAGCAAATCGCACGCGGCGTCATTTTTCACGGAAGGCGACCGTGCCTCCTGTCGTTGGCGGTACGAGTCTTCCCGTACCTCCTGACCGCTAAAGCCGCCATGTTTCAGCCTGCTGATGCTCTCGCACCCTCTCACGTCCTCGAGCCTCGCGGTTTCCTACGTGTCCGGGTCAGCTCCTCACCGCGTGGAGCCTTCATATTGAATTAGATACGACTCGGTCAGACCTAAGGAAACTGTGGTGTTCACAGGTTCTTTTATAGCTCGGTTCATGCAGGCAGCCTTAATTGGAAATCACAGGTGTGATCACTTATCTTGCATGCAGTTGTACTTTGTACTTTTTTTTTTTTTTTTTTTCATCTAGTCTAACCAACCTGTTTTTGATTGTACATCAGATCGAATACATTACACTTCTATGTAAAAATAATACAAATAAACAAAAAGTGGTGAATAAGTGTAACTTTTCTTTGGTTATTATTTCTTCTTTGTGAGTTTCATATCAGTCTCACCTCTGGTTGTAAAGTCTTTAATGTACTGTGAATATGTGCGGTGATAGACCCTCGAGACTTTTTTTCCTTCCACACTTATCTTCTGAAGTGTGATGCCGACTGTATATTTTTCAATCAAAAGCATGAATAAACAGTCTCTTTAAGGCTCCCAGGTACAAATTACCGCCTCTCTTTAGAGGCACACTATAGAGCATAACTGGATAATTGGATCTGAGCTTCATGAAGGCAAATGTCTATGACGTCTGGTTGCCATGGCAGATCTTTTGCCACGTTCCCGTTAGTATGTAAAACCTGCACAACCCAGGGCTGCTTCTGAAAAGGCCAAGAGTTGTCAACTGAGCGTAATACTGAATTTGTTGTGAAAATGATCAATTGGTCCAACACACTTCTTATATCACTGCGGCCTCAGATGCATCAATTAGTGTTGTAAATGGATCGGTTTTCTTCTTCAAGCTGACATGACGGTTTTTCTTTTTTCTCCACGGCTTGATGGTCGACAATGTCTCACTTTTTCTTGCTTTTTGTTGTCGGTGTGCTGTGTGTAATTATAGATTTATCTACTGTTAATTCATTCAACGATGCATCAACATCAACATTACATATTAATCTAGACTGATTTTTAGTCATCGGACCTTAACATTACAGTATGACGTCACACAACCTCAATAACAACCCTGATAAAGACATTTTGACAAAACATAAAGGAGGACAAAGCCTTCGTGTTGTTGAATATGCCTTTGTGTCATGTTTATATATTGTTTTACATTTGTCTTGTTTTCTCTTTTTTTTTTACTTTTAAGGTTAAGTTGTTTAAGTTTCCAATCTATGTTGGAAAGTAAACTAATTACAGACTGAATTAATTACCATCATAACGTTTTCACTCATATCACACATACACAGCGAAATCACATGTGGTGCAGGCGCTGTAAGGCTCATGGACACCAACAGGAGGCAGTGAGGGCAGTAACCAGTTAAAGGTCCCACATTGTATAAAGGTATATGTCATTCTTTTTTTTTAAATTATAGAGTAGGTTCTATATAAATATTGTGTAAGCACTCAGTCATGCACACAGCCTGTATTCAAAAAGTGAGCCTTTTAATGAGCTGTCAGGGCTTCCGGGACTTTGTGATGTCACAACGAAGCAGTGGCCACACTTAAATATGCCCTCGACCTTTCAGGATTTATTTTTTTCTTCTTTGGTTTTGACATAAAATCTGCTTTATTTGTATTTGGTCACTCAGACAACAGTCAGCCAATCAGTCGAGAGGCTGAGATTCTACCTTCTGATTGGCCAGAGAGAAGCCTGAGAGAGGAGATGTAAAACTACACTGAGATGGTTTGCAGTTCTTAAAAGCACAAATATATCTTCCTATGGATATCAACACTTAAGATAAAACACTTGAAAAGAAGAAAATATGGGACCTTTCAGTGAGACCATAGAGTTGGATATGTGGTGGATAGAATAGACTTTCTTTCATTAATGGAATACTATAGATATACATTACTACCACTCTCCACAGTTACGACCAATCACACAAGGTGTAGCACCCATCTCCCAGGATACTAAAAAAAAAAAGCAGCAGCAGCAGCAGCACACACAGCACTTCTTAAAAATTCACAGCTCCACTTCTTGTTTACCAAAACTAGATGAATAAATGATGCAACCCAGGAAACAACATGATGCAACCCAAACTACTCCTGCTGCTGTTCTGCTACATGCTGAGCCACCCGCCACACTGCGAACAAATACATATGAAGCTGTTTAAGTCTTATCTTATTTTTCTTCAAAAAAGTACATTTTGCAGCTTTAAAACTTCAGCAGCCCCAAGTGGCAACAGGAGATAGCTTTTTAGGGAAAATATGGCTCCATTAAACTTGAAATTCTCTTGCCAAATATTCTCTTTCAGGTCTGCTTTTCCATCCATAATTAACACTGAAACAAACAAAGAAATAAAAACTTTTACCTTAGTTTACTGCCTGTGTCATAAACTGTGTATGCAGATTTAAATGGTATATGCTTTTAAAGTTGAAAAAGTCACTGAATGTAGCTGAAGCATATTCTTTTAGTGACTGAAAATCTTTTTTGAAAAATGTGGAAATGGCTCAGTTTATTATTATGCATTAAAGCAAAATCCGCCTCTAATTCCTCTAATGAGGACAGGCAAGTAACAGACAACAGGTATCCACATACAGGCAGGAGTCCATAGAATGAGCAGCACACAAAGGGAAACACTGGGACGGAAAAAGGGCTGTTAGGAAGGTTAATGTATGCTGATCCTCCAAAAGCTGACATCAGGAGGCTTCATTGCTTCCCATCTTACCTCCTTTAACGGAGAATACACCAGACTTTAACAAAACAAAAGCAGGTAATGCCGTCCTACAATTCCTTGCGGCAGCAACATTTACAGCGATGCACCTTGGTAGATCTATGCTAATGCTTGTGACCCCCCTTCTGTGTGATGCACTAAAACTTTATTTTCTTCAGAAAGGATATATGTAGTATACATATATCTCAGAATTTTTGTCTTCTTTGTGGTTAGGAAAGGTATATTTAGCATCCATGCATTGTACATATTTTTTTTATTATTATTTTAAATAAGCTCTTAGTTCTTGTATTTACTACAAAGGCCTTTCCTCTAACAAAGTTAGTCAAAGGTTGCAAAACTGGTGTACTGTTGAGTCGACCCTGGCAACCTCTGTAGTCTCATTTAGCCAATTGTTGGCGACCAGCCACACATAAAAATCCTGACATGGTATTTTCATATTGCAGGATACAACGTGAAAAGGTCTTGACCACAGAACATCTTACCAAAAACTCACTCAAAAAAAGAAATGCTAACTCGTGCTAACCACCTGCTCCACCCATAGAGTGCAGCAGGTGGACGTGTCTGGGAGCAGGCGAGGACATCTGGTGGGCAGGTGGAGTGGGACAAGAATCATGACACGCTTGAAAACAGGTGGAATTTCGCGTGGAATCTAATTTATGCATCATTACCCATTAGTGGAAGGATTTTCTGTCCGTTCGTGGTGTGGCAAAAGGTCGTCTTGTTTAAATAAGTGCGGTGGCAGGGCCCTCACTCAGTTAGGGTTATTTTCTGCCATGAGAGTGAGAACCCTTCTGGTGAACCTAAGTGGTTTAAACAGCAGTCTCATCTCTCGCCTGGCCCTCTGCACATCAGTCCCACCGCAAGACAAATTACATTTAATGATAGGCAGCATGAGATGGGAAAGAAAGGGGTTATAAAAGGGAAGGGGCAGAGGATGAGGAGGAGGGGGCAGATGGATTTGATAGGTAGATGAGAAAAATAAATATCAGAGCGAGGGAGAAATACATAAAGGTAAACAGGAAAAGCAGATACAGAGATTGAGACACATTGCAGTTATAAATCCAAAATGGATTTTTATTTTCATATTTACTGGTGGCGTTGCTCATCTGTGAGTGAGAAAAGAAATCTAATACGGTTGAGTTAAACTTCCTTGGGCTGAGCCACACAAGCTTTTTTTCTTTCATGTGGTTAAGTTAAGAGAAAAATGTGAAATTACAGACAAATTGTGCTAATTGTAATCAAACCGTGATCAGTGTGACAGTAAATTGGCTCACTTTGTATTTTTAGAGGTAATGTGTTTCAAAACATAATTAGTAAACATTAATTAAAGTCGGAAAAAAAAAAAAAAAAAAAAGTTTCTCAAAATTTTTCAGACCAAGAGCCACTTAGCCTCTAAAGTAAAACTCATGGACCGCCTAACTCCCAAACATCCCCAGGGCTACTGATTCAGTAGTACTGTGGTGAGCTTGCTTGGACAGGTATAGGGAATTTTTTCTTTATGACCTCATTGGACAGGTCAGCAACAAAACAGGAAATGCAAGATTAGAAAGGCGAAGCAGCAAGGAGTCCAGCCGACCAGGAATCAAACCCGGGATCTCTGTGCACAGTATCGACTCAACCATCTATCTGCCGTTAGGCCTCACGGGGCTTGTGCCTCACAAATTGCAACACAGCAAGGGATACTCATCGCGTGACACTGGCTTTATCACGGCCCGCATTCGAACCCCGTCCAAATGTCACCGAACGGGGCACAAGACACGCTAGTAGACCGAACGCTTCCTGTTGCGTCCATTGTGTCGGGGGTTTCAGTTGATTCTCTTTCAGTTGACCTGGTCTGAAGCCTCCGGTCAATGATTTTGTCTGTTGTCGGTGTTTGATAGTTAAGAGGCTGATAAGCTAACCGTTAGCTTCATCCACATTTCCTTTAAAAATGTCAGCTGGTCATTTGTGACGTATGTTGGAAAAAACGTAAACTAGAGACTGGCAAAGCTACGTGAACAGACAGCGTTGCAAAATGGTTAAAGTAAAGTCCAACAACACTGCAAAACGGTGAATTAAATTAAATGAGTGTTATCATTTACATATGAGTTGATGTGATATTGGAAATTTACATCAACTCACGTGTAGCCCTAGTGTACTCGCTTGGTCTGTGGTCTCAGACGATTTGAGAAACACTACATGAGATTCTAACCTAAAGTCTACCCCTTAGTATTTCTGCTTCCGCATGACTGCTCTGTTTTCAGTTGTTATTCTCTATTTTGTACGACCCACACTGTTCACAGTTGAGAACTGTATTTATACTTCGGAGGTGGGGGGTGGATATGCCTTGTAATTCAGGGGTGGAGTGTCCTTTTTGGAGGTCTAGTCGACAGAATTACTTGATTTTGTCAAGGTCAAGGAAAAGGTTTATTGAGCACCACAGAATGGGATCAGGGTCAATTGATAGTGTAATAAAATGACTCTACAGGTAATTTACTAAGGGAAAAAAGTGGGTTTAATGTTACTACTCCAAGTCTGCTTTGTCCTCGACCACCTCTCTTCTGCTTCTGTATGGTCTAAAAATTTTGCACTTCCTTAATCAGAACATTTCATTTATCATTATTCAGAAATACAAATGAGTTGCATATATGATTAATTAGCAGGAGACAGGATTTGAGGTCATAGATAACAGTGTCGCTTTAAAGGCAGTGCTTTGCAACAAGATACAGTCACTCACTCACTCACTCACTCACTCACTCACTCACTCACTCACTCATATCAGATATGAAAATAAATCCGGTCTATACTTGGGCCATATGATTGTTTTTCTTCTGGCCCAGTATGAGCCCAGTTCCACGGCTCAAATCTGGCCCATATACAGCTAGATTGTCAGATGCCTCCTCTAGATCTGGACCTATTCTGGCGCACGCACAGGAAATCTTCCGAATGTCAGCCAATACCGGAGGATAACAGCCCTGATGTGATGAAGTATATGGGCCAGACACGGGCCCAGGACCCAGGCCTGCCTTGGGCCAGAACTCATTTGGCCACATTGCTGAAGTAAAATCGTGTTTGACGGAGTAACAGAGTAACAGTGGAATGTTTTTCAGAGAATATGAATCACTTTCAGCAAAGAATAAATACGTTTGTAGAGAGAGAAAAAAGTGTAAAAAAAAAAAAAAAATGGAGAGAGATGCATCAAACAGCAGGGCTGGCTCTTCTATTAACGTCTTGTTAAATTTTAAGTGTGGCTGTGACTAAGACGGCTTCTATCAACCTGTCTCCACAGTCGGCTTTATCACCTCGTTTACTGAGAGGCTGGGAGGACAACAACTGTGTGTGTGTGTGTGTGTGTGTGTGTGTGTGTTTTCTCATATATAACCTGAGACTTTCCATGCAATACCTGCATAATAAATTTCCACAGTATATGTAGGTGTAGGTGATATGTGTGTATTTGAATTGTGTCTAATGGTGTCTGTGGTGTAGTGTGGTGTGAGCATTCGGTATCTGTGTGTGTGTGTGTGTTTGTGTGTTTCAAGGTAACAGACCTTGTGCCGTAGTTTATAAGGTTTATTTGGAGGTTTATGCGGTGGCGCTGGGCCTGCATATATTTCAGCAGGAAATGAGGTCATTATAGCCTCCCCCGACTCTAGACACACACACCAACACTTCCCAGAGAGCATGAGGCTGCATACTTATACAATGACACCTCTAAACAGATGTCTGTAATTTATATGGATAATCATTAATCCCAAAACAAACAGCACCCACACACATCCTGCATTACTGCCTCGAACGCTTTCTCTTCCACATGCACACATGCACACACACAAACACGCACGCAAGCACACACGCAGTTGACCCAATATAGCTAACATACTGCCCAGGTGTTACTGCGCAGCTGCAGGGCTGTGCAGAGACCTTCAGAGGGGCAGGTGCTCAGAGATAAAAAAAAAAAAAAATGGGGCAAATGGCAAATGGTACAAAGTTTTAAAACAACATGCATCAACCTCATTTATAACAAAAGCTGCTGAATTACAGAAATGCATGACATTATCGGCTATTAAAGAGCAGAGATTTTTTTTACCAATAAGTGGACAGGATTTGACTGAGTTGTTGTAGGTTGCGCCCCAAGACAGCAACGACTCTCGACTGGCCATGTTGGATTGATCCTTTTAAATCGCTAATAAAAGAAGCCCACACGGTTTCTCCTATTCGCAAAGGCTGCAGCGCCTTAGCTTTCTCCAGTTTCAGATATGTCGGGGAAAAGCAGATGTGCATTGTTTTCTCTAGCTGTCGCACTGACTAGTGGGGTAATGTGGGTTATGAGGCATGAGAGACCTTCTTCACGGCCGCATGACAATAAGCCGAGGACTGTGTGGCAACTATTAAGCCAACAGCGTGTGGTAAATAGATAAATGACTGCATTTAAACGCCATATTTCCGCTATTTCTTTTGTTATTTTCATCTCCAACTTTTTCCAAGGTTATTTTTCCTTCCAGATGTTTGCATCTGAACCCACATACAGGATGGCTTGGATACCCATGTAGTTTTATTTATTTATTTTTTTTACTTTAATTATTTTTAAAAAAACAAGTGAAAAAGAAGTGAGAAAATCCATTAATGGTGTTTTGTTCAAATTTATGAATAACACTTTATCAGTAATCTGATGTTTCATCTGGTTATTTTATAAAACAACCTGATGAAGGTCTGTGCACCAGAATGTTTTTCGATTAATTTTCTTGCTGCAAGAGTTTAACCTTTTTAATCCCACATTAAGGTTTTTTTTTTCATGCCTTTGTGTTTTTCCTTGATGAAATTGTAATTTATAAAAATTTCACCAAGTGCTGCACATGTTCAGAATCGCCACATCCTCAGCTAATTGCACGTCGCTCAATAAAGACCCTGTTCACTGTAACAGGGGATAGAAGCTCATAAAACAAGAAAAAAACACCATGATGACAGAATAAAGTTACACACACGTTCGAGTTGCTCTAGAGGTGATTTGAAGTTTCGATCATTATCTGATCGTGAATTATGTTGACAAACAACACTCTCTCGATGTTGTTTGCTTGGGATAGGTTGGCTCCCAAAGGACCCACCCGTTTGCCTGGGAAAGGAAGGTAGCATTTCTCAGTTGCATTTGAAGGAGCCTTCGACATGGGACGGTGTTGTTGTGCCGCCTTGACGCAGTCGGTCTTTGAATACATCCTCTGAAAGCTTGTTGCTTGCTTCTTGACCCATGGTTTTCCTTGATGTACCTGTCAGTTCATAGGTGTGCAGACGTTCTGCACCATAATCGCTTTTACCGACCTGAAAGTCAAATATACAAATTATACATATGTTTGAGTTGGTGAGATCGATGACTTGAACTTTAGTCCCGTGCAAATAAACTTTTGTTCATGTGAAATTATTGCACATTAGTATTTTGTGTTAAAAGTCAAATTCGTTCCCTTGTAAATGTTTAAATATGCTCTACACCAGCTGCGACGGCTTTTAATTGCTGTAAATCTGGAGAAATCCTGCCCTATCCACAGCCCGGACAACTTTTCTGAAGTTAGCAGCCTAGGTTTTGGATAAAATCAAAGATAAATGTCGTGATCAGCGTGCAAATATGTGACAAAACAACAGTTAAACAAAACGCCTTCATCTTTTCCTCCCAGCCTCTGCACTGAGACTCCATCGTCACGCGTCAATCTCCATCCGAGTTGCCCACTTGGCTTTTATTGGCGTCTCTGTTTCAGCAGCTGAAGTGCTACTGGAAGCCTGAACAATGCTCCCTCTTGTTATAGTGGCCTTTTCAACACAGGGCCACTGTCGCCTCTGCTCTGGCTGGAATGTTCCCCTTTACTGGAATGAAGGGGGAGCGGGACAAAGACAGGGGCGCTGGCAGAGTAAAAGTGATGGGGAGGGGAAGGAAAGAATCTACGAAACAGCTAGAGGAAAGGCGGATGGTGGCGGAGAGTGGCGAGGTAGTGCCAACAGCGTGCAATTTTTCATTCTGGCCCAAGATCTTACCGGACAATGTCAGCAGTTACTTCCTTTTTAGGGTGAACAGTGAGCTCATGACTGAATATGTAGCAGGGAAGCAGAGATATGGAGGCTGGAGAGAGAGAGAGGCTCGGCACCGAGGTGAGGTTGAGGACAGAGGGAAACAAAGTACAATGCCATCTCAGAAAAAAAAAAAAAAAAGAGGAATCTCTGCATTTGCGGAAGAGGTCAGCTGGTTATTTCACCAATGCGCCTTTAAGACATAAAGCCTAGTATGACTTACGAATGACAGAGGTTAAAGAAGGATGGTGAAAGAGCAGAGAAAGAAGGACTTAGATCGATCAGTGGGGGTTGATGCGCCCAGTGGACCATTAAACTGGGTGTCAGAGACAGGGTTTCTGCCAGCCAAAGTTTCACAGCATCAAAATTTACAACGGGCCTCACCCCTAAGCATTCCCATAAAACACTGGGGACCCATTGTTGTACAGGCAGACCCTTGACTGAAGCAGCGGACCAGAGGTGATGGAGGATCACTGCAAAAATACATAGAAGCTAGGAGGAAAGTTGAGATTTGAACAATGCGAAGCTATTAATTGATTAATATTTTGTCCCTTTTTGTCGTAAAATAAAAATCTGAAACAGAAAAAACATGAGCTTCATTGCAGAACAACCATATTTCCATAGTTTTGTCCAATTTCTAGATGTAATAATAGCTAATTAATAGCTAAATAGCTTAATAGCTAATAGCTAAAATAGTTAAAACCTGAACACAATAACATTCTAGCACCAAAATCTGTCGGCCGAAGAGACACGTGACAAGAGATGAGTTCAGACAGATTATCTACAGCAATGTGTTAATCCGCCATGACGTCAGCCATCGGTTTGGGAATTACTGGTTTGAAATTTGGCAGTCACCATCTTGGTTTTACGAAGCCAGAAGAAACCACGTTTGGAGGAGAAGGTGGAGCTGAAGAGGAGCGAGGGCTGGACCTGACCTGACCTGCTCTGTCCTCTATCCTGATTGTCGGACAGGTCGCTGTGTGTAGCCATGTCCCACAGTAGCCGCACTCTTTATGGTTTATGGTCCATTCCTCTAAATGGACCCTCATTTAAATATTTAATGTTGTAGTGAAGAAGACTCAATACTGGTGACTGAGACCATAAACTCACTAGGAAAATGTTGACTGAGCTACTAAATCAAGTAGGGACATTTTCCCATAGATTTCAATGCATTGCTGTGGAGTCGCTCCCTGACGGTCATTAGGTATAACGCAGGTTTAAGGCTCTTCAGCATTGGCTTCACCAGACCCAGTGTCTACATCCATTTTTATATACACAGTTACATGTCTTTTAATTGTGATGAATGTTTACAGCGGACAGGCTCCATCATAATGTAACTATTTCACTCCCAAACAAGTTTGTCTAACTTTATTGTGTGACCCAAAACATTTTTATTGCCAAGTGCTATCTAATCTAGAAGTAAACGTTCAGCATTAAACCCTTAAACGCAGTGTCTTGACTTCAGAGTTTCACAGGTGAAATCTATCAATACGTTTTACATAAAGATATGTCAGCCTGGTCATTTATGTTGTGTGCGGCACTTTTAGGAACGATGTTAAATTCTCAGCTGTAACCAGACACATTTGAGGCAGGTCTTTGTTAAGTGCACGGTGAGTCTGGGAATACAGGCTCTTAACGCGTGCTCAACATCCACATACACTATATGTTCTGGGCCAAGTGTCGGCTGGGATTGGATTCTATCACAGGGTTGATACGTGGACACAAACAACCAGACACGCTCGTATTCACACCTATGGAGCAATTTAGAGTCACCAATTAATCTAATGACTGTTAATTTGACCGTGGGAGGAGGCCAGAGATCCCGGAGGGAAGGGTACGCAGGCACAGGGGGAAACATCCAAACTCCACAAAGCAAGGCGCCAAACGTGGGGTTTGGACATTTCAAAGCAAAAAAACGTGAACCAAAACACTCCCAAAGGCTGAAAAACCTTTCACACATTTATCAATCAGACTTGTACAATTATCCAATTAATAGTTGGAGTCCATTTTATGTTATTAGAGTGTGGATAGTGCGGATTCCTCTGCTTTTCTTCTCGTTGCTGGAACTGTAGCACCTGATTCATGTGGAAGCAACAGTTCAGTATTATTCTCTCTGAATGCCAAGAGTCTGACTCATACCCAGATTGAGTCTTTACACCAACAAAGCCGTGTCTGACGTAGAATGATGGATGAAGGGCACCAGTCCACAGTTACAAAAAAAAAAAAATAATAAAATAAAAAAAAAATTCAACACTGCCTTCCGGGCTGCTGCTTTTAGCTTTTTATCTTAAGGCTGTATCCGGGCAAAATGTGGCACCACTGCACGTCGTGGGCTCAGCTCTGTTTCCCTGGTTCTACGGTATCGAACAAATGCTGCCGTCGTCCTGAATTATATTTCATCATTCCGTTGAGGATCTGGTTCCTTGAGTCGCCCAGACACCTACACAGCCTCTGTGGAATAAGAATCTATTACTGGCTCTCTGTGCGTTTATCTGCCTTCACTGTGCTAACAGCCGGTATTAGTGGTTAATCATAGATACCTGGAAGATGCCCTTCAGCAAGGACACCAAGGTCACTGGTCCCCCTCACTATTCATCCCCTCACTTCGGCTGGTAAGATGTTTAAACCGTGTTCAGTTTATAACCGGAAATCTATACTGTATATCCCCCTGACAATAGAAGCAGTAATAGTTTTTATATTACCTCAGAGAATCCACTCCCCAAAGGAAATATTCGGCATAAATACAGCATTTATCGCAAGAAATGGTTGCAGGATTTATGGATTGATTATGTAATTAATCTGAGTAACAGACTTGAATATAAGTCATTTATCCCACAAACACCTGGTAATAACAGCTTCCAGCCTGGAAGTATCTACACACTATATATGTTTTCCATTTATTTTAGCTCAAAGAACAGTTCCCCTTTTTTGTGACCTGGCCAAATGGCCTGTAATGTAAAAAAAAAAGAAAAAAGAAAAGAAACAGCTCAGCAGAGGCCGCCAGTCTTTACAACGATCAAATTGCTGACGGTGTTCATCCGTTTACGGCCACAGTTTACCATCTTCGAACGGCGACTTCCAGCAGGATAATGCTCCAAGTCACAAAGCAGGCGTCATCTCAGCATCACAATGTGTTTCCATTAACCTGCTTGATGTGCAATTTGAATTGACTAACTTAAAAGCAAGTAATGGAAAGATGTGAATTTCGAAAAAAAACTCAAATGTCACAAAAAAAAAAAAAAAAAAATGTATAGGCTTGTGAGAAGTGGATTTTCTATATGCGTTTATTCTGTTCGATGAAGCAAAAGGCTATTTTGCATAGATCTGCAAAATACACATTAAAAGTATTATCTGTATATCCTGAATATTTAAAATTTGGAAACCTTTTAATTAAACAGCACAAATCACTATCTCACCAATATGATGAAAAGTGTGAATACCAGGTTCAGTTCATTGTGGAACTGGTGGTGAAATTTAGGCGAAGAGTGGGAAACACTGCGGCAGATTTACCTGCTAGTAAGACCGATGTTTCTCCACAGAGCACCATGGACGTTTCTTAAAAATGTGCGACTCAGTACGTCACAGAGAAAACTGTGACCGCTGATGAGCTGCAGTCTATCTAGTTTGTGTGTAACAGTGTATGGGCGTTGTGTGCCTGCCTATATAGGCACGCTTAGAGCGGTTCATAGAGTCCAAGCTGCGTCTTTGGTGCAGGAATGATCTGTAGAAAGGAAATAAACACAGATCGCACTTCCTCCGTTTTCTCCTGACCACAGACTCTGCGTCCTCCCTTACTGCATCTGCTAAAAATGGATCCTTTTTACCGCATGCATGTAGTTTAGATGACCCCCTCCCCTAAGAGAGGAACTACCCAGTGTTAGTATGGTGTTTTCAATAAAGTGCTCACTGAGTGTATATATGACTATGAATAGACATCAGCACTGATACATATCAAGTAGGTTGGGAGAGAGAGAGAGAGAGAGAGAGAGAGAAGGGGAGTTATCAGCCACTATACATTCAGTTCCATTATCACCTGTCAAAAATACCTTGTCCTTCTGATGAGGTGCCATTCTGCCTGGCTGGAGTGAAAGCATGGGCATGTAGACACACACACACATACACACACAAACGCACACTCAAATTCACACAAACTGTCATAGCTACCAGTTTGTCCTCTTCTAAATGGATGAAGAAAGCCTCGGACATCTTGTGTTTCAGAATAAAATTCTGTTGCTACATTTCTAGATACACCACGCATTCACAAAACTACAATAGATTTATATATTTATATTTATATATATATAAAATTTCAAAAAATTCATCAGGACTCACTATTTCTAAAATCCAAGCTGTGAGAAATAAAGCTCAAAGTCAAGATGGAAATGAATTAACTGTCATTACTGTCAATAATGTTTCTGTAAATTAAAGGGCATATGCATCTGTTGTCCACCCACCAGGTGTTTTCACATAATTTTCCCTTTTTTTTCCTTCCTTAATGGGAAATGTGTGTAAGTTGAGGTGTTATAATTTGTGTTATTTCCTTCTATGTCGAGTGAAAATGTCTGATGTCTGCTGTGAGAAAGGTCTATTTTGGGATAGTACACAGACACAGGTGGCCTCACATAAAGGTATGGTTGCCATGGATTTAGCCCGATGGTATTTACTCATGTACTGTGGCAGAAAGCAGTTGGGGCAGATGGATTGTTTTAACACTTACTGTCTTTTAAAGAACTTATACTGAGGTATTTTTTTATTCAACATCATTAGTCAACCATCACTTTCCAAATAAACCCTTTAAATCCCAGTTTGTTCACATTATAAAATAAATTTTTTGGGGGTTTTTTTATGAATAATTTTCCATGCACAAAATCCTTTTTTGCACTTGAATAGTTACACAAGTACACCCTACACAAACCCACTTAGCCCCATAATTTTGGTGTAGCTCCTTAGTGTAGCTATTTTGAGTTCACAGTAAAGTTTAGGTATATTGCAGGAGCTGAGGTTGACAAATAGACCCCCTTAACAAAAAAATGAATTAAATTAAATTCAAATTAAATAACTGAACTGCTGTGTTGAAGCCTCCATAAAGAAAAAGAAAAAAAAAAAACAAGAATTAGTAGTAGTAATTAACTAGAATTAATGCGCAACAGCAAGCAACTGATCTTGTAGGACGTAGCCACAGGTGTAGTTAAGATGTCCTGATTATGTTAGGGCCAAGTGGCAAATGTCAGAGACGTCGCCTTCTTCCAAGTTCCTTCCAAATTTGTAACTTGGCCGTCACCATGTTGGTTTTTTGAAACCAGTAGAAACCATATTTGGAGGAGAAGGTGGAGCTGACCTGCTCTGTCCTCTATCCTGATTGGGTGGTACAGTCTGTCAATCACACAGTAGCCACGCCCCCTAATTCATCTCCTGCTTTATGGTCTATTTTCCTCTAAATGGACCATCATTTAAAAAATGAACATCATGTTGTATTGAAGACTTGAAACTAGAGACTGAGACCATAAACTCATTAGGGAAACGTTTACTGAGCTAATAAATCAAGGAGAAGTAGGGACATTTTCCCATAGACTTCAATACAATCTGACTTCTGATTACAACCAGTGGAGTCGCCCCCCGATGGTCATTAGAGAGAATGAAGGTTTCATTCTCTTCCATGTTGGCTTCAATCTACAGCTGCAGATCCAACGTCCACTATTTTAAACAGCCTGTGGTTATTTCATCATTCAGTGACATAAACAGTGGTAACATACTTAGTGTATGTGCAACACCCCCTCTTCTCAGATGACTTGAAGTGCTTGGGTGTCTAAGTTCAACCAGACCCCCCCCCCCCACGGACGAAATGAGGCAGGTCAGTCCCAGGCCATAAGGAAACAAACACAGGAATCTCTCTCACCTCTGCCTCTGTCCATCCCACACGATGCTAATGTGACCTGCCTCACGTCGTTCTTCGCCGAAATGAGCCCGGGGCGAAACGTGGCGCGACTGCAGCTTCATTTCCAGACACTCAATGTCAACCTGCGCGGAGGTTTAATTAGCGTGAGTGAAAACATCTGTGTGGGCGTGCGGGGTCTTTAACCAACAGTCTGAGTAAATGCTCCCGGTTTATGGAGAAGTAAACAGAAGAGCTGTCGGCTTCGACAAACTGCTGCTGTTTTAGAAACCACATCTATCCGTCTCTAAAGGTGGGAAAAACTAAAACCGCAGTAAATGCATCATCCTTGATACGACCATGTCAGCTCCTCTGATGTTTGAATTTTCT
Source organism: Rachycentron canadum (assembly GCA_038496675.1). NCBI lineage: Eukaryota > Metazoa > Chordata > Actinopteri > Carangiformes > Rachycentridae > Rachycentron > Rachycentron canadum. The sequence continues at coordinate 25,739,170 of CM076649.1, forward strand.
CGGGTGCACATGAATTTGTGTGTCTGTGTGTGTGTGTGTGTACGGGTGTTTGCCCTTTGCTTTTACCATGTTTCTGGAAGTGTGTATATTTGTGTTTGCTTTCATCAATGAATATATTTTATGTCTGCATCTGAACGTCGTGTGTGAGTTTCTTTTTGAACTTTGTGTGTGTGTGTGTGTGTGTGTAAATACGGATGCTTTGTGTTCCTCTGTCAGTGTGTCCGTGCAGACTTGGCTCTTTGCATATGAGTGCATGCGTTGCTTTGTACTGTACGTGCATAGTTGCATACACAAGTCTCTCCTCTGTGTGTGTATGTGTGTGTGTGTGTGTGTGTGTGTGTCAATCAGGGGTAAGTAGGCCACCTGATCCCCCACTGAATAATTGATGTCCAGTCAGGGAGAGAGAGAGAGAGAGAGAGAGGGAGAGAGAACAATGCTGATGATGGTGGGATGACAGGATGACAGCGTAAACGGAGGAGAGATATTTAAAAAGCTTGGCACACTGCCTGTGGAGAGCGAGAGGGAAGAGAGAGGGAATGGCATGACGGGGTGCTCGATTGTAAAGGAGGGGGAAGGAGAGAGAGCTCATTGTGAGGAAGAATGGATCTATGAGACAGAGAGAAGAAGAAGAAGAAGAAGAAGAAGCAGCACTATGAGGTCTTTGAGAGAAGAGGAAGAAGCAGAGAAGCATGTTGGCACAACATATCGTGGAGAGGGAAGGTGTGAAAAAAGACATTAAGGAGATATTCGACATCTGTTAAGTTGTTAACATTAACACAAACAGTTGGAGACACGGAAAGAGAAGTCACTGTTTCGTGGTATTGAGATTCCCTCCTCTATCTGTCCCACATTCACCGAATATTATATTTCTATCACCCTCCCCAGGGTTGGACAAGAAAACCTCTCAGATGGTGGTTACAGATAATCAGAAGCAAAACTCTGGTATCCAAGTGAAAGCGATGTATTATTTCCTGTGCCGGGCGCTTTGCGCCTGCATTTGCTGCACTTTGTCCGTACCAAGAAATTGATCTTAGTTTCTGTCCATCATGAAGAATAACCACAGTCTTTCCCTGTGTCTGTGTGGTCAGTAGATGCTACAAATGTTTGATGTATTTTTGGATTTGACATCATTATCATCACCCTGGTTCCCCCCCGATAAAAAAAAAAAAAAGTGTTTTTTTGTTTTTTTTACCATTTTCCATTCCCAGCTTTTGGCCTGGTTAAAGCAAGAAATAAGCTCTGCAACAACGCTTTAAAAAAGTTTGCGGCTTGTGAAGCCTAAATATAATCGGCAGAGGTGAACAGCTAACGCTAAGGCTAAAAACCAACGCATGACTCCAGCGCCTCCGCCACAAAAGTCCCGACCCGTCGTTGTGGTTTCGCGCTCACTTCTTCTGCGAAAGCTCCTCCTCTTCCAAAGTGACGAACAGTTCGGCTGTAAGGTTGGGCCGGGGAGTCGATTGTTTTTTTTTGTGTGTGTGTGGTGTTCGATGTTTAACCTCTGTGGTCTCATTTAGCCCGTTAGGAAAGCTGTCAAATTGTGACTGGGGTATTGACTCACATAGTTGGTGTTGTAGATTAAAACCACACATCTTAAAAGCCATTCAAAAAAAAAAAAAACCTTTGACTTAAGGATGAGGAAAAATGCTGAGGTGTGTCCAGGCTTTAGGAGATTTTGCCATGAGCAGCACAGAGACGGGAAACAGGGGTGAAACGGCCGCCTGGTTCTGTCTCTCAGGTAACAACATCCACCCACCAGCATCTCCGACGCTCACAGATGACGACGTTATGTGTTTAATCTGTACAAAAAAATCTCTACATGGGACACTGCGTTGAAAGTGATACTGATTTCACCCCGCGCCAGAGAGGAAACAAGCGTGTTTCTCCAAATCTTGAAACAATCCCCTTTCGTCAAAGCTCAGCCGCAGAGCTGAGAAAGCTCATGTCGTCCTGAGGGTGGAGCAGGAGGAGCTCGGATCAGAATATCGGCCATTTTGAAAGGTGAAGACAAACAGCGAAATACTTTGCTCTTCGTGTTGGAGGGCCTGTTGTGTCTCCTCTCAGCCTCCCTCTGCCCCCCCCCCCAAGTCTCTGTCAGAGCTTAAGTCTTTAACAAAGCCTTAGTGAAGCACTTTGGTCATGGGTGGGATTTCTGGACCGAGGCTAATCCCCGGTGGATCTGCTGATTAGGAGACTGACTAGACTTTCTGCTCCATGTGGAAAAAGAAAAAAAAAAAGTTTTACTTCTTCCTCCCTCATCGCTGCCTCTTTCCTCTCCTTACTCAGCTCGCCTGGCTCACCTCTCATTTAATGTAGTCCCCATCACTGTTCTCCAGTTCACTCCCAGGCCTTCGGTACTCCTCTCTCTTCTTCTTGGCCTCAATATAGTCCTCTCCTTCCCTGTTCTCCATCGCCTCTCATCCTCCTTCATTTAATTTCCCTCCACCCCGTCCTCCTGCTTGTCTGGCCTACGGCGTTTTCCCTCGCGGCTTCTCATCTGCTCTGCCGCCATCCTATCCTTTCCCTTTCTCTGCTCCATCCATCAGAGAGCAGAGAGGACTCCTCACTCGCGTCCTCTCCACTTTGCAGCACCTCTCTCCTCCTGTTTTTTTTTTTTTTTTTTTACCTCTGTTGCATTCTTCAAATTGACCTCACATTGTTATTCCTCTCCTCTCGTCCTCCCGCTCCTCTCCTCACTCCACGTTACCCTCCCTTCACATTCGGCTTTTTCCTGCTTCTACCTGTCTACTCTCTTTGTTCTAACCTGCCTTCACCAAATTATGAACATGCACTTTACTTTTACTACGAAAAAAAACTCTATCATTTTCTGTCATTTCCTCCTCTTGATCATTCTCTTTGCCTGTTCGTTCGTTACGCTCACCCATTTTTCCCCCCACAAAACTTTCCAAATCTGCTCACTTTCAGCCTTATCCTTGCTTTTATGTCTTTTTTTTGCCTCTCCCAGGCTGATTTCCTGCTGCTGTCCTCCTTCTCCCTTATTCATACATGTAGGCTTTAGCTTCGACTTTCCTGTCACTTCTTCTAATCTCTATAATTCGCTCGTTCCCTCTCTCTGTCAACCTCCTTTTCTCCTTCGCATTTTCTTGAGATTTCTTTCTTTTTTTTTTTTTCTGTTCTCCATCAAACTCTCTCATTTCCCCCCTCTCGATGACTTTCTCCCCGTTTCAGCCCTCCCCGTCTCACCTTCCTACTTCCTGCGAGACTGCCACTCAAACCAGAAGAAACCAGAGTGCTCAAACCAAGCACATGAATGTTAACTAGTATTTCCACTTAACGTCTCCGGCATGTGGGACGCGGGGAAGATCAAACCGAGGTAGAGTTCCTTTTTACACACAGGCTTAAAGTCTTTGCTGACTAAGAAAAAAACAGAGAAGTTGCTTCCAGGCCATCGCTCCCTCCTGTGGATTACAAGCAGGCTGAAAATGAGACTTATATAATGAGAGCATGGCTGAGTCAATTCAGAGAATAACTGGGCCGAATCTGTAGATGTTGTGTTTAGTGGTTGAAGCGGTTTCTAAATTTGTCAGTGTGGCTGATCGAGCGGACTTTGACGTTGGCGCTGGGATCGGGCTCCTTGTGCTTGAACTTGACTTGAGAAGTGCAGCGCAGCGATACGACAACCCCACACCACCCTGTGCGTCGCCATATGCGGCCGGAAGATCAGGTATCGAATTCAGCTTGTGTTATTTTGAGTCGTAGGTTGGAAAAGCGAGATGATTTAACGCAGGTGAGATTGTGTACCTCATTAGGTTTGAATTGACTTAGCTTTGTTAAGTAAAGAAAAACTCTTCCTGGTTGAATAGCTCATAACACAATGTGACATTATGGAGTTAAGCATTTAGTGAAAACAATCAGCTCCACTAACCTTGTTCTATCCATCCATCACTGGAATGATGCAAGAGAGCAAATAAAAGTTTCCGTATTGGTATTTAAGGTTTACCAACTGATTTATAAACTCCAACTATGCATTGAGTAACACACAAAGACATTAGTAAGGTCAGAAATCTCACCACACCAGCACCCCTCTGCGCCACGTGAGGGGATCCTGTCCGAGGCGGGTGAAACCGGGAGCCAGAAACTCAGCACGGTGAGGCAAATCCTGTTTTTCTAATAAAAATCCTTCAAAAAAAAAAAAAAATCCCTGTTCCACAACCACAAAATATGTCCCACTATCAAATCCCCCAAACGCTCTTATTCGCTGTCTCTTTCTCTTTGAACTGTTGCACAAGCACATTCCCCAAACCTCCTTATGATTCTCTTTGCCCCCTTTTTTCTTTCTGCGCAATTATTCCCCCAACTCTGATGATGAAATGTCCTTCTCTCTCACCTTGCTTCACAGCTAAAATCTGACACATAATTCTAACTCCTGGTTATATACCAGTCACAGGAGTAGACGCTTGAGTAAATGCGATAGTATTGACTGTAGCCTGGAATGACCTCATACAATTTGTCATGGCAGCTAATTCCAACTTAAACATTAAATTGTGACCGATAGCGATATGCTTGCACTTGCGGGCGAATAATGATTATCAGTTCAAAATCAAAAATCATCAAAAAACGGACGCACATAACGTTGCTTCTATCGCGCTGGACACCCTCATCGACGAGCTGGACGGAAGAGTCAACAGAACACACGGGGGCCGTGTGCAGCAGTGCATGGATGTGAAAAAAAAAAAAAAAAAAAAAAAAATGGAATTGAACCGCTGGTACAAAAATAGGTACGGCCGCTTAAAATTCATCCTCTCCTTGTTAGAGCCGAGATGGAGCTTGTTAAAGCTTAAGCTGTCACACCTGTTTCACTTGATCTTCAAAAGGCCGTTAAAAAAAAGGACAGATATCCAAATCTGTACACGATGCTCCAGTTGGCCCCGGCTCTGCCTGTTGGATCTGCGGCCTATGAAGCTCTTCTGCGATAAGGCGTTCGCTGCGGTGTCCCTGAGTTCGACGAACACGGGCAAACCGACAAAAGAAATTCGAAAATTCTTCTTCGTCAATTTGACAACGCACGCTGTGAAGCAGTACCACAGGTGACAGGAAAAGTGCTCGCACTGGACACGTCTCATAAACCAAACACGGCAGTAAAACCGATGGTCACCATCGAAGCAGTGTAGGCCATCGTGCATCGCACTTGTGGCGGAAGACGGTCAACAATGCAGAGTGTGTTGTGCGTGCTTTTTGTTCGGTCTTGTCTGCGGGTATTTGCAGCAAGTGCTGTCACATTGATGAGGCTGTCTTTCGAGTTTGCTTGTGTTCAGTTTATCTCCAATGTGCCTTTCTTAAGTTGCAGTGCGTTGACCTTTCAGGGGCCACCGTAGATTCGGGAACGGTAGCAGTCATTGATGGAAGAAACAAGCATTGCATCACTTGTGTTACTTCACTTTAGCAAAGCCGAGCGGATATTGAAAACACGGGGGGGAAAAAAAAAAAAAACTAGGGTCATTTAATATGTAAATCTTGTACCAGTAGTTTTACAAAAGTCTTTATTCACTCCATAATTAGAAAATAGTAAACAATTGAAGGAGAGTTTTAAGCAAACGCCACCTTTAAACCATGCAGTTGCAATAAACCGTGGTGCGAACTGATAAAATCAACTTAGCAACCAAAGCTAATGTCACTTAGTTCGCTGAGTTGGATGGATGCCCCGCAGATTCTGTGTGAGTCTCTTTGTTTTATATGACTTTCCAGACAGCTACTCCATCACTCCACCAACCACCCTGTGCTCTGTTGCACCTTTATTGAGGGAGCTAGCTCCAATCATGGCTGCAAATAAGAGATAAATAGCGCTGCTCCGATCAGTGAACTTTTTTTTTTTTTGTTAACTATGACTGGTTGGGTTTTTTTTTTTTTTTCCCCTTGTATTTTTCCCACTTTCCTGAATCACTTTGTCCCAGTGTCCCTACAGGATGTCATAAACAGCGTGTCCTCCAGCCATCTGGATACAATCCCTGTTAAATTCTCTGTGGATGCTCCTGATGCTCTACAGTTTTCACTTTTATAAATAAAGTCCTCACCTCTGGCAACTGATTCAGTGACGTGACCTTAACTTATCCTTCCTTCCAAAAAAAAAAAAAAAAACACCGATCAGCCTTCAAATTGCCTTGTTATTCCAACATTATCAGACATGTCTGCAGAGACATTCTCATGACTGCTGATAAGAGCCCTGATTTTAATGGTAGAAAATTAAAATGCCATTAATTATGCCATTATGATTGGCAGGCTTAAGAACTGGGCTGGCATCTCAATCAGCACTGGCTTCCCATTTGTTTGGCAAATAACAGTTACGGCCCCACCCGGAGTAATGTTAATGCTTGTGCCCTGCTGACATGTGGGTGCCTCAGGGCTCATATATTGGGCCGTTTTTATTTCCTTTACACACACACACACACATCCCCCGTGACATATCATTTGCAGCTTTAATTGTATTTTCTTATCAGTGTTATTTGGACAAAGTGATTATCATAAATTTCACTAATCATAAACTTTCATTTCCATTTCCCTTCATCCAGATAATGCCTGGTAAGGTGCTGTGAAAAGACCCCATGCAGGGCTCATATTACTTCAGTTCTGGCTTCACTGCGTTTTCAATACACTGGTTTCTGTTAAATCCCAAATTAATTTTAAAGATCACCTACTGCATATGGCCAAAAACAGTTATTCATATGGGTTTTTTTTTTTTTTTTTTTTAATTTAACCCTGCATGAAACATCGAGATCACTTAGATGTGCTGTCAAACAAAATGTTTAAGAGTCTCAAATCTATGACATTGCATTTTGTGTTTTGAGTTCTTTCCTTCATATCTCTCTATCATCCACCATCCTGGTACCTCATTAACTTCCAGAAATCTAAACCAATCGCACCAATTAGCCATAACATTATGACCACTGACTGGTGACGTCAATCACGCTGATTACCTGGTTACCATGGTTACCTGTCGGTGGTGGATATATCAAGCAGCAGCCGAACATTTAGTCCAGACTGTGATGTGACGACTGGGTCGGAGCTTCTCCAACACTGCAGCTCTGTGGGATGTTCCCGGGCTGCAGGGGTCAGGACCTACCAGAAGTGGTCCAAGGAGGGAGAACCACTGGACCACAGACAGGGTCAGGGGTCAAGGCTCAGTGATGGTGGTGGGGAGTGAAGGCTGGACCGTGTGGTCTGTTCCAACAGAAGAGCTACTGGAGCTCAGACTGCTGAAGAAGTTCACGCTGGTTCACGCTGGTTCTGTTGTGTATGAGGCTGTGTAGCCTCACACCGGTCAGGGTGTCCATGCTGACCCCTGTCCACCACCAGAAGCTCCTACAATGGACACAGGAGCATCAGAACTGGACCATGGAGCAATGAAGAAGGTGGTCTGGTCTGATGGATCAGGTTTTTCTTTCACATCACGTGGAGGGTCAGGTGCGTGAGCGTCTCTTCGTCTGGAGAAGTCATGGCACCAGGATGTGGGAGGAAACCATGTTGTGGAGACACTGTGACGCTTTAGACAATGTTCTGCTGGAAAAACCTTGGGTCCTGCCTTTGCGTCCCTGATGCTGCTGAAATCAGTTTTGTCCTTTTCACATCTTCACATCTTTTTCGCTCTTCTCAGAGCTGTTCAAATAAAGTTCGAGTTCAGAAAAATCTTTAAGCCATCTCAGATATCAATGATAAATTGTTTCGGCAATCAGTCAAAGAGTAAGAGCTTCCTTTTCACCGCCATCATTCTAAATCAGTGTTCAACAGAGAAATCCATCACCGGCGAGGAGGAAATCATTTCTCCAGTAGAGAAGACTGCAACGCCACAAGATGCAGAGTTTCAAGTGAGGGGCTCAGTGGGGCTGGAATAATCTTTTCTATCATGATTAATCACTACCACTAATTGCTCTCTCAATTTACAAGTATAATCTACAGGCGAAACTCAACAGGTTCGCTCATCTTCTCAGAGGACTGCTGGGAGCCATTCTGAGAAATGGAGGAAATCACAACCTGAATTACATCCATAAAAAAAGAAAGAAAGAAAGATGTCACAGCACAAAATAGCTCTAGACTGCACTGGAAATTGATGATGCATAACAGTTTATGACTATTCAAGGGTGGATTATTCCTTCAAGTGTCCTGGCAACATGAGTCGAATATTAGGCATCTTTGAATTGGGATTTGTCACATCCATTCAAACGGCACGACTGCCGAGAAATGAAACGCACCAAAAAATTTTAAAAGATATAAAAAAAAAAAAAGTCCCATTATCCACAACGGCGTCGCCTGAGCTTTTTAAGATCGAAATGCGACATGAAACTAGCCGAATAATAGATTACCATCATCCTAATGTCCAGATTAGAGTTGGGACGGGGGAGATTACATTGTGCGGAGCGCACTCCGCTCTCTTCTGAAGTGCGACTGTTTGGGAACATGAGCCAAATCTCTCGCCGTATAATTACATCCGCGCAACACAGACAGAGAGGCGAAAGGACAGCTTGACACCCTGACATGTAGACAGACATTAAAGAAAAAAAAAAAAAAGAAAAGAAAGAAAAGAAAAAGAAATCATTCCCTTCCAAAAATAAAAACAAAAATGTATTTTAATTATCTTAACTTGTCAGGCTCCTTATTCCCGCTGATTTGAAATCCCTCGCAATTTCATACTGCATTTTGTTCTAAGTATGATTGTCACATAATAAGACTGTTTAGGCAATTACCGCAGCTTTCATCAGGGAATTACTTTTGCACTTCATTAAAATGAAGCAGAGAATATAATTGCGCCTCCTTTTTTTTTTTTTTTTTTTTCAATCTCCGTCTCCTCAACGGTCCCTTGCTTCCATGTCTCTCTGTTTCTTTTTCTCCAAGAATCTGTCTCTCATCCACGCTTTTACCCAGATTCACACACACACACACATCGAAATTTATTTGAAAACTGCAAATAGCTGAGAAGTGTAAGCCTCTTGCATCTCTGGGGAGACAAGACGAGGATTCACCGTTTTCACTTTGAAAAACAATACACTTATTATGGCATTTTGCCTGCGAGAGAAATCACTTCCTCCTCCTCTGTCTTTCTCTCTCTCTCTCTCCTTCACGCTCTTTTCTCCAGATCCCTCCATTTGGCAAATGTGTTTTTTTTTTTTAATATAAAAAAAACACAATCAGAAGCATCTTTACTTTGCAGAGCACATGTTGTGTGTGTGTGTGTCTGTGTGTGTGTATATATATATATATATATATATATATAAAGGTGTGTACTTGCAAGAATTTAAATGGGTTTAAGCTCGAGTGTATTTATGCAGAGCAAAGTGTGCGTTAAATTCATCTCACTCGGTGTGAAAGTGTTTCCTTGCATCTGGGTGGTATATGATGTGTGCGGATGTATCTCTGAAGACAGGGGCAAAATGCTCAGCGAGGATATAACCTTTGCCCACCACTATTTCCTTTCCTCCTGTCTGCAGAGGGAAGCTGTTTCCCTTTATTTGCATTACAGCGGAGATGAAAAATAGCACACAGACAGCCTGCCAACTCAACAACAACAACTAGTGAACGCATTTTAGGTCCCACCTCGTGCAAAAAAAGGAAAAAAAAAAAAAAAAAATCTCCACATCATACAAAATCAAGTCTTTGCTCTTGTGTTTTTCAATATTTTATGACCCTACATGTTGTCAGAAACTGAAGTGAACAACAAACTTTGATAGCTGATTCATTAAGTTGTTCATTTTTTTTTTTTTTTACCCACTTAACACAGCAGCTCCTGCTTTACCCTCCTCGTGCTTTTCAGTATTTACTCCACTATGTGGATCTGGCTGCAAATGTATTCAGTGCTGAAAACCCAAAGCAAACTGTAGGTGATCTGATTTATTCAGATGCATGTTTTCATTTTAAATATTCCTGCCTCCATAACAAAATCAAGGTCAGTGTGAGGTTACTGTGTGTGTCTGTCTGTGTGTGTGTGTGTGTGTGTGTGTGTGTGTGTGTGTGTGTGTGTGTGTGTGTGTTGTTTTCTGAGATGAATCTTCTGCCAGCTTACACAAGATGACAGGTCATCACAAACAGACTGTCCATTCAAAAAGCAGAAAGCAGCAAATGCTATGATGGCAGGTCTGTTTAGACACCTGTTTTCTTGGGTTTAAAATGTTGTTCAGGACTGTGTTTATTTCATTTATTTCCTTCAAACAGGTTAAGAACAATGTCTCCTTTTTACAATACTTAGAAAACTAAAAGCATAAAGGCAGATGCCCATGCCTGTTTTGATTATACAGCAGGTCCAGGTTCTATATTAATACTCTGAAAGTATCAAAGGTCTCAGTCCACAGAGAAACGCTCACAGCCTGTATTCAGAAACTGAGCCTTAAAACCAGCTGTCAGGACTTTGTGATGTCACAACAAAGCAGTCACTGCCTCCACCTTAGGCCCCGAGCCCCGTCCACCTGAACCTGCTGTTTTGAAGTAATTTGGTCGTCGCCATCTTGATTTTTTATTATTATTATTTATTTTATTTTTTTTTTGGCCGTTTTATGCTTTTATGCAATTGGTCATCAGTAGGTCCATACAACACGCTCTAACCACTCAGCCACCAGTGCGCCACCACCATCTTGACCTTTTGAAACCAATAGAAACCATGTTTGCAGGAGAAGGTGGAGCAGAGGGGGAACGAGGGGCGGATCTGACCTGCTCTGTGCTCTATCCTGATTATAAGGCAGGTCATCATGTGTGGTACAGTCTGTCAACGATACGGTAGCCACCCCCTAATATATAATCTACTTTATTGTCTATTTACCTCTAAATGTGTAAATTCATTTAAACTGAAGACTGAGACCATAAACTCATTAGGAAAAAATCTACTGAGCTATTAAATCATTAGGCCATTTTCCCATAGACTTCAATACAATCTGACTTCTTTTAGCAACCAGTGGAGTCGCCCCCTGATGGTCATTAGACATAATAAAGGTTTAAAGCGCTTCAGTATTGGTGTTTGTGTCCCTTTTTATAGACAATCTATGGTGTTTCACTGAAATCTGGTGTATTTTTTTTTTTCTTTGAAAACAGTCAGCCAATCAGAAGACAGACTAAGAATCTCTCTTCTGATTGGCTGACTGTTACTAAAGCTCCAGAGATGTAAAACTATTTTTTGGGTCTTAACCTTCTGAACACCAAAGTCGCAAAATTGCAACAAATGACAATACTGTATAAAACAGACAATAGTTCCAATTACAGTTGCAAGTCTGGTTTGTCCTCTCTACCACTGGTTAGGAGACAGGCACTACTTTGTCAAAATTACGTCATGTTCCTCTTCAAAGCGTTCGAGGAGATCGCGTAGGAAAGATACTCTGAACGCGCTCGATCGGTCGAGTGATAGCAGTGATGGCGACGGTGCATCATTTACAGTCGGCCTTTATCTCTAACCCCTTTCAATCCGCGGCCTTTTGAAAGTCTTAAAATAAAACCCTTGCGCTTAAAACACGGGGTTAAAACACATGCAAAGGGGGACAAATGGGACGTTTAACCTCCACTTCGGTCTTGACCTCAAATTGCAGGAAAGTTTTTGATTGATGTAACTGATATAAGGCAATGCAATGCAATGCAATTGCAACCCTTCAAGACCACACTCTAACCCTGGTGGCTGATATTTACGGTTCACTGCCAAGATGACAAGTTGTTCTCAAGTCCACGACTGGTCCCTGACAAGTTCCAAAGAAAACCTGAGGACTTTTGGACAGGTATAACCCGTGCTGTCTGAGGATCTATTTGCTCCAATTTATCTGCTGGTCCTGACCTCAACCGGGAAGCATCCTGAAAGTGCCGATGATCAAACAGGCTTGATATTTTCATAGTAGAATCAGTCTTATAGTCTGCTTCACTATGTTATTTGCTCCTCTTCAAGTGTCTGACATCAAGGCGGAACTTGCAGTGGGGAATTGTTAGATGTCGTCTGGTTGGCCAATGTCCTGATAAGACCTTGCTACGCCTGTCATTTCAAGGGCCTCATGTCAGGATAAACACTTTCATTTTTATATTGTTAGTCAGATATGTGCATCTCAGGCGGACAGATCACATATATCTGATTGCAGTTTTTCCTATAGCTACGTGCTAATGAGGGTCACCTCTGCTCCAGTACAAACGGTGATTGGTGAAGCACCTGAAGTCGCGGTCGCACAGCTCCACAGTTCATTCAGTGGTCCAACTGATGAGGCATCAGATAAACACTGCAACGGCTTGACGTGCCCTTTACATGATTGTCTCTATTGAAATAGCTTGAGATGCTTTTCTCAATGGCCAGTTTCAGCTGCCATCGTCACAGGGGAAAGATCCCGTAGAGGCTATTTCTACACAGCACTGTCCACTATGGGAAAGATAAAAAAAAGTAAAGATTACATACACATCTTGGACAAACAGACGTATTTGCACATTTTTAAAATCTCAAATGTGCCTCAACAATCGATTAATCTATCAAAGTGGTTTCAACAGTCAGTTTTCAATCCATGAGTTGAGTTGAGTTCTTCTATAGCAGCTTTTTTAAGATCAGATCCAATCCGCCCAAGATGCACGGAGTTTAAATGGAGTTTATGATAAAGAAACAGCAACATCATTCATTCTTGCGCGACTATGGCTACTTCAACATGAATACATTTTAATATTAGGGTTTGAGCCCTTAAAACAGCCTTTCACAGACACTGCTGGCCCCATTTTAGTTTGGAAACCCCAGGATGGATGGGCAGACAAGAAGACAATGACGCAGGCAGCCTCCTGATTGGTTCTTACCTTCTACCGGGGAATGCGACATGGTTAACAAACTGCAGCTTTACCGGCCTTGCTGTCTTTGCTAAGCCGTCGATCACGCACGTGGCTGTTTCGTGGCGTCCCAGCGCAAAAACAAAGTAACGTGGAAAATTGCCAGCAACGTCTGACAAAGGAGCTCACATGCAATTGGGGTGCTTCTTGTTTACACCAGTGTATATTAACGGTTGTGTGATGTTTTTTTTTTTTTTTTCAAGCGTGTAAGTATTAAACGAAATTGGACAATGATTGTTTTTTGTTTTAAAATACATACAGTAAAGTTTCATATAAACCTTTACTCGTGAGTAACGGCTATGTTCACCATTGAACCACAATGCAGGGTGGTGTGGGAATCATTTACTCCTCCACAAACAAGACCCAAACAGTCGCTGCTGTCTTTCAGCCGCCTTCATCCTTTACACGTGACGCCACGTCTCCACAGTTCGTCGGACTCTCAGGCCTCATTTACCGGCACATCCTGAGAAACAGGCAGATATAGAGAGGGGGTAATTGAGGGCAGGAACACCTTGCTGACCCATATGCTCATTCTGAAGACCCCCTCCACTTGCCACACACATATCATTAATGCAAAGTGGATTTTAGATCACCGTTAGTCCTGTATGATTTACTGTGGTATAATAAATGGGCCATAGTAGTGTTATGAATTTCCCCGAATCATTCATAGGTCCTTCGGAGCATGTCTCAAAGTTGCACAGGGGTAATGATCTAGAATAAATTATTGCTTAAAAAATTGCAGCTGAATAATTCTTAAAATGATATACAGTTAGGCCGGTGGTTAAAGAGGGCATCGCAAAACTGAAGGTTATAGGTCTACACCGAGTGAAAGCCGGAGACAACTTATGAAAGGAAAGGTCTCATATTGAATAAAGTGAGATTTCCGTGTCTTTTTTTCATTATGAAGCAGGTCCAGGTTCTATATTAATACTGTGAACATATCAAAGGTCTCAGTCCACAGAGAAATGCTCACAGCCTGTATTCAGAAACTGAGCCTTAAAACCACCTGTCAGCACTTCTGTAACTTTGTGATGTCACAACAAAGCAGACGCTGCTTTTTCTTAGCCACGCCTTCTAGGATTTGGATTCTCTTAAGATCTGCCATATTGTATATTTTGTATGATATACATTTCAAACAGTCAGCGAATCAGAAGAGAGGCTCAGATCCTCTCTTCTGATTGGCTGACGGACCTGTCGTTACACGAGCTCAGAGATATCAAGAGACTTCAAATAAAACACTGGAGACATGTTTTAAAATACGGGACCTTTCAATTCTTAAAATTTCTGATACTGCTGTAGATCAGCAGAGATTCCAGCTCCAGATCAATGTCCGATGAGAAGATAAAGACATTTTTCAAATTTTACTTCATCAACCTACATTTCATGTTGTGGGTAAAGCAACAACACAGGTACAACTTCGTATCGCTCCGCCAATCTTAAACATCACTTCATCAGCTTAACTGGCCGAGTGGAGAATGTAGGAAGAGAATACATCACTGTCTCTGTTTTTTTGTTTTCGTTTTTTCAATAATTTGATGTTATTTAGATTCTCTGACTAAACCAGAGGAAAAAAAAATAAGATAATGTACAAAATAAATCTTAACAAAAATAAATCTCATTTCACAATAATGTGACTTGCCAGGCTCATGACAACACATCGCTAGCCCTTAATTATAACCCTGCGAGAAAGATACTCGACAAACATGCAAAAACATCACATTGAGGGGAACTCAAACACTTACGAGACAAAATATATTGACACAAAAAAAAAAAATATTTGTGTCAAGAGTGCTGAAGCAGGGTAGAAATTAGTAGAAAAAGAGTTCAGTTATTTGTGAAATGTCAGTAATAAACAAAACAATGCATTAAGCCGCAGAACAAAACTAAATTACCAGAGGTCTCTTGCTATGCTGCTGTATATGGCTTTATATTCACACCTTTGCATTCAGATTATGTAATGGTGGTAATTATCTTACTTGAAAAAGGCAGCTGTAAACGCACCCAAGACACATTAAGAGCAAATTGAAATCTGAGTGGCTAAATCACCTCAGTAGTTGATCTGAGACACTGTCTGGCCAGATGTGTAAATATGTTAATTCATCCAACATGTTTAACAAAACCAATGCATAATATGACATGATGAACTGTAACTACTGGTTGTTTTAAAGTGTTGACAGATCACAGGGGCCGGGGAACGGCGAGCGTGGCAGGCAGTCGGTGGTCCCGTGGTTTTCCTTTTTGCATTTTAATGTGCATCAAATGGTAATTTAATCTTAAACCAGTGGCACGGAGATACATCATCTGATCACTAATCCACTGCGGGTACAGTCTAGATACAGTGCAAATCACATGAAACGACTGGGTGTAAATGAAAGGTTCATAAATGCTGCTCTTTTGGCCCCATTGCGGGCAGAGCAGGTGCGCTGAGGGAAAAAAAAACAAAAAAAAAACGCTGCTTTCACACCTCTGATTTAAACCCAGGGCGGCTGCAGTTTACTCCCCCAAAACCCATCACGCTCAGTAATGATTTCTAATCAAGAACCTTTTCTTTTTTCTTTTTTTTCTGAAAGAACACACATTCCTCACTGTCAAAACATTATTTGTTTCTTAATGTGTTAACGGCTTTTTTCCAACTTGCAGCTCATTTCTGAAGTTTTTTCTTCTGGTGTCAGTGAAGCTCCAGTTCAGTCACCTATCCTCCATTAGCTCTGCATTTAGCATGGCCATGCCTCTCCCTTATCAAACATTACAGTGCCACTGTTTGCGTGGTTGTTACTGCAATGTTTGTTTTGTCTTTTTTCTCTCCAACAGGATTCGCTACGTGAGTCATTTATGTCGCTGTAATTTATGTGCAGGGATTCAAGCAGAGATCAGAGGTTTACCACCAGGAGAGGCAAACCATAGCAATTTTGTGGGCCCCCTGATGGCCCTACATATTGGCACATTATGCAACGACAACTATAAACCCCTTAACAACCCATAAAAACACAAAAACCCACACCACTGCTAATGATGTGCGTTGTAGCTAGCATCTACCCACCACCTGCACGTGGGACATTCAGGGAACATCTGTGCATTGTAGCATCTACCAATAGTATATACGTGGGTGGTTGGGGGGTTGGAGGGTCTCCGATGGGCTTCTATGCCCAGGTCCCCCAGACTCTAGGAACACCACTGGCAAAGTTATGTTTACAAAAGGAAAAAGCAGGAGTAAAACCCATCCTGCTCATCCCAGGCAGCTGATAAAAACGGGGCAAAACAACATTTGGGTTAGATTAGGAATAACTAATGAACACATAATGAGTCCAATTACCATGATGCAACACTTGCATCATCTACAATTAATCAATAGAGCAGAAAATTCTGAGATTAACAGACATGGGTTTAAGAAGTAGGACTGATTTTTTTTTTTTTCAATTACAACAACCTTGACTTGAGTTTGACTTCATGAACGTATCTAAACCAAGGAAATCTGAGAACTTGCAGCACTTAACTTAAAATATATGGATTTGAATTCATTTTTTATCAAATGTCGTCTTATTTTGAAAGGAGCCTCTGTCAGAAGAGGTGCGCTGCTGTATTTCCTACTACCGCGCTTTACGCTCTACCAGGTGGATTTGTGTAAGCTAAAAAAAAAAACAAAAAGGAAAAAGGAACAACAACACTGCGAAATCCATTAATATTCCCAGCAAACGCAGTGAAAAACTCAAATAGTTAAAGCCATAGTTATCAATTTTCCACAAGCTCACATCTTAAAACGCTGTGACCTTGACACACTGAGGAAGAACAGGATGTGTAAGGGTGCTCAGAAGTCTGAATTTGAGAGTGAACTGTGAATGTGGGTCTCTCATCTTCTTTGGTAAAGAAAGAAATGATTGCATATACATGGGTAATGGGGGGTGGGGTGGGGGGGTTCGTTACTGTTTGTTTCTCAATGACACATCCCCACCTAGAGGCGATCAGAGTAATTACACCTCACCTGCACAGGCAGTGAAAGCAGCCACAGCCCCTCAGGCTTATCTGGAGATTGCAGGAGGATGCACAAAGCAGATGTATAACACTGAGGTGTGTGTGTGTGTCGGTTTGTGTCCTTTTTTTTGGGGGGGGGGGGGTTGGACAACTTGGTTTAAGGTTTTGGAGCATTTCAAGAAAACAAAGGATTCTGTTTGAATTGGAAATGTGTATGTGTATTCCCATCCCTCCGCATGTTTTCTAAGTATCAAATGAAAGCGTATATTCATCCATTGGCTACACCCGCTTATCGCAGGGAGTCTGGAGCGGATCCCAGCTTGACGTTCGGCGGGAGGTGGGCTACATCCTGGACGACTTGCCAGTCAACCACAGGGCTGAAACATGGAGACAGACAATCCTTCCCATGCGCCTACAGGCTCTGTAGAGTCATGCCAGTTCACCTAACCCAACATGTCTTTGGGACTCACGCAAGGCACAGCACGCAGTCTTTGGGCGGGCGGGTTTGAGCCCAGGACGTTCTTGCTCTGAGGGAGAAGAGCTAAACACTGCACCACTGTGCCACCCACCTTCTTTTCAACCATGAAATATGTGGGGATATTAAAGGAGGGACTTTCTGTGAATTCTGCAAATGTAAGATCTGAAAGTTATATGTTTTTGTCGTATATTTAAAGCCTATTTCTGAATATATAATATATAATATGTGTTTCCTCCTTCAAGCTGGGGTCGTCTACCAGAGGCCTGGGAGCCTGAGGGTATCTTAGCTGTTCCTTGGACTGTTCTCCTCTGGACAGAGATCTCGGATGTTGTTCCTGGAATCCGCTGGAGCCACTCTCCCAGTTTGGGGGTCACAGCCCCGACTGTTCGGATCACCACAGGGACCACTGTTGCCTTGACTTTCCTCATCTTTTTATCGCTCTTTTCTCAGCTGTCAGTGTTTCTAAAGCTTCTCGTGTTCCTTCTTCCTGATGTTGCTGTCGCGTGGGATTGTTACATCCATCATTACTGTCTTCATCTGCTGTTTGTCCACCACTACTGTGTCTGGTTGGTTTGTCATCACCAGTTGTTTGTGGGTCTGTATCATAGACCATATATAAATATATATAATCTATGTACACTATATACATTACAGGGATATATACATAATATATACATTATATATACATACACACACACACACACACACACACACATATATATAGTGTATATATCTATGACCATATATAGAGTACCTGTATCAAAACTGGATGTAGACTCAAGAATTGAAACCAATGCTGAAGAGCCTTAAACCTTCACTCTATTTAATGACCATCAGGGGGCGACTCGACTGGTTGGAAAAAAGTCAGATTGTATTGAAGTCTATGTGAAAATGGTGCTACTCCTCACTTGATTTATGACCTTGGTGATGTTTTCCTAATGAGTTTATGGCCTCAGTCTCTAGTTTTAAATACAGTACGATGTTAATTTTTTAAATGAGGAAAATAGACCATAAAGCAGGGGATGCATTGGGACATGGCTCCAGTGTGATTGACAGACGGTAGCACCCAATCAGGATAGAGTACAGAGCAGGTCAGATCCACCCCTCACTCCTCCTCAGCTCCACCTTCTCCTCCAAACGTCGTTTCTTCCGGTTTCAAAATAATCAAGATGGTGACGGCCAAATTACGAGAGGCTTCAAAATGGCAGTTCACAAACCAATGGGTGTCATCATGGTGAGTTGGAACTCGGCCTGTAACTGGAAGTCCTACAGGATCTTAGCTCAGTCGTTCTCGACCACCTTCAGAGGTGCGTCCCAGTACACTATGTGGAAGGAAGGAGGCTGAGAACTAGAGAACGTCAGAGCCACTATCCAGAAAGGAACAACAAAGACCCACGAGTACGTCAGAAACTATTGTCTGAATACCTCAGGCAGCAGAAACCGAATGAGCACGAGGAGGAGAGAGGAGGAGTAAGAAGAGTCGGAGGAAATGGGAGGACAAACCCCTGCACAGCATGTACCCCCGTCAGATAGAAGAACTGGCTGATGTCGAAAAATCCTGCCATTGGCTGGAAAAGGCTGGACTGAAGGAAAGACGGCACAGGGGCACTAATCATAGCAGCACAGGAACAGGCCTTGAGCACAAGATCAATAGCGGTCGGGGTCCACCACACCGGGCAGGATCCCAGGCACAGGCTGTGCAAAGAGGCCCCTGAGACAACCCAGCACGTAAGAGGACTGGAAACTAGAGACTCCATAAACTCATTCGGAAAACATTTACTGAGGTAATACATCGAGTGAGAAGTAGGGACATTTTTTTTTTTTTACAACCAGTGGCGTCGCCCCCCTGATGGTCATTAGATAGAATGCATGTTTCCACCCTGGAGTCCACGTCCATTTTCTATTTGATCCATTACGCAGACTGACAAACTGGTGATGACGAACCAACCGGACACATCAGCGGTGGACAAACAGCAGATGAAGACAGTGGCGACAGACAGCAACAATCCCAAAGCGACAGCAACATCAGGAAGAAGGAACACGAGAAGCTTTAAAAAAGCCGACGGCTGAGAAAAGAGCTATAAAAAGATGAGGAAAGTGAAGGCAACAGTGGTCCCTGTGGTTATGGGAACACTCGCTGGGATCCAGCAGATTCGAGGAGCTACATCCAAGATCTCTGTACCAGAACAGTGCAGTCCAAGGAACAGCTAAGATACTGTGAAAAACCCTCAAGCTCCCAGGCCTCTAGTAAAGGACCCGAGCTTGATATATATATATATATATATATATATATAT
>CM076649.1:25759060-25781786 GCA_038496675.1 Rachycentron canadum
ATATATATATATATATATATATATATATATATATATATATATTTGTGTTCAAACATCTTAAACCCTTCCAGGACAGAATTCATTTTCCACCATCACGCCCCACTGACTCCAGGCGGTTCCACGTTGTATCGTCTTAGTTGTTCAACGCCTGCCGCTGTTCCCTTGAAAGAAACAGCGTAGGCAACTTGATTTTACGTGAGACTGGATTAAACAGAGGAGAACATATGCTTCTGTTCTTTCACCAGCAAATATTGTCTGTTTCGGTAACACTAGAGCGGGTGCAGAACAAGACGTGCAACTTTATGTCGAAAGACAGACGAGGAAGAAGGGGGGGGCTTGTTGAAATGTACCTCTATACCTCTGAAATCATCATCTCCTTTGCTTTTATGGGCTTGTGCTCACTAATCCTGAAACTCTCAAAACAACAAAGAGCATTTCAAGCTTTGTACAGTGGCAAAGCTTTTTTTTTTTTTTTTTTTTTTTTTTTTTTTACCCAGCCAAGATCATTACAGCCTGACTTAGGGAACGGCTGACGCTGGCGTGACTCGGACGCTGACTAAGGCCTGTGACTGGGAGAAACTCATTTAGGAGCTTCATTCACTCTAATTCCTGCAGCGTGTTCATGCGTATCTGTGCCATTTGCGTGTGCACTCTGTGTTTAAGTGCGTTTGTGTGCAGAGGTGGACTACAGACAACCGATTGTGCGCTTTTGTGCATCCACGTATTTTCACATCACTTTGGATTGATTTAATCTTTCATCGTTGATTTTTCACCATTATATCAAGCCAACGTGTTTTATTGGATCATTCATTGTATGTTTCCGTTGAGCGTTGAACCCTGAATATTGTTTATTAACTTCAGGTTATAGTTACAGCCGTCCGGTCCAGTATCTCACACACCAGGGCAGCTTTATGAATCTAGATATCTCTTCAGCTATGAGATGATTTGCTTTTGTGTGTTTATAAAATAAGATGGTGGATTCTGCCCTTTAATAGAGGCCCAGTATACCCTCATGTATCTTGTCCCTTTGTGCATTAATATACTGTACACTCAGAAGAGCAAATTTGTTCTGTCTCTGAGAAAAGCAATACATCAGACAAAATGTGTGTTTTAAAAAAAATCACAGACTCAACCTCTGCACGCTGCTGGAACGCATTTTCAGGGCAGCGATGCACTGATCAGATATGCTGGATTGGTATTGGGGGCAATACTGACCCTGTTAAGTGGACCGAGTGTCAGCCAGAAGTGACTGATCTAAATTAAATAGCCTCTTTGCCACTGTCATAATAAAATTCAGTGTTTCCACTATTAGTCATTCAAGTCGTGAAAGGGCCAAATCAGTTTTTAGTGCCACTCCCGGGCTGTGTGTTTCCTCACATAAAAATGAGATCAACTCAGCCACGTTTACAGAATTTAAAGCTGGAAAAAGAGAAGCACTTGGACTCGAGTAAGTGCTTGGCATCAGCAGATACGTTGCGTTATCAGTATCAGTACTGGACCAGAATATTCATAATTTTAACACCTGTCAGAACTTTTATATCTCATCACCCCCCCCCCCCCAACTCACTGTTAATTTTGTACTTTTGTGTTTGTCCAGTCAGGAAGGGCAACTACTGGCTTAAAAGACCTATTGGGACTTTGAGGTTTATGCAAAGCACTTATAATCACTGCTTCAACATCACACACACAGAAATATATGTGTGTGTGTGTGTGTGTGTGTGTGTGTGTGTGTGTGTATAAAGTGGAGGGAGTTGAAGGGCGAAGAGGGACCAACTGGATTTTTTAATTTGATGCTTTGGTGTACCCTGATCTTATAGACATATATTTTTGACCTATTTTGGAAACTGACTTCCCTCTATTTTCTTTGTTTAAACAGTTGGTACATTTTTTTTATTTCTAATATCTCATTTTTTTTTAAATAATGGTGGTAACATACATCTTGTCTACACAGGCATACATACATGTTTGTATGCTGGTGTGATCAGTCGACATATACGCATATTTTAACCTGATATGCTGCCAATCTAATGACCAATCGGGGCAGCTCCACTCGTCAGATTGTATTGAAGTCTACGTGAAAATGGCCCTGCTTCTCACTTGATTTGTTACCTGCTGTCAGTAAACCTTTTCCTTAAGAGTTTATGGTCTCAGTCTCTAGCAAGGTGTGATTTGCTGACACTCCCTCTCTTTTTGCTTTGCTTTTGGTCTCCACCAGCTCCCAAGCGAAACATCTAACTCTTTGGCTGCCAAATGCTCTGCCATGTTCGCCAGCTGCTCTTTTGCTGTCTGTCTGCTGTTCGCTGCTGAGCAAGTCGTGAACAGCGGCTTTTCATGGAGAGGAACCAAAGCTCTTGGTCTGTAAAACTGAAACAATGAGCTACGAGACACTAAATTACTAAATTTCATTGAGCTGAGGGGAAACTGGAACGCCGGTGAAAATGATCTGTGGGTTTGTCTTCATCTATTTAACATTGAAAAGACAAAGGAACAACATATTATTTACAGCTGTTTCTGCTGAAAATGACACAATGAGAGAGAACCACAACAGTAAAGCTGTGGTCTGGACGGATAAACAATCAGCTCAAAGTCACTATAAAGCTCTGGAAAGCTGAGGGGAGCTGCAGACTCAGCCGATAAATCTCTAGGTTCATCACTATATTATGAACCTTTCTTTCATACTCTCACATTGTTTTCGCACTGTCATAAAAGCATTAATTTTAGCTTCTTTAATCCTGATATAAACCGAGCTTCAGAAAACACCTGGCATCAGCTACACACAGTATAATGCATATAGCTCATTATCATACAGCATCCTTTTTACTGTGTGGTACCGATTATAATACATCATAGAGGCATGAAGTAGGGAGGAAAAACAGAGGACAGATGAGGGGTGGAGGGGTGGAGGGGGGTATAGGAAGAGATGGGAACAAGAGAGGCAGAGAGGGAGGTAAGTTAAAAGACAATATGCATAAAAATATGACAGAGAGAAACACTGGAGGCACTAGAATAAAGAGGAAAAGGGGGACAGAGAGACGACGGAAAACACAAGATACATATAAAGAAAGTAGATGGTTTGAAATGACCAGGAGGGATGTTTATGTAAAAGTGAGACACGTTCAGAGAGGCAGAGACACGTTTTAAGGCCAGTGGGATTACTGAGGGTAATCACAGAAAAAAAAAAAAAAAACTGCTTAAAGGTTTTTAATTTCTTTTTTTTTTTTTTTTTTTTTTGCCCGGACTAGCTTCCCTGCTAACATCCTCAGTTCCCTCACCGCTGTCACCAGTGATATTTAGCCCCGACTTTCCGACATTAGGGGTCGAAGTCTGTCCATCTTTGGTTTTAGACGGATTTATGGCAAAGCGTTCATTGCACGAGTTATCGACCTGTCTCCTCCACTCTGAAACAGGAAGCTGCTGAAACGAAACGAGCGCACATAAATCAGATAAATAAGACAACATCATTTATTTTATCTTTATTGTTTTGCTCGCTTTCTTGGCGGAGCATGAGGTCTCAATGGTGGGTTGGCAATGGCAGAGGATACTGTACAATAATATAGATTTGTGCCATTTAACTGTAAACTGATTTTTTGTTTTTCTCTCTCATTTTAAAAAAGAAATTTCTTTTAAATCTCATGTGAGGACACAAAGATATCCTTGTGGTTTAATTAATGGCTGACACTGCCATCAAACTGTGACTATGAAAGCCGGGTGAATTAAATTAAGATGTAATCATAAGTCACTTTGTGATCTACCACTCGAAGATTTTACTGTGATTGTCACCTGGTGGATGGAAAGGGTGGAAGACCGCCAACTGCTTTTCTGTACATTGTTTACAACGGTGAAAAAAACAAAACAGGTCGTCTACATCCAGTGCTAGCTGTTCCGTTCGTGTTCTTTGAGCTTAACGTTAACATTTGCGTGCTCACAGTGACGAGGTTTAGGTGTTGAAATTTTGGGCCTTAGCGTGGAGAAATATCAGAAAATCGAAGTACACCCGAGGCTGTGTCATGTGTCTGTGTCATAACATTTCAAATGAACTTCCCTGATGTGTTTTGTGGTTATTTTACTTGCTGTCTTTGTCATGTTTCCCTGTGATTGTCCGTCACACCCTAACCTAGAAGCTCTGTTCCAGTATAGTTGATATTGTGCATTTAAGTCTCTGTCTTCCCCTTTGTCCTTGTCTGTCTGTTCAGCTTCCCTCCCGTGTTTTGTACCTTCTCCTGTTCTCTTTGCTAGTTTGTAGCCTAGTTTAATAGACTCTATTTCAGTCTGTTGCAGTAATATGAGTGTTATTAAATTCCTCATCTGCCACCACCCTTTCTTAGTCTCAGCAAACTGGACAAATAAAGGTGTTGGTGAGATGATGGCGAGGGAAAATCAGAGGATCGGCAAAGTTATTATAATTCATCTTGAGCGAGGACATGATGGCTTCATTGTGAGTTGTTTAGACTTAAAGGCACATGTGCCTCGTGGCCACACAATGACAAAGGAGTCACCATCCAGGATTCATGACTGTTGGCACCAAATCCTGTGTCAATCCATCAGGAAGATGCTGAGATATTTCACCGAGTAAATGGAAACTTTGACTTTACTGGCACCAGATGGAAAATTCGGTGGGATCACTAAAGTCATTCTTTCTCTGGGCACCTCTGGGATGTCTGGACCAAATCCAGCAGCTGTCACAGCCGGGACCAAGGGCTAGAGTCAGGGGGTTCCAGTCTTGCTGCTAGTGTGGCTACAAAAACTGTGATATTTATTTGTGTTGTCAAACCTCAACACGTAATGTGGTATTTTTCCGCTGCTTCACTCACTTAACACTGCCGTTAAGGGTGGAGGCTCGAAGACGTGCATCACCTTAGCTAATATCACGTTGGCACAAGGTTTCTGTGGAAACAGATGTTAGCCAGATTTTCAGGCAAATGACTGATTCAGCAGGCGCTGACATCCAGCACAGAAAAACAGGAGATAGAGGAGTAAAGGTTGGAGAGGGAGGTGAGCGAGAGGATAAAAACACAGAGAGTTCAATAATTTAATAACAGAAAATCCTCTGCAAACCACAATCTCACCCTCCAGCATGTATTCGCTTCCCAGCCTGTCATTATATTAGCACTGTTGTCTTTACATATTTAGCTTCCTGCACCCTCAGTAGGATGTGAAAGGGTGAGAGCAAGCTAGTGATTCATACTCCACCGAGCCAAGTGCAAAAAGAAAAGGAAAAAAAAAAAAAAAGGACCTTTACTGCACAGGACTACCTTTACCTGGGGGCATCTGGTGGTTTGTGAAAATTGTAGAGATCTTCAGTGATTTCAATCCTCTGGGAACCTGGCATGGCTGTAACTGGTAAAGGATAAATCCAGTGGGAATTGCCCGCGGTTCCTTGGTAAAGATTAATTTCCTTTGACTGTCGTACTGTGCAATTTACTTTTGGGGATGTGACGTTTTTCTTCTTCTTTTTTTTTTTTTTTTTCTTACTGTAGGGATTGGA
The DNA here is from genome assembly GCA_038496675.1 of Rachycentron canadum. NCBI lineage: Eukaryota > Metazoa > Chordata > Actinopteri > Carangiformes > Rachycentridae > Rachycentron > Rachycentron canadum. Next base: position 25,764,546 of record CM076649.1, read on the forward strand.
AAATGATTGGGGCAGTGCTGGAGTTTTGATCACACTTAAAGTTTTACAGCTCATATTTTTTAGAAAGAATAGCTCTGTGCTTCTTTATTCACACTGTATGTCATCTCATATTAAATAACAGCGGTAACAACTGCAGAGATCGTGCTTCCAATTCTGTGAAAAGCCTGGGGAATTAGATTCTTAGCAATCTGTGATTTAATCGGAACATGTTTCTTTCTCTCCTAGGTTGGGAAATATGGAAGCTGCAGTGGAAATTATTAATGATGCCTCTCATAACATTTTGGCTGTAAATTCAAGAGGCCCATCTACTGGAGCCACTCAGCATGGAGAGCCATTTGGAGAAGTGCAAATCTGTCAAAAGAGCAAAAACATAAAGACGAGGGGAGAAAGACGACACGGCAGCGCTTGGTAAGTAAAATTCGGTGTTTCAACAAACTTCTCAGGGCTATGCACCACATGCCGTGTGATATGTTGACACTGTTCTCAACAGGAAAAAAAAAAAAAACAACTCTATTTGTTGCTTGTACTGACACAAGTGCTTTCCTGACACACAGCCTCCCGCAGTACTGCAAAAGAACTACTGTAGGCTTTAAGTATGGCTGCTGAAAGAGACGAGATGTTTTTTATTTGGGTTCAGATCTCGGCCTCTTACTGCGGCTGTATTACAGGGTCTAATTTGCAGATCCTATCTGAGCTGTTTGGTAACCAGATTAATTAGGGTCGGGACTTCATTGAGGGAAAAAAAAAAAAAAAACCCATTACAGACACAGAGTCAATGCTCCCATTCTAACTGAAGACAGGAAAAGAGTATGACGCACTTCCCAAAATCCCCCAGCTTTCAGAAAACTGTTCAAACTTGTCCCAACATTCACTTTTCCACCACTTAGCTAATTTCTGTGTGGTTGCGCTTCTATTGCTTTTACACAGCCAATGAAATGAAATGAGAAAGGAGAGGCTGCAGGTTAATGACAAAACTCTTGTTAGGTGATGCAAACTATCTTAGCCAGCTCTCTCCGGTATCTCTTGAGTTAGCATTGTTGTAATTTTCTACTGATGCCGCCAACATTTGTAACCGTGTCTGTTGTTTTATTGCATTTCAATGAGAAATCTAAAGTGTTACAATAACATCTCAGTGAGATGAGATGAGAAAAGTAGTGCTTGTTACTAGGGAAAAGACACAAAGGTTCAAAACCAATGTTGGATAAAGTATTTACGATTTCCTAGTGCTTATACTCTCCTTATCATACCTTAAGACTTAAGACCACCTAGGTTTCAATAGGTTTCACCATGTCCTAAACCACCGGACCCCAACTTGTGGGCCATGACCCACAGGTGGTCGTGGGCTGACAAATCCTTTACAAAACAGTGCAAATTTGGAGAAATGTATCAAATTGGATAGCCGGTGAGCACCAGGAAGAATTAAAAGGAAGAGACAGATGGTGAATTGAGCTTCCTAAATGTTCCCCCTTTTGTTAGGCAGTCGGATGTGGGCCACCGACATCTTTGATATTTTTTTAGTTGGCCAGTGAGTTGGAAATGGTTGGAAAGTGCTGTGCAAGACCTTACAATCAAACAGGTGTCTTCTCTTGTCTCTCACGAGTCTACGGCTTTCAAGTGTGTTCTGGTTTGAGCATTTCATTTCCACACTTAGTTCTGATTTGGCAGCGATTAGTAAACCCATATTATTATTTTTTTTTAGTCAGATGGTGTTACAGGGCGACATGTGGGGAGGAGGAGGCTTGGGTGGAGGGATCATGGGACACTGCTTTGTTCCCAGTTTGAAAAAAAAAAAAGAATAAATAAAAGTCTTTGCAAATGCAAGAGAAGAAGCAGGTAAATGAATTCCCAACTAACAAGCACGAATTTCATTACAGGCCCGGTGGGCGGTGGAAATACGGTTACGAAGTTACATACAAAACGAGAGAGAATCTCAGTAATCAACTGATGTAAAACATAAATGAAAGTGATAATGAAATTCAGACAACTGCACAGAAATTATGCAGAGAGCAGGAACCACGGGGGCAGAGAGAAACAGACGTGTTGACACAGCGCAGACACAGAGCATGTGGGCAATTCACATTAAACTAGGAGAGAGAATTACAGAGCCAGTGGATCCAGGGAGCAGCGATGGGCCAAAAGGAGGTGTCACCTGGCTCGGCTCCTGATTAACTATTTACAATTTAAGATTAGAGACGGCATGAATTATTAACACGGCACTCACTGCTGAGACACCCAGAAAAAAAGGGGGGAAAGAAGGAGAACAAAAGAAAGATGCTCACGGGGGAACGAGGGATGACGGCAGTCGAGGAGAGTGAGGAAAAAGATAAAGAAGGTAAAGAGAATAGAGGGATTCTTGGATGGAGAGAAGATGATGGTGGATTAGTGAGGGGATAGGAAGGAGGGAGAAGGTATGAGTGACATAAAACAGCGAAGTCACAGGGAATGAATGAAGAGAGGACAGGCCAAGTGGGCAAGAGGAGAGAGAGAGAGAGAGCTGAGAGGAGAAAAAGCGAGGGAGGAATGGGAGTCTGGGGAAGGCTGACAGAAAGGAAATGATACAGGCTTAGAGCAGGAGAGGAGGGAGAAGCAGAGCAGGGATTGAGGCTAAGGACTAGCAGCTCACCAGGGACTCAAGGAGGACAAGACAGGTTTAGCTGAGGAGAGGGAGAGAGAGCAGGGGAGTCTGGGTGATAGCAGACAGGAATGAGTGGAGTGGCAGGAAACCAGACGGAGGGAAGCATGGGAGAGAAATACCAGAAAATGGGGCAGAGAAGAAAGAGAGAAAGAAGGAGTAGAAGGGAGAGCAGGAAGTCATTGCAGAATTGCAAGAAGAAAAAAAAAAAAACAAAAAAAAAACTACTAGTCCCAATGGAGATGAAAAGGCACAGTGACCACAACAGAGCCCCTAACTGGCTTAGAGAGATACAGTCCCTTCAGCTAATCCCTGACTGTGTGTTGCTAACATCGCCCAGGCCTTATTTGATAGAAAGAAAGGTCAGACTTTACTTTACGAATCCTTTCCCAAAAGTTCTGTGAGGCAAACCTTATCTCTCACGACCCACATTTTCATTCTTCTACATGCACATATCAAATCAAGAATCCCTTTTTTTTTTTTTTTTTTTTTTTTTTCCCCAGCTTGTTCATCTTCATTGAAAACCACCACCAACCAAGCAAGATGCAGACACAAATTACAGAAAAGCAAATTCTTGTCCGGGCACAAACCTTTGCAGAGATGAGGTTTGTGGAATGGTGCATCCACGCAAAGCATCGACTTTGGAGTCTGAATATTTCTCCCAGTGAATTCACGTCGCTTGAAAACGAGCTGATGCCAGGTGGCAGCCCATGTGTAAAAGATAAAAAAAAAACAAAAACATATGGGCAAAATGTAAATGTTAGCATAAGATGCTAACATTAGCATTTTGGGCGTGACGTCGCCCATTGGTTTGTGAGCTGCTGTTTTGAAGCCTCGAGTTTATATTTTGAACATCACCATCTTGGTAGAAACAGTATCTCTGACCAGCTCTGTACTCTATCCTGATTGGGTGGTACAGTCTGTCAATCACATAGTAGCCACTCCCCCAATTCATCCCCTGCTTTATGGTCTTTATGGTAAAATGTTGTACATGTTGTACTGAAGATTTGAAACTAGAGACTGAGACCCTCAAACTTGTTAGGAAAATGTTAATGAGCTAATAAATCAAGATAATCTGACTTCTTTAACAACCAGTGGAGTCGCCCCCTGATGGTCATTAGAGAGAATTATTTTTATCAGTCTATGGCTGAATAAGAATATATGGCACATGTGATCATGTCAGACTGAAGAGGGGTAAGATTTCTTTAACCTTAAAGTCATTTAAAGAAAGAAAGAAAGAAAAAGAGAAAATTAACCATTTTTGCACTCACTCTAGTCATTCACAACATTTTAAATATCAGTTTAAACAGCCTGCTGAATAATGGCTGCGTCCTCGCCAGCTACACACCCACCGCCTCACCCCCCCGCCTGCCTCTTCCTCCATCAGCCAGCCATTCAGCCTGTGTCTCCACAACCTCTGTAGTCCAGGTCCCTGGTGCCCTAAAAGCCTGGTGTTTCAGCTTCCCGAGCCCAGCATTTATCAAGTCCCACAGCGTCGGCCTGCCAAGCCTTCAGCAAATCAGTTGGTGAGCCACCCTGAGTACCAGCAGGCCTCATCTGTGCACTCACAGCTTGTCACCTAACTGCTTTTTCACCCAACTCTGAAGTCGTTTCCATTTTAAGAAACGCTCCTCTGCTGTATTTCCTCCTGTCAGGCCAGTTCACACTCTGTCCTTCGACCTCCCAACCTGTTAGGTCTCCGTCTTCTCATTATCATAGCTCCCCAGTTTATTGTGACTGTGAATGTATTTTTAATTATTTCAAAAACTAGGCTTTAATACATTCACAAATACCAGCTTCTACTGATAGAGAGAACACCAGGTTGACTCCAGCTCCTTGGAGATGGGAGCGATGCCTTATTTAACCTTCTTCAGTCATCGGACGGCTCGTAGTGACGGCTTGTTTCAGAGGAAATAAATTCCTGATGATTTAAAATGAGGCAGAATGAACTTCCGATAACTTTACTGCCGACTAAATAACATGCGTCCAAGCTGCCAAGAATTATCCCTGCTACAGGTGGCGAGGACCTCACAAGTACGCACAAAGACACAAAACGCCATAGTGTGTATGACGAAGAATTAAGCTGCGCAAATGTGGGATTTACATTCTGCTGAAGTGTTTCACTTTTACAAGAGAAGAGGCTTCAAGGATAAGAACTATTTTCTTTACCGGACTAACAGCATCTTGGGTAATCAAAAACTCGCATCTTATCTCCAGGTATTGGAAAAAGTGGAGGTCACACTTTAGTTTAGGGTTGTCTTATTTTTTGGGCCAGTACAGTAGTTTCACCGCACACCGCTCATTTAAAGTACATTGTCCCTGCTACTGTTTGTCTTTCTTGAGTCTTTACAACATTTGGTATTACTGTAACCATGACAACAAGGGTTGATTAACTTTAATGAGTTAGTATAATGAACCCAAACCATATTCTTTCCCCTTAAACAAGTAGTTTTTCTAACCAAACCTCAACTATGGCACTGCCGCAGATTTCCTTTGCCAACAATAGTTTGTTACTATTTTCTTGTGTCGGAGCAGAAAATGTATCTACGCGTTGTGTTGTTCTGGAGGACATGAACAAATATTTTAAAAGAGTTGCTAGTCTTTCTTGTTCCTCAGTTGCCCAAAGCTGCATCTGTTCTTCCCTCGCAGGCCTTATAGCCTCTCTCCAAAGCCTGTGTCTGCTGCAGCTCCATGGCAGCCCTCCCACACAGTCCCATCTCCATCTCCAGTGGCAATGTCCAGTGCTAAGTCTGTCCAACAGAGCGGCCCTGTCCAAGTAAACAATCCCTCTTGCGGTTTCTGAGCCCAGAATGTCCTCCTGACTAACATTTGTAAGCCCTCAAAAAAATGCAAACCTTCTCTTTTGCTTTATATTGTTCTTGTTGGCTGATGCATCATTCAACGCGGAGAATAGCATGAAAAGTGAGAAACATGGTTTTGGGTTGTCTCTTTGTCCCCCTTTTATTAGAGTCCCATCCCTGTTCGGTACAGCCTACCTTTGGTTAAATACCACAAACATGGCAGCGAGGTCAAATGATGATTATGGCATCCACCTGGCGCTCAGTGTGGCCACGCCTCCTTAAGTATGCGAAACCTAAGCCTCAGTAAAATTGAATCGTGAAGGAGGAAATTAGTGCTTTTTGTACCAGGCTGTGAACATGTTTATTTCTGCTGTAAAGTTGGACGTTTTAACAATTTAACAACTGTCGGAGCCAGACTCTAGTGGGCATTTGGGGAACTGCAGTTTCCCGCACGGTGTTGGCTCAATTTTTCAGCCTTGTAGCTTCCGGAGAAGAGGAATTTATAGGCTACAGTCTGTTCTTTTATTTCGCTGCCAAACTTCTCTGTGATGTTGTCCTTATTAACACCAAGTAGCTGCTGAATGCAACCACCTGTTGAGCTTTTTTTTTTTTTTTTTTTTTTTAAGCTGAAAAAACCTCAAGATGGATTCCTTCCAGAAATAGACACTTTACATGAGACACAAAATAAAATAAAATAAAAAAAAAAACAACAACAAAAAAGACTTTTTAGAAATAAAATAAATATATTTAAAGAAACATAGGCCTACGCACCAATGGGATGTGTAAAAAATAAAATGGGTTTTTCTAACAATGGAACATTTATTAATAGCCAGAAGACTTTTAAAGCAACAAAAGCAAGACGTTTAATTAATTTTAGGTATCAGTCTCTGAATTATTTATTCTGAATAAAGATTTGTCCCAGAATGACCTTTTCTGGTTTAATAAAGGTTAAATAATTAAATAAATGTGAGACCTTTTTCTTTTGCCCTCGGGGCTGCTTTTATCTGACCTAGTGAATATTATTCACTACATTATCAACAGGCTTTCTTCCGGAACAATGCCTCCTGAGAAGAAGAAGAAAAAAAAAAAAAAAAAAATCAAGATGAGTGTGACTCTCTGATATAGTAGTCTGTGTGCATATGCATTTGTGTGTGCGTATGTGTGTGTGTGTGCAGGTGCACGCATGAGTGGTTTTACCTATGTGGATGCGATGAGCGTGATTCTTGGTGCTATGAACTTGAATAATGACCCACTGTGTGCGCATGTGTGTGTTTGTGTGGGTGCGTGCACTCTAGCATCTGTGATGAATCAGTGCTTTGAACCTTTATAATGAACTATCCTCCATTTTTTTTTTTTGTTGTTGTTGTGTTGTATGTGTGTGAAAAAAAAAAACCCTCTTGGGCTCAGACCATGACGTAAAACACATTGAAATTTCTAACAGGCTATATTGCATATTATTATTATTATTATTATTATGCCCATAACGTCACATCTGATTTATCCTAATCCCCACAACGTCAGTGCTCCAATCACAGCTGAGCAAGAGCTGTCAGAAGTTCAGACAGTCTGCAGAACAAATATAGTCACATTGTTACCTTTTAACTATCCATATCATCTTTCTTTGATTGTTATAGCATTGTACGAGTAATATGGGTCACGTGTCAAAAAAAATAAAATAAATAAAAAATTTGTAAAAAACACTGGCGTCTCACCTTCCTGCTCCGCTTCGGGCCTCGTGAGCCAAACAATGAGCGTTGACACGACCCACATGAGCGTGTCCTGAAATATCCCCCCTACATTGCGGCAGGTGCAGGGGAACGACAGCAAACAGCCACGGCTCCTTTTGGTTTTGGAGGAGATCGGGGTATCGGCTCGTTTTTACACGTGAGGACCGGCAGATGCAGATGATCATGGCCGAACACACACCGCTCACAATGCTAATGTGAGCGGTGTGTGTCTAATGCAGCTTATTCTAGACCAGGCAAACACACCACTCTTGTGGTTTAGGTTGTTGAATGAAATTTAAATATATATATTTAATACAAATCCTTTCTGAGTCTAGTTACATTTGTGCACTTTTGTGGACACGGTTCAGCCAATGGTGAGGTGCATACACTGTATGCTATATTCATTCGCACATACTTTGAAATATAGGAAAAAGACATTGCAGGAGAACAATGGCAATCACATCTACTTTTTTTTTTTTTAATACATTGTATTTATATGTGTGCATGTGTATATAGTGTACATAAATTTACCACCAGAGATGTGATTGTGATGTTATATTACTTGTTACTGTTGTTGGTGATGCTTGTGATGATAATGATGCTGGCAGGCTTCTTGTCGATGATTGCAGTGACAATAGCAATGATGATTATACCAGCGATGATGATGAAGAACGTCTATATTTGTGATGCAGCAACAATTACGATAATGAACAGGAAGACAACGTGAGAAAACAAACTCCGGTTGAATTTTACTAGCGGCAGGAAAAGAAAAGACAGCAAACCACCTGCAGAGGCTCGTGGGAGCTGCGCATTCTAACTATTTAACTTAAGACAAATGTGTGTCATCTGCAATGAGACACACAGATGTGTTCAAAATGACACTTTTGTTTTAAGATTGAATCCGCTGCAAATTGTTCTGTGTTATTCATTTGGTGATGATGATTGTGGAGGTGGTGTCAGTGGCGGTGACAGTAATCGTGACGGGGATAACGTTGGCTGTGACGGTGATTATGATGAACAAGGCAATAATGGTAATGAGAAAGGATAGTAGAAGCCCGAAACGGGAGAGCTGCAGAGCTGGGTTTCTGATAGCTGTGGAAAAGGAGACGGATGAATAAAATGTCTCATTTCTTCTCCAGAGCTACTTAGCGATAACCACCTTTTTCAACCTGTAATGGGGAACCTGATATTCTCTTCTCCCTAATCTGACATGGAGACAGGATGACGGTGGCACTCCGAATACAACGCAGAAAATGCATCATAAACACATTCGGTTTGCTCACGTGTGACAACCACCGCCGCTTTATGACGCCATATGTTGTCAGTAATCTGCGTTGTGTTGAAATGTATCACAGCGGAGTGGTGCATGTTTCCAGAGGAAGACTCAAGGATGCTTCCGAAAGGTATGTCAATGAGGTATATCAGCTCCTTGCAATCTTGCGCTCACATAATAACAAGTTATGATATTTTGATACAGATATTCATGGTGCCCAGAGGATGAATCCCAACAGCTTTTACCGAACCTCTGAATTTTCCTCCGGTAACGCTGCGAGATCGATATTTGTGGTTTTGAGTGAAATGTCTCAACAGCTATTACATGAATTGCCGTGATATTTGTTTCAGGTGTTTGTGGTTCCCAGAGGGTAAAACACCCCCCCCACCCCCCCCTGCTTCCTGCGTCAATGGAGCACCCATTTAATTTAGATATTTTTTTTTCTCTAGATTCACTCTACTCAGTATACCTAATGTTGTTTTTAAGGGCATGTTGAATGTAAGTTTTGAAATATCATCATTTAGAAACGGTGACAGCCACAGACTTACAAGTTTTACAAAATCAGTGGGTTTTTTTTTTTTTATATATATTCAGTTTTTTCCCACGACCACTGCTCTTTAATTGCTGATATTCACACGTCCCAGTTATGTTTACTGAAGGAATGCACTGAAATATAAGTGTCGGTTTAGTACTTTCTATCTGTGCAGTGTTTCACACAGTGTCTAATCATTATGGCGGCTGTTACAAGCTAAGACGACAGCAGTAATTAAGTGCCTCCGTGTGTGTTTTGCTCCTGTTTGCGTCTGTGGAAATTGTAATTCTGAGTGACTGTCTATGATCCTTCTCTTTTTCCACGCTTTTTTCCTCCTCCCTGTTTCTTTCTCATCCCTCTGCCTCCACCTCTTTCCTCCTGACTGGGGGATTTCAGTTTGGCCTTGAGCAGTAATTTGGATTCCCAAAGGGGCGTGCGGTATTAGGAGTGGCTTTGAAGCGGCTCCGCACACCCAGCCCCCTTCCGCGCATCTTGAAAGCTGTTATCCTCATATTAAACATTGTTATGGAGCCACTGTGGCCTTGATGCGGTGGCCAACCTTGACTCTTTGATTTAATACATCATCGGTTGATCACACACACAAGCACCGCCGCATCCTCGCGCGCGCGCGCGTTCTCTCAACGCGCCCATGCATGCACTCTCGCCCTTCTGCACTCCTCACACACACCTATACGCAAATGCAGCCTCATACCCACATGCGCACAATGACACGCACGCACGCACTTCAAAGTGAATTAGGTTCAACAGACTTAACACTTAGCAGCTTCAAAGGAGAAGAGGATGATGTTTTGCATGAGACAAACTTTTATTGAACTCCGCAGTTCGACGTCTGTTCTTCTTCATTTCCTCCCTCTCACAGATGCAAAATGACAAGATGTTTTTTTTTCCATGTAAATGTTCACACCCACCGCAGATGATGATTTTGTAATTCGTCTCCGAGTCTGTGCAATCAAGAATAAAGTTGTTTGTGAGGCTGTAGTTCATGGTGAATTTTTTTTTTTTTTTTTATTGCTTTGCTTTTTAATACACTTCATAAAAGGTGTTTAGTAACTAACGGTTCCAAAAATGACTCAGTTAGTTTCGGATTGCATTCTCATAGTGTTGACAGATTCAGTGTGGACCATATTCTGCTTCTTTGTCCAAACCGCTTACAATACCCACAATGCAAGATTGACTTGAGTGCCAACTTATGTGCCAGAAAAGACAGTGAAGCAGGCGACTGCAGCCTAGTAAACAGTAAAAAACCTAGTAAACACCTTCCTGAATGCAGGTTTGAAGCCTTACAGAAAACAGTTTTGTAGATGTTTTATGAGGAAGAAAATGCAACATATTTATAAAACCTCAAGAGCAGTGGCGGGCCTAGACTCTGGAGGGCCCCTGCAAAGAAGCCCATGGAAGAACCCCCACCCCTCGCACTATTGGCAGACTCTCAAACTGCGGATGTCCTCTGAACACCTCACATGCAGACTGTCAGTCAACACTACAGTTTATAGGTGTTCCCCGAATGCCCTGTATGCACAGGCAATGTGGGGAACCGAGCAACACCGCACATCATCAGGGGCCTCATTTCGAGGGGATTTGGGGCTACAGCAGTGTGCTATTTAGTGTCTTTATGTGGGATTTAAGGGAGATTATGGATGTCATTGCAGAATATACCAATATGGGGGGCTATCGGGGGCCTCTTTTTCCCTTAAGGACCCCAAACATTTCCCTGGTTTTCCTCTCGAGATGAAACCAGGCGGTCCACCCGTCGCAAGCCTCAGCCTTATCTCAGTGATTATGTTCTTGCTTTTGGTTATTCTTTATAATTCCATAGTTACCATTTAGGTGCCTGAATCCTTTTCATATCAGCTTTAGTTCCCCACCAACAATAGGATACATGTACACATACAGTGTTATCATATAGATGGACTTAAGTTCTTAGCCTGTGCTAAGAACAAGGTGCACAGATGCACCTTGTGCCATCAACGGTCTTCCCTCACTTTCTTCCAGAAAGAGACATCTAGTCTGTCACTAAATCTTATGAAATACTTCAGATTTTTTAATCTAGAGATCAAGTACATTTTACTTCAAAGTGTCATTAACAAGAATAATTTTGTCAGGATATATTTCAGCAGCTTTGTCAGTTTTTGAGTTGATTTTCAAATGTCGGACACTTTGGAACAAAACCAAGCCAAAAGAAATTAGAGTCAAAAGAAATTAAGGCTGGCTCAGGGCGCAGAGCAGAGAGGACATGGCACACTGGAAATAATAACTTTAATGATAATGAGATTTAGTGTAGTACTCTCTCAATAATATATCTCTGTGAAGTACCTGGAAATATGTCGAGAGCAGCTCACAGGAGCATTAAAATGTAACACCAGAAGTCATTATAACAATTTATTAGAACAAATCCATTATAAATCCTCATAATTTCCACCAGGGTGTTAACAGACAGCCTAAGGTGTTCGGAGAACAGCGAAGCTGCGGCGGCAAATGCACACTGGAGGGAACAACCTGCATATGTAGGGTTTTTTACATTACATCCTGCAATTTCACAGTGAGATTTATTGTGACATAAACATAAGCATAAATAACCACATAAGTCAGGTTTGCTGCGAGCAATGCGAGGTCCTCCGACACCGTGATGCGTCTAACAATTAGCTCCTCGGTAGCTCTTAACAACTCTCGAGGTAACTCAATTTCCTTGTACTGTACGCTCTCTGACTTTTTTAATACTGTATCGACCCACTAAAGGTTTTTTTTTTTTTTTCCTTTTTATTTCCCGCCCTCATTGGCCAGAGCACAGGGTCGGCCACAGAAGTGCTACAGGGTGCCAGCGGGGACCGATGTCTTGCTCAGGGACGGTTTCTTTCAGAAGGGGAGTGGGGGGGTTGAACTCTTCCCTTCTGGTTGAAAAGCAATGTCCCTGCTTACTGACTTCCAGTCACTTGCCATTTTTACCCGGGGGGGGGGGGGTCTGCGGGTGGCATCCACTGGGTCTTCCTTAATATGAGTTCTGGGAATTTCTTGAAATAGGATCTGAAAAGATCAGGAAAGCTGAGCTTAAAAAAAAAAACACACCTGTAAAGATGATGGAAAATAGGTGGCCAAGGACAAGTATGGCCAACAAGAATGAATGGGAATTCTTTGCGAGAATGATTTCAAATTAACAACAAAATGTGAGGCCGTCCTCCCAAGTCCAGCCGCAGTATCGGTTTCAACAAATGCCTGAAAACAACCTACATTTTCACTCAAGTGAGAGCAATAAAGAGGAAGGTGTGTGGATTAAAAAGCATAGACACTAGAGACAGTTGTTCAAGGTCCTGCCGTCACTTAGAGTTGATCCCCCCCCCCAAAGAAACAAAAAAAAAAACAAATTACGACAGCTACCAAGATTTTCTGCTGTATTTCAGGTAACATGGTTGTTGTTGGTTGTAACAGTAAATTATTGAATTGAATTGAATTGAATTATTGAAAAGATGTGGTTTACTTTGTGAGCAATTGGCTCGATCTAGTTGAGCTACTACTCATCCATTAACCTACTTGGAAGGTTCCCAGTTCGATCCCTGGCTCCTCCAGAGAGTAGGTTTTGAATGACCGAATGCCCAATGCTGATGCTATGCCTTTACCCAGTCAGCTGCAAAAAACATGTCGTATCAGACAAGAAATGCAACGCGGAGCTATGAGTTGTTTCTTTATCTTTCTTTTTATAATATTTTGCGTCGTGCATCGCGTCACGTTCTGCGGTGTCACATTCATTCCAAGGACAGAAAGCACTGACTTTTTAAGCAAGTGGCTGAAATAGAGGCAGAAGAAAAATCAATCGAGTGCCGTCGTAGCTTAAGAAGCTGCAGACCTTCATCCCAAAGGCATCGGAGGCTCTTGGGGCTTTTCTTTGCCCTTTGTTGTGATAGCGGTCTGCTAGCCGTGGAAACCCTTCCGCGTGTCGTACAGCTCAAGACACAACCTGAAAGAGTTAATCTCTCTCATGTGGCACCTTGTTGTCTGCCGCGCACGGAGCTGATGGGATTAGCAGGGAAAACAGTGGGAGGAAGTGAGAGAGGCTGTTTCCATCGACCCTCACATCTTTGAAGGGTAAATAACGAGTTAACCCGCATATAACAGAGCAGTCATCTCTGTTTTTCAGCAGTCATGTTACTGTGAGCATCAGACAAATTATTATGGATGAGGAAGCATTTCCCTTTGATCTCAAATCACCTGTGGAAAACACGTATTCTGCTAAAAGCGATATTGAAAAAGCAGCACGACTTTTCTCTTCGCAGTCGTTGAACTGAGCTCCTCGGCTACAGGCGCTATCTCCGTTTGAAACATTACGCCTGAAACAGATGTCGCTATCAGGCATTAAAAATGAGTAACAACGACAACAAATGAGCCGCAGCGTACTCGGATATGTTGCTGCTCTTCATGGCTGATATCGGGTTTACTGCTTGTTAAATGTCCACAGTCGTCGCCAATCGTGCCTGCGTGGATGACTGTCTTTACCTCTCTGATGAAAGTGAAGTCTTTCAACCTTATAATAAGTGATTTTTGACCGCTTGGGAGCAGCAGAGACAAGCAGCAGAACACAACACTGACGTATTCCATCAGCATAGATGGTTAACTCGGTCTCCTATTTACATATCCGGTACGTACTGTATACAGAGCAGCAAATATCTGGCTCCTTTAGCTGCTAAATGCTCTACTATGTTCACCGGTCTCCGGTCCAGAACTGCGTCTGTCTTTCCGTTTGCTGCCGAGGAGGTAGTGGACAGCGTGACAGTTTTACAGTTGTGGTTTTCTGAGCTGAGAGCGGGTGAGACCAGAAAACCAAGGAATTAAGAAATTCCTTTTTTTTTTTTTTTTTTTTTAGTTTAAGAAAAAGTCCTGCCAGGTAAGATGCAAATTGTGATTAACAAAAAAATAATGGTGATTGATAAAGTAGAGGTTCAAATATGGATTAGGTTTAGGAAAATATATAAAATAAGTTCAAGTAAGTACTTCCTCATCATTAGGCAATATTTGGTGTCACGGTTGCAGTAATAATAACATGGTTGAGTTTGACAACAGAAACAACCTGAACTGCTACTTTCACATGGGTAATGAACACCACTGTCCTGTGTTTTGTTTCCATCCACCCCAACCTCCTCCTGACGTCTCCTTTTATAGTTACTGTGACCACTAGGTGTCGCCCAGCAACAAAACCTAAGAGGTCATAATAACTTTTTTTTTTTTAATTTTTCATTCAAGGAAGCATTACCAAATACCTTTAATTAATGAATAGCTCGTTCAGATAACCTCTAAATGTGTGAGGAGAGCAGACCCGTCCCGTTTGCTTTGCCTTGTTTTTGGTTGGAGCGGCGGGGGGGGGAGGCCGAGCGCCAGGCGCGCAAAAAGTGGGATTTCTACTGCCTGACGTCAGCAAGCCTTACAGAGCGTGGGATCTCTGTTTTCATTCATTTGTTGCTCGTAGGATACCACCTCAAAGCGAACGTGCGAGCTTGAAGAGTGTCGTTCATCCTAGCGAGGGGCCACTGCTCCCGCCAAGCCTCATTTTCCCTTGAGCCTACGAGCCCCGTCCTTTGAAGCGTGATCGACAGCCGGCCTCGCCAGTCGAGTCTTAAAACAGATGAACTAAACCGATGGATAAATTCAGCCATTTGCTTCATTCTGGGCTGTTTGACGATGAGAACCGTCTGATGATCGGGTGGGCGTCCCTCCTTCCTTTGAGCTCGACAGCGGGGTCTTTCAAGAGGCCATTTGACCCCACCCGACTGTACTGGGTTTCGACGACTAATTGGTGGAGAAGTTGTCTAAATCCAAACGGCGTGACCGGTTTTAGAGGAGGACGGGCGGAGCTGAATGATAAAGAGTGAGCAAACAAAGGCAGCACCTGGTTTGTTCTGACAGCGAGGACGCTCCACTTTGAAGCACTTTGGACCTCATCATTATTGACAGTGAGTTTCCAGCTTCATTAAAGTCACTTCTCAGACTCTACAAAGAGACTTGTTTTTGTTCCATTGTTTTGCACTCTGTTGCAATTTTAGATTCTGTATTCATTCTTCACACAATCTTTTTTTTTTTCTTTCTTTCTTTTTTTTTTGACATCTTGGCATTTTTGTTATTTGTTTTTCTTCCTGTTTGTTTGAAGGTGATGTGTTCTTCTAAGGCCCTCATATTTTCTTTGTTTTCTACCTGCACAGAGAAATAAATTGTTGGTTGTGCTGCCGTTTTTTTTTGGGTTTTTTTGGGGGTTTTTTTGAAACACTGGCTTTTGTAACTAGCCTTGTTGCAAATTAGTGGTGCTCTCTTTTGTTTTTTTTTTGTTTTTTTTGGGGGGGGGGGGGGGAACAAAGCATTAACTGAAAGCTTTGGAGATGCTGGTGACTCTCTTGTATAGATCAGTAGCAGGAGCAGGTCAGAAGATGAGAATTAAATAAACTCGATGTCTTGTTTTAAAAAGTCGTTTTTATTACAAAAAAAAAAAAAAAGCTTCTGGGTTTCTGTTTGTACAGTTTTGTTTTGTTTTTTTATTGTGTGAAGGTTTTTATTTCATTGTCTTTTATAAAAATTATTTAATAATAAATTTTTTTTAATAGCTGTTTTTTTTTTATTGATGTCTGTAAAGCCCTTTGTACAATTTGTTTTGTTTTTTCTTAAGTTCACTTGCATGAAGTTAGTATTACTGATATTCTCATTATTGCAAGTTCACTTCAATCCATCTGTACGTTTCACCAAGCGTCACAAGTTTGGGGAGGTTACGTTCAAGCAGAGGTGGCAATGAATTCACTGACATTGGCAGCACAACAACAACAAAAAAAAAAAAAATTTGCCCTGAGGTGAAAATGATCTATGACAGAAACTGAAATCAAAACGGTGAAATAGAAAAACAGTAAAATAATAAAAACAATATTAAACCAGTCACACATGTTTTTTTTTTGTTTTTTTTAATTTCCACATGTAAGATGTATGAGACAGAGCTGTGAGTGTCCAAACACAAAGTTGATAATACCGTAGCTGCAGGATTTTGTAACTGAGGGGATATAATAGAAAAATAATATTGATCATAATCATCCTCATCATCATATTGATACAAAATAACAACCATAGAAGCAAAACATTCAAACATGATTTGTAGAGTCCAGGTTTGGCTGAGGATGTGAAGCGTTTGCTCGCATGTTCAGGTTTCTCAACGCTGAGAAGAGAACGGACTCGTCCAAGTCTCTGACACCAACGCATCCACCCCAAAACCTGCTCTGACGAATGATGTTCGATGTTTGCTTCATCACACCTTTAGACGTGACTTAGTGAAGCTGGGACAAACAATAGGTGACAACTCTGCAATGACGTTCTGTAAAATGGCTGATGTGTCTCTTCCTCAACTGACTTTAGGCCCAGATGTCATGCTGAGTCCAAACGGGTGGCATCTGATTTGTTTCCACTTGATCAGGAGCCTGTAAACAAGTGCACCCAGAGTGATGGGTTGATGATATTTCCCCCTGATCGCTCCCTTCTCCCATGTAAATAACTGTTGATCCCCTCTTCACTGAAGATTCTCCCTCCTCCCTTTTTGCGTTGCAGCTTTTCCAGCCGGGTCAAGAGCAGCAGCGACGCAGTGGCTCGCGTCGCACACTGTCAGGGTCTTGATTAAGATCCGTGCGTAGGTTACCTCTATTTTCAGTCCTGACTGCAGGGCGCGTATCATTTACCCTTCACCTCACCTCAGCCTCCTCTGCCTCTCCAGTGGACGAGGAGGCTGAGACAGCCGAGTCCTTCGGTGGTCAGAGCGCGCCATCTGCTGCCAGCTCGGCAAACTCACACGTCCTCCGGTTACCCAGGATGCACCGCAGATGAGCCGTCACTGAGTCTGAGCTCGAATTCAATTGAATTTAAACTGTCTGGATTCATGGAAATGTCTGTCACTGAAATAAACAAGTAAAAAAAAAAATACATTTAAAAAAAAATCAGTTTGAGTCACAGGGTTAGAAATCTTGAAACTGCTCCCAGACAGATTTGGATTTTTTTTTTTTTTTTTTGCTGAGGGTGCAGTAACATAACGTACAGACGTCACTCATTCATACCCACTGGCATAAATGAATAAATTCATCAGATATTCTTGTTTCTCTCCTTCAGTTGTCAAAGAGCAGATTAGGTTTGTGTCTCTGACAGACATTTGTTTGATTTTCGTGTTCATTATTATTTACTGGAAGGTCCAATACAGAAATTCTGGTTAATTTACACAGCAAGAAGCACATAAGTTAACTATATATATATAT
>CM076649.1:25791786-25875354 GCA_038496675.1 Rachycentron canadum
ATATATATATATATATACGCATACACACTAAAAAAACAACTAAATAAGACTAAAAAACATGAACCTTTTAGGGAACAATAATTCAAAAAAAAGAAGGAATTTGTCACAAAAAGTGAAACTTTTGTTTAATTGGGAGTTGAATGCAGGTCAGTTGAATGTATGTATTGTTTTCTTCAGTTTCTGTAAAGTGCTCCCGGTTTCATGTCCATTTCCAGTGACTTAGTTTTAATATTCTTCCATCACAGTAAAAATATATCACTTTTCATGCACGTTTCTACACGTCCATAGTTTTTACTAGAAATCTGTCAGTCAGCGGCCTAGTTCTTTAATATATGATAAATTGACCATGAGGAGCTGATATGTCGCTTTTAAGACATGATGTGAAATGAAACAAACTTTTATTTTCAGCATCTGTGTCAGTTTCCAGCCAGGCAAACTGCTATCTGCTGTGTATGCCAGAAACTCGCATACTGAAACTCAAGCACCCGAGACAAACTTAGATGTTGAGCTGGCATTTTTAATGACGCTGGTGGCACCGCGGGGGATCCTGGAGGAAATGCTTTCATTTTTATCTTGAGTATACTTTAAGGAATAGCTTGGAATTCAACTTGCAAATGACGGAAACTTCAGGATGGGTCCGGTGTGGCTTTGAAAGAAAACGCTAATTGATAAGTCTCTTAACAACACAGACCAACCTCAGACGACACAGACTCACATTTGGGTGCTCGACATTTTATTTTGCTTTCCTGAGGATTTCCTGTCCTTCATTCCGTCTATCCATCTCTTAACTGTCCATTTGATGTCTGCCTCGCTGGGTCACTGTCTTTGCTCCTCCATTGACTTTCATCCACACAGCTGGAAAACAGAGAGGGTGGAATAATGAGAGCGATCGCAGGCAGTAGAGTTGTGTGTGTGTGTGCGCGTGTGTGCGCTCACTACTCTGCAGCATTACATTGTTTAGCTGCAATACTGTGCAATGCAATGTAACACAAGAGCAATTTCTGGTAATATTAACACACCACAAAATGCACCTGGAATGTTTTTCTTATTTTGCCCTGAACCTTGTATTTAGTTATTAGTTGTATTTTGTGTGTTAATACAATTCAAAGCACCTTTTATTCGTATTTTTCACTGGAAGTCACATCCATGGACATATATGTGTTGTGTTAATGGAGTTGGATTTATTTCTCACGTGTCATGTTTGGATTTGTGGTGACCTGTCGTGAGCACGCTGAAGCAAATTCCTAACAACAGATTTGTGCCACTAAAGTACTAAATCCTGACTCTTAAATCCAAACCAAATACTTACACCGTAAATGTGAGCGCATCCACATTCCTCACAATAAGAAGAGAAAGTTTCTGCAGAAGATGACGGGATGAGTCACAGCCAGGAGACATCTTATGAAGTTCTTGTTTCACTAACTAATTCACTTTTACTTCCGGATCCTGCAGAACGTCTGTAGCTGCTGGCTTCTGAATTATGCCTCCTTATCACAACGTGTCGAATCTTAGTTGAGACTCAATTTGGTTCTGATTTTTGGTGTATCGGTTCTCATGCTCCTTTACTGTGGCTCGTGTAACGTAGTGTTTTTAAGGTGGGAAAGGTTGTCTAAACGTCTGGAGTGTCTCAGTCACACAGACTGACGAACCAGAACATCGAGCTGAAAATAGATCAAATAGCTGCAGACTGAGGTGTTGATTCTCAGAGGGCTCAGCGGCACTTTCTATTTTTTTTTTTTTTTCTTTCCGTGATCATTATTTGATACCATTATAATAAAAATACAGCGTAGAATGACAAGTTGGCACTTTATTAATAGCCACATTTGTTCAGGCTGGAATAACTTGACGTACTCGCAGTAGCTGCACACGCAGCTTTAAAGGTCCTATATTTTACATTTTCCTGTGTTTTATTTCCAAGTGCTGATATCCATAAGAAGATACATTTTGTCGTTTTGAGAGCCAAAAACTATCTCAGTGTAGTTCTATATCTCCTCTCTCAGACTTCTCTCTGGAGTTCTGCTAACAACAGATCAGTGGGCCAATCGGAGGAAAGCATCTGAGCTTCACACATTAAACATGTGACTAGGACTGCCTTTTTTCACCTGCGCAGCATAGCCAAAATTAGGAATATCCTCTCTCAGAGTGATGCTGAGAAACTAGTACATGCATTTATCACCTCTAGGCTGGACTACTGTAACTCTCTGTTGTCAGGATGTCCGAAAAACTCTCTAAAGAGTCTGCAGTTAGTCCAGAACGCTGCAGCAAGGATATTGACAGGAGTTAGTAAAAGAGAACACATCTCTCCCACTTTAGCTTCCCTCCATTGGCTTCCTGTAGGTTATCGAGTAGACTTCAAAATCCTTCTGCTGACTTATAAAGCCCTTAATGAAAAAGCTCCATCTTATTTGAAAGACCTTATAGTCCCTTATTATCCTTCCAGAGCACTTCGCTCCCAGCATGCAGGTCTGTTAGTGACTCCCAGTATCTTTAAAAACAGACTGGGAGGTAGAGCCTTCAGTTATCGGGCTCCTTTACTATGGAACCAACTCTCTCCATGGGTCAGAGAGGCAGACACTCTTACTACATTTAAGACTAGGCTTAAAACCTTCCTCTATGACAGAGCGTTTAGTTCGGGCCGGTTCAGGTAGCTCTGAACCATTTTTATGCTGCTATAGGCTTAGACTGCTGGGGGACACATCAGGTTACATGGAGCTCTCTCCTCTCCTCTCCTCTCCCATACTTTAAATTATCATTTTCACTATCTACTGCACCTTGTTGTTTGGCCTTGGTGTCTGGCTCTCTCTCTCTTGTGTTTCCACAGATCCACTGAAGCTCCATCGCTCTCCACCAACCACCCCCTGCATCACCCCCTTCCCCTTTTACCCCTGCTGTTAAACCGACCTGCTCTTCGCTCCCAGGAACCAGTCTACCACCCATTACCCCCATTAAGCTGCCTGACTCTCCCTGCCTTCCCTCCCACCAAAAACTGCCTTCATTAACTCCTGCACACCATTTCCATCTGTGTATATTCTGTATTGTTACCTGTTTTCTTGTCTGTATACAACATCTATTGCACGTCTGCCCGTCCTGGGTGAGGGATCCCTCCTCTGTTGCTCACCATGAGGTTTCTCTTTTTTTTCCCTGTTAAAAGGGTTTTGTTTTGAGTTTTTCCTCAGTCGATGTGAGGGTCTAAGGGCAGAGGATGTTGTTATGATGCTATGTAAAGCCCTTTGAGACAAACTGTTTGTAAAAATGGGCTATACAAATAAAATTGCCTTGCCTTGCCTTGCCTTCAGTTTTCTGAGAGATCCAATAAAAATATAGTAGATCTCAAGTAAACACTCAAAGAAAAACTGTGAGAAGGACCAAAACCTGCGGGGTTTTGATGGTGGGTCCAGGGGGGCGGGGCTTGGGGAATGACTGATGTTGGCTTCGTTGTGACATCACAAAGTTCCAGAAGTCCTGACAGCCCGTTTTAAGGCTGTGAGCATTTCTCTGTGGACTGAGACCTTTTATACTTTCACTGTGTTAATATAAACCCTAGACCTGCTTTATAATCAAAGACCGCATGGAGGTCTACCTTTAGACTGTATGGACCTTTAACATCACCTTTAGACTGTATGGACCTTTAAAACAACAGCAGTGACCAACATATTTTGATGACAGTCCCTCAGAAAGAATAAAGGCAATGAGGAAGTTGCCCTTTTCTATAACATTAAATATTCAAGACTGAATTCTAAAAAGAAATTCCGATTGGTGCAAGTATGTGACATCACCTTTTTTTCCACATCCAAGGTTACTTCAAGTCGAAAAGAAAATAAATACAGAAACATCTGATTTTAAAATGACAACATAACACTAACATGCAGAAAACAAGGTCTTCCTGTAGGACCCTGTTAGATAAATCAAAAAAATATATATTTTTAAGTTGACTAAGGGGCAAACTTAGGGTCCAGATGCATTTTGGGAAATGTAGGTTTTGAGCCCAATTTAGAAAAACAGCACAACAAAATGCAAGATAAACTGACAGCGCAGCAGAGAAGTACAGAGAGCAGAGCGGACAACGTGCACAACGTAACACAACATGACACAACTAACTGCATCGGTGTGTAGCTCAACACTACGTGGCTCAACACAAGCCCTGCTGTTACGGTGTGGTACAACGCAGCGTCGCACAAACCTATGAAATAATGTGATGCACTGTGGCAGTGCATCACATTATTTAACACGACACAACTCTGAGAGCGGTGGCATCCAGACTTGAAGCTCATATCCATCCCACTGCTGAAGAATGGAGGCATTGTTCACATCAGCAGAGCGACGGGGGGAAAAACAAAATATTTTCCACGAAATGCGCCGCTTACGTAAGCGCTCCCCTCTTTTTATTTTTTTTTTTTTATTTTTTATCTTTTTCATGTTCTCCCTCTTGTTTTCTCTCTTCCTCACAGAAAACGAGGTCAGCATTAATTGAAATTCAGACACCTATTAATTAGTGAGAGGATTTCTCTCTCTCTCCCTCTGTCTCCTTTTCTGTCTTCCCTTTCTCTTTGTTTTCTCTTCTTTCTGTTCTTCCTCTCGCTGTTTCATAACTGCCCCTTGTTGAGTTTCATTGTTTTCACGATCCCATACCTCCACACCTTTGTCTGGTGCCCTCACATTGGGGCCCCCCCTCCTGATGATTGCCACATTCACGTTGCTCCTGGATCAAGCTGTTTCTTTTCTTTTTTTTTTTTTTTTTTTTTTCGGTTTGACGTCTGCACATGCGGCTCTGAACAGCCGCTCTCTTCGGGGAGTTTCACGAGTCATTCTCCTCGGAGATGGAGTTGGCTCCGGATTAATCCACACCAAGTCTAAATCATGCACAGCCTCGGCTTCTCAAGCTGTGATCTTCTGATTATTTATTAGACAGCCGGTCGGCTTGTTGTCGGGCAATTTGTTAATTAAAGTAGCTTGGGTGGACTGAGTGTGTGGTGGACCGATGATTAAAGACAAGTGACAGAAAATATTGATGTTTGTTGTGATGGCTCGGTGGCAGCGTGGGGACTCGGGGAAACATGACCTAACTGCAGGTCTTAACATGTCCTACACATCCGATTGCATTTCAGGGAATCTCTCAAATAGACACATCTCTGTTATTTGCCGTCTCTTTGTCCCTCTCCTCTCTCGGTGGTCGTCTCTTTGGGCTGCATCGGTGCCCTTCCTCTTTGTTTCGGTGCCTCTCTTGTCTCTGTCTCCACGCCCTGTTCTCTCCCTGTACTTTTAATAAATCAAACTGCTTTGTTCTGCTCTTAGATGAGCATCAGATTGGTGACGTTAAAGTATTACCGTGGGATTTTTGGGGGCTTGGGCGACATCCAAAATTGAACCTCAGTTGTGACGACCGCTCGGGTTTTGCTTTGTCAGGCCCTTGTCTTGTCCTTTCTCTTGCTTTTTCAACACTTTCACTCATCCGCCCATAACCATACACGGCTGAGTTCCTCGGTTTAACAGGTCATATTGTGGTTTAGTTTCGTAAATGTGTTACTTCAATAAATTACTTTATTTTTTATTTTTTAATTAAATGCGTACTTCCTCTTGTTCCTTGTCTCTGATCCAGTTTGTGACACAGTCCAGTCCAGGCCAAATATCGCGACATACAATATTATCGCATTATCAGGGGAAAAAATCAATTACACACCCAAATGCATCCCCTGATTTATAGTCCATTTTCATCCAAATGGGACCAGCATTTAAAAAGTAAACACGTTGTATTGAAGAAGACTTGAAACTAGAGACTGAGACCATAAACTCATTAGAAAAACATTGACTGAGTTAATAAATGAAGCGAGAAGTAGGGCCGTTTTCCCATAAACTTCAATACAGTCCGACTTCGAGTCAAGTCAGTTTGATGCTTCCATTTCCCATGATATTGTTTCCATGCAAACAAGCACAAACTTCTTCCAAATTTTCCTAAAAACTTGGGGGGAAAAAAAAAACAAAAAAACGCTAATTGTGATGAATTTCCAACCACTGATGTGAATGTTAGGGGTAGAAGAAGAGGAGGTCATGAAAGGAGCGCCGGTCAAAACTCAAGTGGTGGAAAACGTGGCCGAATTCGTTCGAGGAAGGTCCACGTCTCATCATCGCTGCACACACATCTGACGTTTTCATCCCTTCGCTTGAAGTCATGCACGTCATCACGTCATCAGTGTTCAGCGCCAACACACTTTTTTTTAACTGAATTTCATGATTTTATTTCTTGGGCTGCAAAATATGGAAAAACCTATATTGTGATTATGGAAAAAAACCCAAAGCAAAACACAACAGCGTTTATTCTGTCAAGGAAATTCTTGACAAAAGTGATATCTTCATGTCTGTCAACTAAAACAAACAGGCATGGAACAATAGTTCTATTTTACACTTTCTCCCACTTTGACTTTTACGTAAAGTGGGAGACTTTTTTTTTTTTTTTTTTTTAAAGGTCCTTGGTCCTTGGTCCTTGGTTGGCGAGCTGCACCATGGATAGTAATGATTATCCCTGTAATAGAAATTCACCACGACAGATTTTCAGTAGTTATTATTGCAATACGTGATAAAATCATATGTCGTCTCATCCTTAAAGGCGAAGCTGTTGTTGTTGTTGTTGTTGTTCTAACACAATAAATCTCAGCAGCTTACAACTCGTATCGATGGCCTTTTTGTAAAAAATGTCCAAGAACCAACCACTGTCTATCGTTAACAGTTATTTTTTGCATCGCTCTTGCTTCGGGGCTGCTCAGCAGGACCGTCTGCACTTTGTCCTAAATATCTCGTGATTGTTTGTTGTGTGTGATGTTGCCCTGTGGAAAAAACACATCCCGTCCCTTTTTTTTCTGGCTTATTGTGTTGTGTTTACATAGACATTGTGTCCCCCGGCTTGATGTAGTTGAGAAACATGTCATCATTTCTCTCTGTGCTCTTTTTTTTTTTTTTTTCCTTGCTTTCTCTGGTGCGAGTAAAGTTGTAATAAAAGCTTCTGAAGCCTCTCGTTGACTCAAAAAGCTTTCGTCGATATCTTTGCCACCGAGTTCCATTGGTTCCAGTTCTGGGTTGAGCTTGAATGAAGCACCAGCCTCGGCCATGACAGAGAATCCTTTGATGGTATTGCCTGGATATATAGTCACTAATGGACGTGAACACTCGATATCATTCTGCCGTGTACAATAGCCGGCTTCATAAAAACGCACTCGGAGATTGGTCGGCTCCAAAAGTTCTGTCCTCTTATGTGTGTGCAAGCGAGGGAGCTGGACCTGTGAGCCGCAGGGCCCGAAGGAAGTCCATGAGAGAGGTAGAGAGCCTCTTATATTAATGGAGTCCAAGTCTCCAGAGGAAGCGAGAGAGAAAAGGAGAGGGCGGGGGATGCAGATGGCAGAAGGAAAGGAAGGGAGATGGACAAAGCTTGAAAGAAGGAGGAGAAAGAGGAGTGATCGCTTGCATTGGTGTGTGTGTGTGTGTGTGTGTGTGTGTGTGTGTGTGTGTGTGTGTGTCTGGAGGGGGCAGAAAGGGTTAAAAAAAAAAAATGCAACACCTGGGGAAGACAAGTGAAAGAGAGAGGTGAGACACAGGGGGGAGAGGAGAGACAGAGAGACGGGAACGAGCCAGAGAGTAATGGCGGTGGCGAGGCATCAGATAGTGGAGGTTGGAGGTTAATAACTCACTGTGGCGAGCAGTGGAGGAGAGAGTCTCGGAGGAGCAGGAAGGGAGGTTATGACGAGTAACGCTCCAGCTGTAATCCAGTAAGAGGAGAGGGGAGTGTGTGAGTCTGCATGTTGTACGGCTGTAACTACACAGCTGGCTCCCAGTTTGCTTCACTTCATGATGCAGTAGTTTAACAAACCCCAGCTGAGAATATTCTACTGTGATGGAAGAAAGCTGTTGTTGAATAGCTACTTCCTCTTTTTTTTTTTTTTTTTTATTATTATTAGTTTTTTTACAACAGGTTTTTATCCGGACAAAGTGTGCTCCACGCTCGAGTGCAAACATTGAAACAGCCAAAACTCTCATGTTGTATTTTATGTTTCAGATTTTTCCTAAACAACAAAATATTTTCATATTATGAAAAAATATTGCATGAGACGGGAAATGTCGCAATATCCCATTATCATGAACATCAGCTCAAACATGGCCGCCACCGCTGCCACTGACCAGGGTTTACGGTCTCTCTCTCTCTCTCTCACACACACACACACACACACACATTCACACACACACCACTGTAACCTTGACATATACACAAGCTCAATAACATGCATACAACATATGGAAAACCATAGTAAAACCAGATAGGAAAAAGAGGACTTTTGAAGTGAACACCATTTCCCATAATCCCACAGACCATCTGAGACCAGTCAGCTCAGACATGTCTGTAATAACAGCAAGACACAAGTATTTTTAACAGCTTAAGTCACAACCACATCAAAGTGGTGGTTTGATGTGGAGAAAAGTCCATCACAGCAAAGATGGCAGATGTATGACACTTGTCCCCCCCCCCCCCCCCGAAACAGCCAATCATTTGCTTGCTGACAGCCAATATTGAGTCAATACTGTGTTGAAGAGGTTTGACAGGAAAAATGTACCCACAGCTCTTTTTTGATTGTGTGTAACTTTGTTCCAATAAAAATAAAATATCCAAGTCCCCAAGTCTTTGACATGTTGTAAAAGTGTGTTAAATATCACTCTATTTTTAAAAACTGTGAAAATTGGGGAGGGGGGCTATTTATACCTTTAACTGCCAGCAGGTAAAATTTACACCTTTCATAGAAGTAGTCATTTTCACATTATTATTTTCACACATGTATGTGATGTATTAATGTTGCTGTGGCGACGCCTCTTTTTGAGAGAGCAGCCGCATCATAACTCAGACGACGGACGGATGGATGGATGGATAAGAAGAAGAGTCTGAGGTCGGGCAGGTTTCAGGACTCGATCTTGTCGGGTCCTTATCTGACCCTGATGTTTCATGATCCCAGTGTGGTTTTTATTTGGTTCTTTATCTGTTTTTTTTTTTTTTTTTATCAGTGTTGCTGTTTTAACTGCTGTCTTTTTAACTGCTGAAGTGAAGCCAAAGTTTAATGACCATCAGGGGGCGACTCCACTGGTTGTTAAAAGAAGTCAGATTGTATTGAAGTCTATGGGAAAATGTCCCGACTTCTCCCTTGATTTATTATCCCAGTAAACGTTTGATGGCTCCATTCAAACAGACCAGAAAGCAGGGGATGAAATAAGGGGCGTGGCTGCTGCGTGATTGACAGACTGTACCAGAAATGGTGACGTGCCGGACAAACGCCTCAAGTAGGTCAGATCCACCCCTCGGTCCACCTCAGCTCTTCTCCTCCAAATATCATTTCTTTTGGTTTTTTGAAACCAGAAGACGGCAACACGAGACCCAAACAAGATCAGAAAATGTCTCTGTGTTCATTGTAGGTTGCAAAACAACCTGTTTTGTCTGTTAATTTGGAGGACTCGTCGTGTAAACAGTTGGAGCTGCGCTTTGCGCGCTAACAGAAGTGAGAGTTTATGAGTGTGCACAGTGAAGAGAGGGAGCAACGGAGCCTGAGAACGAGTTGTGCGTTATCCGGTAGATGTGAAGCTCTTTGAAGGTCCTCTGTTCTGTTTCACAGCACCATTTTACATCACAGTAAAGTACATCACAGTCTACTGTATCTCTTATTTTGGCACGCATCAGCAACTTTCAGATTTTTATTTTTATTTTTTTTTTTTTTTTTGAAGCAGTTTTCGTAGCCTGATTCTCGAGGCTCTTTTTGTGAAATGGAGTCTTGTTATGTTGCTTCTAGCGGCTTCAGCTGCAACAAGAGGGGCATTTCTTCCTGCAGAGGATGAGGGTGTAGCGTGTCAAATTATGCCTGAGCCCCCACTGTCTGCCCTACAAGACAAACAAGTCGGTGTTTTCAGCAATGATATTATAGCGCTGAAGTGATCTTTGTTTGTGCGTTATATTATATTGAGGCATGCACAAGAGCAATTTCCATTTCAAGGATTGTGTGTTTGTGTCACAGCAGGGGTAAAGAGGGATTTCTGCCCAGACCGTTTGTGTTTTCTTCTCCACCAGCGCCGCCTTTTTTGTGGGGAACGCAACATGATTTTCCTAACTATTTTCTGTGCGCAATCCCCTTTGTTTTCTTAAATAACTGCACAAAAAGACAATATTCGCGTTTGAATGAGCAAATAAATGACATCCTTTGTTTACTAAGATGCTTTTTTTATGGTATGTTGACGTACTGAAAAGCTCCTTGTTCGGGTTTGTTGTCGAGCCTCAAAACAAGATGTTGCGTTCGGTAACGTTGCTGCTTTCTGTGTCCTCCTTGCACTGGCTATTGCACAGTAGGGTTACTTGAACAGCAAATGCTTTCAAGAAAACAGATCCTGCTGCAGTGAATCCTCAGGCATGTTGCAGAAATAGTACGAGCAGCGTAAGCCGTCACAACAGTTGTTTGCCGGAGTGAGTGGATTTACATTTCTGTTTAAAGAAATCACACGCTCTTCCCTCTTGCGCTATCTCTGTAAGCAAACATCAAATAGGACTCCAGTTTACTTGAGGTCCTTGAGTCCCTGCTGCTCGGGCCTATAAAGTCGGCCGCGCTCTCCTGTCATCCGCATAATCGAGTTGAACACGAGCACGGCTCTCTCATATCTAATGTAGGACCAGGCAGCCGCTCAGATGCTCGCACAGCCACGGGATCTGGGTCAAACAGCCCGGGCGATAAGACAGAAGGGGACGGCTCGCAGTTTTGTTTTTTGCCTTTTGAAGTTAATGCAAGTCACCGAGCCCCCGGAAAACATCAATAATGTCAAAAACGTGTTTGTTAGTGAAAGCAGCCTCACTGCAAGGAAATGATCAACCCGGCGTTCCCCAACAATCTTGTCCTCAGTTTGTCTCGCCCGTGGTCACGTTGGACTGTCAAGATGTGACAGAGAGAGGGATGACTGGAAGAAATTCAGTGTTTCTATTATATATATTTATGCCTGCACCATTCTAATAAAGGGATCCTGTGGGATTCAGAGGTACTGAATCATGAGCATTTTTCCCGCCTCAGTGTTTATTATAATATAAAAATACATGATGGAACATATCACTTTCAGTGCTTACGTACTATCCTTGGGTCAAAACTGTTCTAATAATGTAAATTTGCCCAAGAAACACCTCTTCTTTTAAAGGTCATATGTAGTACAAAGGTAGATGTTCGCGTCTTATTTGATTATAAAGCAGGTCTAGGTTCTATATTAATGCTCTGATAGTTTGCATTCAGTTCACAGAGAAATGCAAACAGCCTGCATTCAGAAAATGAGCCAATCAAAAGATCTGTCTGCATTATGGTGGTTTTATCGTGCAGTCAGGAAAGTTAGTGACATGAGGGTCAGGCTCATCAGTCTGTGCAACACTGCAAAAAAATGCGTTTTACAAGAAATACTGTAACATTTGGTATATCACTGAATATCAGCTGAAGCCGACTACCTTCGACCAGGACGGTCAGGTGTTCTGTGAAAAGGGTCCATATTAAAGGAAATAAAAGATCCTAACTGCAGCTGCAGCAGATGCTACGTGACAAAACGGCTGCTCCGTATTGTTTGAGACAAGGCCGAACAATTATGTCGAGGGCGCTGTTTGGCTTCATGGCAGCTAAACTTGGACGAGCCTCACTTCTCCCTCCTGTCTCGTCCGATCAATGAAAACCGGAACAGAAAAGGAGGAGAGTGCGGACGAGAGTGGGGCCCAGCAGGAAACGGCGCTATCCACCATTCCAATATTCAACCATTAAACTGAAGACAGACACTGTGCAGAAAGGATTTGATTACGTGAATCGGCTTCACTCACGATGGGCGACGGATGAGAGTCACTCAACAAACGCGTCATCTGTTTTGTGCTAAGAGCAACACGCAGCAGGTGATGAACAGGGAAGAAAGAGGCATCGACGTTTAAGGCTCTAAAAGAGGGAATATCCCAGAGGCAGCTCACACCTCATAGGTACACAGTTATCGAACACAATTAGTCATATTTAAAGAAAACTGCAATTAATCTGAACGTTTATTTTAAGGAGTAAAAGGCCTAGATGCAGCGCTACATAAGCACCTGGGTGGGTGGAGTGTGAAACGATGGACGATGGTCGCCATCTTGCCTGCGCTGCAGAAGGAGACACGTTTTCAAGAAAACGTGAAAACGTGAAAACGTGAAAACGGCGATCCGAAGGATCCCTCGGGTCGCGGTCTTTGATTTTGGACGACATCACCCCATTGAGATTGTGCTGCGTACACAGTTAGAGACGCTTTAAAGTAATTTCTTCCCTGTAGTCTATCAAGGGGAAGATCAGGAATCGGAGTCGCCTTCAGGCTTAAAGCCCCAGAAATGACTTTCTTTAACATTAAATAATCATGACTAAATAAAAGACAAAGGCACTTGAGGTTAATTATTTATCCAGAGTTTCTAACAACTGTCAGCAGATTCTGATTCAAATGTCGCTAAATCCTGATTGGTCCATAGATTGATCCATGTTATTTTCAATCAGATGTTTTTTGTGTTTTTTTTTTTTTCTGAATTTGCAGCATCACAACATTACGTCCTTTCTGCACATCATCAACAGACATTTTGAGAACTTGATGTTGTTCTTTTATCACGACAGTGTCAAACCGGGGGAAGAATTGTGCTTATGTGGTGTTGACACATTTACATATGTGCTTTCCTTTAAAAAAAAAAAAGTGTCATCAGGGTAAAGCACCTAGTTTTTTATTTGCCAAGCCTCTGAGAGTGGTTATCTTCAATCAGATGAAGCTGTGTGTGTTTTGTGCGTGCGTATGTTTGTGTACGTGCCTATGAATTTATTTGCACCTGTGTGTGTGTGTGTGTGTGTGTGTGTGTGTGTGTGTTTGCGTGTGTGATGTGTCCGACCTATGGCTGACACGCCACCCGTGTGGATGCCATCTATCATGCGCGCCCCAATCGCGGGAGCTCGGAGCGACACGGACAAATGTGCGCGTGCGCATGTGACGGTTTGTGCGTCGGCCTGGGCGTGACATTGGTGAGAAGCAGGTCAGAGTAGTGCCCTGACACAAGCCTCTGCAGAGCTGAGATGAGAAACAGCCATTGATTCAGTTTTTTAATTAAAGGTCCTCTGGAGTGCAGCGATATTCCAGCGACGTGCAGCGATGTGTGTGCGTTTGTGCGCGTCTTTGTATACTAGCACAAAGGTCTGTTCTCCATTGAATTCCCGCACAGCGATGGTGACGTAAAAGTTAACATTGATCATTAGATAACAGTAGTAAGTTAAGTAACATTAGTTAGCGAGTTATCTTCTTGTTTTCAGACATTGAATACATTTATATAACATGTAGTCATTCAATGGATGCTTTTATCCAAAGGGAGTTATATGACAACAGGATATCTATATATATATATATATATAGTATAAATATAATGACTTCAGGCTGAGGAGTCTTTACTCTGATCATGTAACCTGACACGTGTCGGGTCTCATCACTCTCAAGTCAGACTCATTATAAGGCCACACACTGGCTGCTGTGGCGTGTGTGTGTGTGTGTGTGTGTGGCCGTCTTGGTTTTCATTTCGGCGCCCACGTACACAGGTTAGAGCGGACGCACTGCCTGCGTGACACCGCGTCGCATGAGCCAAAGACGCCTCTATTTCAAGCGCGATGCGAGCGGATCCCAGCGAAAACGGACAGAAAAGACCCGTTGTATGTCGTATTGCGCTGACTGACACCTTCCGCTGTAGTCGGCTGAATCTGAATACGGCGCTGGCTTGAAAAAATACAACAAACACATTTTACCGAACATATTAGCAGCTGCATGTGGAGACATTTAAAGTCAAAATTGAAAGAGAAATCAATTTAGCATGGAAAGAAAGCCAACGTTGGAGATCCCTGCAAACTATAAGGACAGATAGAGCTTGCAGACACGTGCACGCGACCTGCAGCAGTTCAGCAACGCAACCACGATGCAGGTGAAACGCGGGCACTGTGTTCCCCGGCGTAAACCAGGAGACCATGTCAGCAGGCTCTAAGTGTCTAGTATGAGAGGAGAAATTTATTGATAAATTAATTTATACTCTTCATTGCTTTGACTCATCTTCAATTAAAACATATTTAGACTCCGACTTAATCTGGGAACTGGGACTCAAACTGGAATCTGTTCACTGATGCCACATGTCTTTGCTTCCAGAGAGCGATGGGAATCATTTGTGCAAACGGTGACACCTCATTTGTCAACAACAAAAAAAAAAAAAACCAGAGCGTAGATTGAAGAGAGTCTTTTAAATAAGCAATGCTGCTGCTTTTGTGGCCGCGCGCGCGCGCACACGCGCGCACACACGCGCACTTGCACTGAGGATGCAAAGGCATTTCAAAGTACTAAAATAGGTCTCAGGATCTGCCAGAGTGGACGAGGAGTTATTACTAATATATGCTGTTAGATGGAGAAGTGCTTTAGATGCAGAGATTAACCTTTACGTCCTCAGACACACACACACACACACACACACACACACACACACACACACACACATTCAGCAATGTCATGTTGAGAAGTTGCATGGATGAACTCTTGATTTAGGCACCGATCACACAACTGTGGAGAGAAAAGACACACACACACACACATACGCTGTGATGAGCTATAAAGTGACCACATGCTCACAAGCATGTCCCTGTGTTTGTGAATGTGATGGTGGTGATGATGATGATGATGATGAGTGGGGAAAGCAACACACACTGACGCATCAGTGGAATTCATGTATTTCAACACACACAGGCGTAATTTTAAAACTTTTTGTTTTTTGTATGCAGGGTGTTGTGTTGATGCGTCACTGCAGTTCACGGATCTGCACTCAAGACGCACACAAACGCACACAGAGCCCCACTGTGTCCCGATGCCTCCGCCGCTGTCACAAGGCCGAGCTTTGTGCGTTTCTCTCTGTACTTCTCTGTCTCGTGTCGCTTCTCTCCCTCACTTTTCTCCGTCTGTCATTCGGTCTCTGTCTCCCTCTGTATCCTTGAGCAAATATCTATTTATCTCCTTTTCTCTCTCTGTCAGGGACAAATACATAAAACAAAATGAAACATTCACTCAGTTAACTTTCCAGTTTTCTTTTACCTTAAATTACACTTTTCACATTGAACATTTACCACTGAGATGATATTTCCAGCTGCCAGGGCCGGAGCATAGATAGGTACATAAAGATTCTGGGTCTGAAAAGTGAAGCCAGTGCTGAAGAGCCTTAAACCTACATTATATCAGATGACAATCAGGGGGGTGAATCCACTGGTTGCAAAACAAAAGTCAGATTGTATTGAAGTCTCCGGGAAAATGTCCCAACTTCTCCCTTGATTTTATTCGCTCAGTACAGTAAAGAGTTTATGGTCTCAGTCTCTAGTGTCAAGTCTTCAATATCATTTATCACCATATCATTTATCTGAAAACACAACCTGTCCCAAACCTTAGCCAAAGAAGTCTGACGTCCCGAGCTTAACCTCAGTTGTGGTGCAACCGTCCGAGTCTCAGTGTCCCAGACACGCGTTTGCGTCCGTTCGCGCCACCAAAACGCTGCCGTGTGCAAAGACGGGGTCCACAGAGAAATGGGTTTTCACAGTTTGGTGAGGAAGAACTTGATGGGCCTGCGAAGAGCTCAGACCTCAATCCCACCCAGCAGCTTTGGGATTAATGCTGTTTTGTGAGCGAGACCTTACCTCCCAACATCAGCGTTGGACCTCATCAGTGACTTGAGTTGTCAGACCGGTTGTGGGTATAATGTTTGGGTGTCCACACACTTTTGGCCGCGTAGGCGTCACGTTAAAAGAAAAAACAACATAGGTTTATGCACGTTTATCCTCCTCTGCATGTATTTATATATGTGTAATGATTAAAAGAGAAAATGCTCAGTGACTGAAAGTGACGTTAATTAATTATTGATGTTTTTTTTTTTTTTTTCCCTCATTTGTTTCTGTCTTAATCTGAGGCATCTCTCTCCAACACTACATGCGTTTACTGGCAGAGGAGTGAAAGTTCTGTCATTCCTGTGATTTTGGGTTTCAGACCGCTGAGAACCGCTGCTGAGTCACTGTACATTTGACAAGTTGATCTTGCCGATTGCTCACTTCAGCACCAGTGGCATTACAAACTTGCTGAGTTGTCATGTCACCCCAAAGTGTCAAGTTTCCAAAATTGAGAGGCCGAGTTACTGCAGCCACACAAATCCAGGTGGCCTGTTTCTCCAGTTGCTGCTTGCAGTTGGGTTTGGGCTGATATCCCCTTAAATTACTCTTCATATTAAATATCACAAGATTTCCTGCTATGTGGAACGTGGTTCATAAAACTCGGAAGCTTTAACAGGTGGGTCCAGGTGGGCGGGGCTTGGGCCCGGCTGTGGGTGGTGACTGCTTCGTTGTGACATCACAAAGTTGCAGAATTACTGACGGTTGGTTTTAAGTCTTTGGTATTGGTATTTGGTACCTTTGGTGTTTTAACAGTATTGATATAGAACCTAGACCTGATTTATATTATGTGGAACCTTTAGTTAGACTATTCACAGATTTCTGGGTGAATTTTTATCCAAAATATTAAAATGTGTTGATGATATTCGACCTTCATCTTGGTTCATATTCATATAATAGTTTGTGAGTGCAGCTATGCATCAGCTTTCTCTTGGGGGGGAAAAAAAAAAAAGAATATTTCAGTCATTGGAAATCGAGGTAGATACATAGAAGTAAAAAACGGACGAAAGGAGGGGAAAAAAAATTCTCTTGAACAGATTGTAAAGGTGTGTGTCTGCAAGATGAAGGGAAATGAGAGGTTCAGCCCCAGACAGACGAAGAAAGAGAGGAAACAAGAGAAGGTGAAAACATAAACTGAACAGCAGGGGTATGGAAAGCAAGAGCTTCCAAGGAAACGACAGTGACAACAGGGATAGAAAGAGAGAGCCAGACTTCGAAAGGCGGAGACAGAAAAGGACGATAAAAGGTTTGGTAAGCTTTTAGAAATTTGTTAAAAAAAGAAAATGCATTCCCACTGAAATCTAACAGACACTTAAGGGAGAAATTAGGAGAAAGGGGGTGCGATAAAAATGAAAAGCAAAGACGAAGATGGAGGGAGGAAGAGGAACGGTAGCTTGAGGGAGTTGGCACATGGACGGGAGGTGTTTCATCTCTCCTTTTCTTTTTAATCTACTAATGCACTCCCTGGATCCTGCAAGGGGGGGGGGGGGCAGAAAAAAAAGTCGAAAGAGAAGGATGATTTGCTAATGAGAGCTAAACATCGGCCTTCATAAAGGAAGGAAAGGAATGAAGGGTGGGTGGATAGATGAGCGAACTAATGACATTGAGGGTTAATGGATGGGTAGATGGATAGAAGGATGGATGGAGCTGGGTCAGCCCTTCCTACAAACAAGGTACAGCGAGGATTATTTGGAGAGGCTCGGTCTCTAGATGGATTTAATGGTCCTACGTGCAGCGTTTTAACATCAATAAATCATTACCACATACATTTGGAGACATTAGTGTGATTGCTATGAATAAACAAGGCCATTTATGAAGAAGGCTGGCAACATACACTTCCGTATACTCTGTGCCTGGTTGTTGCCAGCCTGTTTCGGTGACACTATCCAGAAGTACCGATACCGTGGTTTGGTATGTATTATTATTATAGATTGTCACACAAGGGCACAGATATAAACAATGCAGTCTTCCTTCATTGGTTATTATGGAAATACTGCAAGGCCATTTTTCTTTCTCCTGATATTAATCTACAATCGACACTGTCCAAATCTACCGTCTCGCTGTGGGGGTGCAGGTTGTAGATTCCTGGCTTGGCCTGCGCGATCACTAGAAGGAGCTGCTGCACTAAGAAATACACGTTTAGCGCGTATTAACCGGTATTAGCGCGTACAGCTGTGTACTCGCCAGTTGCGACACGAGCCTCTTGGTTTTCGCGCGTCATCTGAGCGCTGTTACTTCTTCGTGGCGCACTGGATCCCATCGTCACTCGGTATCGGAAATGCGATGAGACGGTCCCGCCGAACAGCGGGCGGCTCGCTGTGGACGAAGTTTGATGCCGAACTCGGAGTAAACAGCTGCTCACGCTATCGCAGGCTATGCAGCAGCGGCAAAGCATCAACTTTCTGGGAAACTGCTCTGCGGGGTTCCTATGTTGGATTCTTCTAAGTGCTACAATAATCATGAGCCACCGTTGCTTTGGAGGAGAAGCCAGAGTTATTGCGGTTGGGGGCAAAATACGATACAGCCACTTCTGGATTCAGTTGAAATGAATCCCGAATCTCGGACGTTGCTCGTGGACGTGATCGGTGGGAGTTGCGGTTACTTTTCATGCACAGTGGTTTTGTCCATCCAAACGGTAGAAGAGCTGCCGCTGCCGAGTCGTATAACATTTTCTACGTGGAGAATTAGAAACACTTTACAGCTCGAAATGTAGAAAATCCTTGGAAGAAATATCTGGCGGTTAAGACGCCACATGTTCCACTTTCTTCATCAGCAGCTCTCCGACTTCAGTTCGGTGCTAAGCAGGTACTGTACCGTACGCAGGAAGTGCTCCGGCTGATCGATCACACATCAGCAGCATCCTGAATTATATGTATATGTGTTTCTAGGTGTATTTCGGCCACTGGGTGAACCAAACCATGTTTTTATTAAGTAAAGCTCATCTTAATTCAGGTTTAAATCCACGTTAGGCTTCTGTACAAAATGTAAGCTGGAACTGGTTGTTACGATTTTTGATCTTAATGAAAGACAGAGATTTATAGGCGTCAAAAACATCATCATTTGCATTCCTGCTGCATTCAGTAGCACCTTTGTCACGTTAATCTTTTTGATTTCCATGGAAGGATGAAATAAACAGAGCGATGGCATCAGTGAAGGTTGGATAATAGGGGGAATGAGTAAGTAGGAGGGAAGAGGATGGATGGGTGGAGGGATGATGGATGGGCTGGGAGATTTAGAGCCGTTCATAAATAGCCGACCGACAGACTGACCGCTGCATGCACTTCCTAGAACAGATCAATACTAACCTGCCTCGAGCACTGGACAGTGGAAACCCTCTTTGTGTGTGTGTGTTGTTATGTCTGCCTCTGACTGTATGATGTCATATTAAACTGGGCGTAGATGGCGGCCTGGAGCCGAGCAGCTCCTGCTTCTAAGATTAAATCACACTAATTCTGTCTGTCTTGAGTTTCTATCATTTTCTCTCCTCTTAGTCCACTTCTTGCATCCTCATCCTCCCCTTTCTCGCCCCTTGCTGCATCTCTCCGTCCGTCCTGTCATTCTCTGTCATTTCCCCCTCCCTTTCTCTTTCCTCCCTCCGCGCTGTCGAACATGCTCCTTGTGTCTCGCTGTTATTTTCAATAAACTCTGGTAGTTCTATTATTAGATCAGAACAAATGCATGTGTTGGGAAATTGATTATGCTGACCTAGATTTAACACATTCTTGTAAACTTAAGGTGGGAGAATGCAAACACATGCACATGCACACGGTACAGCTCATGCGGCGACAATGCATATCGACGTCTGCGCCGCGACGTGGATTGTTTACAAAGTACAGTATGTTTTTAATCATATGATTACATTATTTTCCTGCAGCGTCGTCAGAAAATTCTTTGTTTATTTTCCGTCAACGCAGTGTTCAGCGTGTTCTCAGTGGCCTTGGCACCATGAATCTCCAAAACTGTCAGTGGTGTCGCGTTGTAGGTAACGTAGGCACCCGGGTTTTGACAAGGGACGAGAATCCAGGGAATGAAAAAAGACAATATCTCTGGTTCTGTTGTATCGGTTGTTATTGACAGCGTTATTAGCTGTGTCCCGAGTCAAGGTCGTATCAGTCAAGCTTTCCCATTTCAAAGGCTCCTTTCTTTCTTGGGTCTTGGGTTTCAGCTCAGTTCAACAGCTAACATTACAGCTCTTCTTGTAGATGCATAATATTCCTTTTGTGGTTCAAATATGCAGAGTTTTATATGTATGACATTCTGCCATTGTATCCTACTATTACATTAGTACAAATGTAACCGAAAACCATGTGGGGGCAATGAAACAATAGCGTGTTTTTTTTTCACCGTAAATGATCCATAACCGCCGAATACCTCCCAAATACCCCTTTCCATCTAAATTAGCAGTTATAGGCGGATCTGTCATCTCTCATCTCTGGGTTGGAGCTGTTGGAAAAAGAGCCCTCATGAGACACTTCCACCAGTGTTTTTAAAGGCTCTTTAGCCGACTCTCAGAGGAAGGTGAAGCTGTTTGTGGTTTCAAAGCGCCGTGCTGGTGGCAGGTCTACGTCTGTGTTTTGAGGCGTCGCGGCGGGAGAAGGAGCAAAAATTTGCGGGTTATGTCGATGCCAGTCGGAGCTGTGGTTGACAAACACCCGAGTCTTCTGCAGAATCATTTGACCCGGGTGCAAATGCGGATTTTAGCCTTTCCCGTTGACGAAACAAGCCTGATATTAGCAGTTCTTAACAAGTCTTTTGACCAGCGCACATGTACATGTTAACTTCGGTGTCTTTGCTGAATGAGTTAGCCATGGCGGGAGCACAGCAGGTTGTCTTATAGCCCATGGCTTCACGGTGCCAATACAGTGACAGGGTTCAGTGGTAAACTGGCTGCAAACAAATGAAGAAAATACTGCACCCTCTGTGTTCTGTACAGTAATAATAGTGCCAGGCATAGCAACTAAATGCCAGTGCAGAGCCTCTATATGTCTCGAGCCCTCAGCTACCTCCAATTTCCAGCTATAAAATCCATTTCCAGCCCCAAAACCAGCAGGAACCTAGAGCTCCATTAGTTTTGATGGGGTGGGGAATGTGGTTTGGGATTGAATGGGCTTAGTACATGTGCAATTTACATTCTGTGTGTGTGTGTGTGTGTGTGTGTGTGTAAGTGCAGGGTAATGTTGTTTGTGTCCAAAACATGGCAACTGTGGCTTTGGCAACTTAAACTGTATGGTCTTAAAAAAGCTGACTTTCTCTCTCTCCCTCTCTCTCTCTCTCTCTCTCACTCTCTCTCACTGTGTGTGTGTGTGCGTGTGTGTGTGTGTGTGCGTGTGTGTGTTATTTTCTTTCGCTGCCTCCATCTCAGTGTCTGCGTCTCTGTCTGGCTCAGTCTCTTCATCCCGCTCTCTGGAAGTGCGGGGAAAGTGTTTCTCAAGCAGAATCACTGAAAGCCGTAGCAGCATTGTTCTAAACAAGAGCAAAGATCAAGACACACTCATGACATAGCATAATAATGATGGCGCTTCTTTGGGTTTTAACTTTTTTTTTTTTTACTGCTTGATCATTCTGCACTCTCTCTCTCTCTCTCTCTTTCTCTCCCTCTCTCTCCTGCTCCTCCTCCTCCTTATGCTGCCATCTGAGTTACTGAAATATTTAACAAGGCCTGTGCTATTTTGGGAACGCCTGCCATTCGCTCTGTAGCTTAGAATCGCAACGTAATGGCTCTGGACTTAAGGACTGACAGACACACACACACGCACACACACACACACACAAACAAACACACACCGTGCTGATGCATTTCACAAAATCCCAAATGCAGGGAGGTGGAAAGAGTGTGTTGCGTTGGTGAATCAACTTTTCTGAAATGAGGAGAAGAAGAAACGCCGTCGAGGACAAATAGCTGTGTGCGCTGACAGGGGCCGACTCTTGGTTAGAGTCGCGGTAAGTGACAGTGTGTTTAGACTCCACCTGGAGCTTGTGGTCGATCCAGCTTTCCAATGGTCACAATGAGAAATTGCATGTATGCTCAGATCTATAACAACACAACGGGTTATAAATATCCACGGTCCGTTGATGCTGTGTAGCAGGGATGTAAACAATTAAAGTCATCCTGAACAGATATAAACAGCATCCAAGTGTTCCATTTATGTCATAGACACTTAAAAAAACAACTATATTTCTACTGCCTTGATTTGAAACGATCATTTTTATTTTCACTGAAAAAAAAAAAAAAAAAAAGTGAATAAAAAATAATGATGTGGTATTTGTTGGGTTGATTGGGGGAAAAAAAAATGCAGCCCTTGCGACGTGCGACTGCACTTGTTTACATGTTCACTTGTTTCCGAATGGTTTCACAGCGATGGTGACAGTGCGGTTAAGGTTGTGGAGCCGTCGCGGGTAAAAGAGACGACGTTAACTGGCGTTTTCGAATGGGAATCCAACACTGCACTCCTGGGTCACATTCCTGCGTTTTCCTGGCCCCCTCCATCCATCCCAACCTCCTCCCGACTTTGTCGCTCCGTAAACTAGGTCACCTCACTTTTCCCTTTGCCCCCGTCATAACTGTGACGGCGGCTTGATGTTACTTAGCAACAAAACCTAACTATGAGGTCATTGCAACCTACACACACACACAACCTATGGGTGTGTGTGTGTGTATGTGTATATATATATATATATATGTATACATATATATGTGTATATATACATATGTGTATATATATGTATGTGTATATATATATGTATGTGTTTATATATGTATATATATATGTATGTGTATATATATTGTGTATATATGTATGTGTATATATGTATATATGTTTGTGTGTGTGTATGAATGAATGAAGTGGTTTCGAAGAACTTCTGCCGTCGAGTACTTTCATTATAAGAACAGATGCCGATAGCAGCTTCGCGTTGCACCTCTGTATCGCACTTCTGGGAAACTGGAGTGTCACTGAACGTGTTTTTATATGTTATATTTTTTGCAACACGCACGGTTTCAAAGTAACTCAGGCCGTCATTTCACCTGAGTTGATGTCGCCGTCATCTCCCTGTTGGCAGTTAATCAATGATCGGCTGTGAGTTGTGCGCCATTTTTGTTTATTTTTCCATTACAGCAGCAATCTCTTGTATCATTTCCTTTCTGCCTAATGACAGTCGCTGTTCACAAACTTTCGGCGCATCGGATTGAAAAAGCTTTGGACGACGACAACACATCACTGTCTCACTGTTCCCGAAAATTGAGCCTGGTTGTGTTTGAAAGGGAAAACGCGGCCGCGCAGCTTGACAAACACAATAAGAAGGAAGAAAACGTGTTCAAAGGGCATTACACCGCACCGTTCTGATGGACAAATTACTCGACACGCTTCTCTCACCTCAAACAGGGGAAAAATGAGGCTGTGGGAAGTGCACGAATTATTGAATCCTGGGCTGATGAAATGAAATCCAGAGAAAATGTGGAGCAGGATTACAATTGATGAGTCACCGCTCCGACTGAGGAGAATGACTCATCATCTTTGCTGATGCCACATCCGGCATAATATGATGTCATGAAAATGAAACAAACGGGTGGATGCTTAGTGTGGAAGTTTATCAGCATATGTATTGTAAATGGTTCGATAAACCCTCAGCCTCCGCATTAGTGAATTCACTGCGGACTTGAGATGAAGGATGTGACTTGATGATGAATATGAAGCGCGGATGTAAACAGGATTACAGTCTCGTGACGCAGTCGGTCACATCTTCCACAGCTTTGTGAGCAATGCTCTAAATTTTTAAGGGAGGGAGGGAAGCTGAGTTGATGTTTACATCGGTACAACATTAGTTGTTTTTGAAAGCAATGAAGGAAAGTAGTTTTGATTGCAGGCGATAATTCAGTGGATCCATTTGTTTCCTTAATGGAGGTATGTCATTTTAGAGCCTTTACTTACTTACTTTTGTCAGCAATAAATACCCAAAGCACCCGGCGGCTCACCTGTGCGTACCTCGAAAGCTATGCCGCCTGCGTTCGAGTCCGACCCGCAGCCTTGCACCGCATGTCACCCCCCCCCCCCCCCCCTTTGTCCCTGAGCTTCCCATCTCTCTCTTGCTCTGCTATTAAAGAGAGGTGAGAAAACGGCTATAAAATAAAATAAAATAAAAACATACAAGCTTGAGCAACAGGAGCGCTTGATCCACTAGGCTTGGGCCGATATTGGATAATGTAGAGATTATTATAAAATTTCATATCATGTGATATTTTTCACAATATCAAAAAGTATATATCTTATATTTATTAATGAATGAATTTATTTTTGCTCTTTTGCACAGTCTAAACTAAGTCCAAGCCTAATTTCCCTGCTCTGCTTGTACCTCAGCATGAGACAGATAACTGCTGTTTCATGGCAGCATTTATACCCGAGACAGA
This sequence comes from Rachycentron canadum, assembly GCA_038496675.1. Classification (NCBI taxonomy): domain Eukaryota; kingdom Metazoa; phylum Chordata; class Actinopteri; order Carangiformes; family Rachycentridae; genus Rachycentron; species Rachycentron canadum. The sequence goes on from CM076649.1 coordinate 25,815,946, forward strand.
AAAATCACAAATCCTCTACCTGAGACTCACTCTGTCACTCATATGTGAGCGTTTGACACTTGGACCAGGCCAGGGGTTTGAACCCAGAAGTGACAGCGTTAACCACTCCACCTCTGTGCCGCCATACATCTTCCAATCACGCGCATCCACAACCTCAAACTCGCAACATGTCATCCATATAGAAATGTCTGACACTCAGTCGGTCTCAGTCAGGGCCGGGCTCCTACGACTCCACTGCTCCACCGCGCTGCTTTCAGAAACTGAACCCCTTCACATTCCACCTTCCCACAGTCCTTTTGTATTGGCGTGAGTGTTTCTGTACATGTGTTCGTGTTCATCAAGGCTCTGCCAGGGGCTCTGCGAGCTCCGGCACAATCTGTGCGAGGCTTACTCAGATTTGTGTCAAAGCAACACCGCCAATCTGAAATGCATGTTGTTGTAATAAATGGGTAAAACCTTGAGGCAAGTGTCTGCAGCGAACTTGGACATAGAACAGGAATGATAATGCCTCTTTCAAAACATTCGTCAAGGATAAGGTCAGGGTGGATGGAGTCCGCTTTTATGAAAAATCTCTGCATTTCAGGGCCAAATGCGACATCTTTTGAAATCCCTCTGCAGTGCATCACGTGTCATTAACGTTACTGCAGGATTTTAAAAAACCTCTCCCACGAGCATTGAGCAGCGAGCGTTTAGGAAGCGTCTTTTGGCACAATGGCCGCGGCTGTCGCGGTTGACCCCGGTGATTCAGGGAGCCGCAAATTATCTGCGCAGTAAATCGCAACGTTGCTGGGCCAAGTCTTGTTCTCTTTCAATTTTCTTTTCCGATTCTGAACTTCTGTTTCTGTTGTGTTGTATTTTTTTTTTTTTTTTTTTTCCCCCCCTTTGGATTTGAGAGATCCAGGGAGGGAGGGGAAAAGAAAAAAACAAATGTGCACATACATCTCTTGAGTATACAGTGGCTGATCCAGCTGTCAATCACACTGTCAGACAGACAGACAGCAGCTCAGGTCGCGTCTTTGTGTCTCAGAGTAAAGTTCACGGCACAGTGAGGCACAGACTCTACCTCTCTCTTTCTTTCTTAGCCCTCTTTTCCTGCTCTTTGTGTTTCTCTTTCTCTACATTCCCTCTCTCTCTCTCTGTGTGTCTCAGTTGCATCCCTGTTGCGTCTCATTCTCATCCTCGTGATTTGCCATTGCACTCAAACGCCTCATCCTGGCTGGTATTGGGCTCATATCCCGTCAGGTAGGTGGGGTGGGTGGGCGCGGGGACCTGGGATGGTTTGATTGCAGCTTACTTATAATAACAAGGATTTCTGAAAGGCTCATAAATGAGATTGGAAAATACAGATATAAACCGACTTGGCTCCGTGTGTGTGTGTGTGTGTGTGTGTGTGTGTGTGTGTGTTTGTTTTGATCTTGCAGGTTGTGCAGATTTAGGTTTGTGCATTGAATAGATGAGGGGACTTGTGCCTGTCATGTGTAAGCCAGAGAATGATGTTTATTTTAAATAAACCTGCCAGCTTAGCATCTTTGTTTATGCACGTCAGCTTACGCTTATTTAGCGTTTGACTGTTTCAGATTGAGGAGTGGAAATGGGCCCGTTCACACAGTGGATTTTTCATCCCTCCACAGTGCGGGCCCCCGAGACCGAAGTGGGTTCCGACTTGGTGGCCTTTGAATGTCGTTTGCGTCTTTGTTTAAATGAAAATCCATGATACTGTGCTGTGACAGGGAAAAGCAGCTTGTCAGGGGCAGTTTGTGTTGTCTGCCGCCTGCAGAGACGAAACCTGGAGAGGGAAAAGAAAAAAAAAAAGCAAAAAGAGCAGCATTTCTGTGACAGCTTCCGTTTCCTGCAGGCTGTTTGCATTTAGGGACTGATAGTCAGCACATATGCTATTTCTCCACTGAGTTAGCATGTGCAAGCTGCTTTCTCTTGTTGAGCACTTTGGTCTTTTTTCTTCTTTTTCCATGACCTCTTTTTCTGTTTTTAAAGGTCCCATATAGCCAAAAGGTAGACCTCCATGTCGTCTTTGATTATAAAGCAGGTCTAGGTTCTATATTAATACAGTCAAAGTATCAAAGGTCTCACTCCACAGAGAAATGCTCACAGCCTGTTTTCAGAAACTGAGCCTTAAAACCAGCCGTCAGGACTTCTGTGACTTTGTGATGTCACAACACCGCTCTAAGCCACGCCCCCACCATCCATAAGTCTTTACCTGATGATGAGGTAAAACTATACTTAATACCACAAATTTAACTTCTTAAGGATATCAACACTTCAAAATAAAACACATGAAAGGTGGGACCTTTTAAAGATAAACTGGGCCACCAGATAAGCCATATCCAAAATTTTGTATCTCGGTATAGTCCGGCCCAAATAAACAAAAACAAGACTTCTGTAAAATAAGGATTTAGTTGTGACTTCTGTAACGTTGTGATGTCACGATGAAATGCCAGCACTTCTTTTATTATTATGCAAATAAAGCTTCTTCCCTTCTCACGACAATATTCCAATTAAGTGTAAATTAAAAAAAAAAAAAAAAATCCTATTTCAATGAGTTGGGTTGACGTTAATATGAACACGCCTAGTATTGCCCTGCAGCCTTTCCCTCTGCAGTTACGCCTCTGTGTGCTGACACAGCATTGAGATCACAGAGAGAGCACGGTCTTTGGCTTTAACATACGTCTTTGATGATTTGGCGATAACATCGGGATTTCAGCAGCAGCTTGGATGTTAACATGTAGTCTGAATGTGCTGCGTTTCAGTCACTATTCCACACCTGTTCCATTGTCTGTGGAGAACAGCTTCACTGCGAATCACCCGTATCAAAACGCAGGAAGAGGGGGAGAGAATTGAACAGGCCCGAAGCAGAATTCAAATAACCCACTATTTGCCTCAGCCATTTACAAGGTTTTGATCTGGTCTCGTTTCCTCGTGTCTTGTGGCGGGAGCTACAGAAATTTACGAACGGCCTTAAGCGCAATTTGCTCGCACAAACACGCAAATCAGTTACAGGACAGAAGGCTCGGGATGAGGATTTTGTGACAATCGGACATTATGTGCATGTCATCGAGTCAGCACTGCTTAGAGCAATTTGCCCCTCGGTTGATTTCATTCCCAACTTACATAATTGCACATCTCTGCGAAAATAATGAAGCGTAACTAACAAAATTGATAGGACACAGGAAGACAAATCAATGCAGGAGACGCTGCTCTAAATCACCACAGACAGACAAAATGAGATGTAACAATGCAGCTTGGTTATTGACTTAAGAAAAGCGAGCAAATCCCAGAGTGTCTGAAATGAGTTTAGCTGCAATCTTCTTCTTCTTTGTATTTTCTTCATATTTATATTCTCTCTTCAGGTAAAAAAAAAAAAAAAATCACCAGAATGTTTGTGCAAATAAAATAAAGATTAAGGAGATAAAAAAAATACTAGATAAGAGATTTGTTTGACTCAACAAATCAGGAATTTTACCAACTTGAAAATTAATCCAAAGCATCAGAGGGGATTTGGAAACAGAACATTAGTGGAAAATCAAAGAGTCGAACAGCTGTTAAAATTATCTTATACAACAATGAAAAAATGGTGACGTTTGAATGAAATGAAGCCAAAAATTATCTTAAAGATCATATGCATTTCCATTTCCATTTAGCTATTTGGCTGAATGTAATGCTTCAGTGCAGTAGAGAGCCTTGATGTAACTACATCTATTTAAAAAAAAAAAAAAAAAAAAAAAGGGCAGGAGCTTATATAATCAGTGCCAGTTAGACATTGTTAGGGTTTTTAGGAGAAGCTGCTCTCAGAAAACGATGAGAAAAAGATGAGTTTTCAGGAGCTTTTTCGAAGATAGAGAGGGACGTTCCTGCCCTGATATGTTTCAGGAGCTGGTGCCGCCATCGGGGGACCACAGACCAAACCCTCTGGACCGAGATGGTCTTGTTTGCAGGGATGGCGATGCCGGACCGAATTCCTTGGAGGAACGCAGTGGTCGAGAAAGAGCCTGTGATTCACCTCTGGTAGGTGGTGCAGACCCAGAAGAAGGAGTGATTTGGGCGACCATGGGCAGCCAGCGTAGGTCAGCGAGTAGTGGAGAGACACAAAGCATTATCATAGTCAAGGCAAGAGATAATCAATGCGTCAAACATGACACCCAGGTTTCTTGCGACCTTGATTTGGGTAAGGGATGAAGAGGATGAGAGAGTCTGATTGACTGGATGACTAGGCGGTGTATATTGCAAAGAGGAGGCGCAAGAGTATTAACACTGCCAGGTGACTTAAGGTGATTATGAGCATTGCGATACAGTCCAGATCAAATACCACGATATATGATGTTATGGTTGGGTTGTATTTCGTGTTCGAGGTACCGGTATACTGCCAATGAACAGCAATTTAAAGTTTTGTTCGGCACGTGCCGGGGTACGGCGTGACGGAACTGCAAAACTCTCGCATATTGCAGGAAGTGTCCCAATATTTGATATCACTGAATGTCGGCCCGAGCCCAGCATGATGAATTAAGATCCAGGATGTCTGGTAGTACAGTATATCTAAAGGTCAGGATGCCTTTGCCGAGAGATTGGTGGAAATATATTTTTTGTGGGCACAGCAAGATGAATATTGTGTTTGTGAGGAATTTTTGAAGTATGGGCGAGAAATGAGGGATTGAAGTTTAGACATAAAGGGGCTCAAATGAAGGAACAGTGAGCTCACACAGCGAGACACACATTTCCATACCACTGGACAGAAACAAGGCTGAGCAAATTCCCAGAAGCGCTGTGCTGTGTGTGTGTGTGTGTGTGTGCATGTGTGCGCGCGTATGTATATGCATGTGTGTCAAAGCTGGAGAAACAGAATGAGACGGAGATGGTGCATTCATGCAGATATGCACATTTTTTTGCATTTGAAAGTATGGATAAGTGTGTGTGTATGTATATATGCATGTTTGCCTTTTTAATGTGGACAGCATTTGCTTGTGTGAGTTCATTGTATGTGTTCATGTACACGAATACGTATATATATATCTATGTGTGTGTGTGTGTGTGTGTTAGTATACGTAGACGTGTGTGTATCACAGATCTATAACCTGAACTGAGAGCACCTTCCCGTTAAAAGGTATTGATCTGGCCATCCTTCTCTCCTCCCTGAGTCCCATCTCAGTCTCTCTCTCTCCACCCCCCCTCCTCTCTCTGGGGTGGTCTCGGGTTCTCTGAATCATTACTGTATGGAGACAGAAGGATGGAGGGAGGCAGACGAGGATCATATGACCCACCAGAGGAGACAGAGAGATAGAGGAAGGACACGGAGAACCGATAACCAGGCCGTGTAACAGAGTAAACGTGAATGAAGAGCTGGGAGGATAAAAAAGAGAGATGGGTTCAGCGGGGAGGATGGATAGAGAAGAAAAGAGGAGAGGCAATACGTCAGGCAAAAGTTAGCGACGGCTGTGGGAATGTGAGAAGTGAGACGAGGATGTACAGTACGTATAGAGAAAGAGGCGAGTGCTGAGGCGGATGATGGGAATTGACAGGATGTGGGTGCCGGTGGGAGTCATCTTACACTTCAGATCAGCTGGGGGTCGGGAGTCCTGCAGTTTGTCCTTCAGCCAGACGTGAGGTTAAAGACATGACTGACAACACATATTCTCTGTTCCTCTTGAGTTTAAAATATGTTAAACTCTCAACTTCTTTAACCTCATATTAAAGGACAGCTTCACATTTACAACAACAACAGGTTTTACCTGTTGTGATCATCCCCTGTTCTTTCTAGCTGCACTTCTTGCATGGAGATTTAGGATTTATAGTTAAAGCTACATTCACGCTAATATGTTTAGCTTATTTCTCTTCGTTTCATGGCTTTAACCTGAGGAAGGTTCCAGTCTCCTTCTCGCTCCACAAACATCTGATGCTTTCTAAGTGATGGATGAAGGCAACCGGAGTCGCCTGAGGCTCTGGAAGACGTTGTCCGCAGGGGTCCCGGGCATTTACCTGCCATTTTGAAACCTTGAGTTTGTAATTTGGCTGTCGGCCATCTTGGTTTTTTTGTGAAACCAGTGGAAACCATATTCAGAAGGGAAGGTGGAGCTGTGGAGGAGTGAGGGGTGGATCTGACCTGCTCTGTACTCCATCCTGATTGTGTGGTACAGTCTGTCAATCACATGGTAGCCACGCCCCTGACACGCACCCTGGTTTATGGTCTATTTTCCCCTAAAGGGACCATCATTTAAATTTAATTTAATTATTGTGTTGTATTGAAGAAGACTTGAGAGCCCATAAACTGTGAGCTAAGAATTCAAGTCAAAATAGGACAATTTTCCCATAGATTTCAATACAATCTAAACTCTTTTTGCAACCAGTGGAGTCGCCTCCTGATGGTCATTAGATAGAATGACGGTTTATGGCTTCACCCAGAGTCTATGTCCACTTACTGATATTATATTGACTGATATTTTCCTTTTTTTTTTCTTTTCCTGTTTAATTTATACTTTTCCCTCCATCAGTCTTCTGGAAGGTAAAATTGTGCTTCAGTGTCAATCACAACTTTCAAAAACCCACTATGACTTTTTAATATTACTTCTGGTCTAATCAACAGTTTTAAAACCCAGAAAGATTAATTTGACTGTCACTGCAGATCATTTAAAGGGGAAAATATTCACATTAAAGAAGCTGGAACCAGTGAATTTTTTTTTGGGGTGATAAAAGGAAGGAAGCGATGCAGACGGGGGTCACTTCATGGTCATTGTGGATAAGACGACTCATTCCAGCGAAGAAAAACTATTTCACCCTCCAAAGTGAGCGTCTGGCTTGTTTTAGGACTGACTGAACTGAACCTATTCTTTGAGCATGACCCGCAACGGACCTGTCAGAATCGCCCACAGACACGCAAACAGCTGGACGTGCACACAAAGAAGCAGCGAAGCAGGACGCGGCTTCAAACAGCAACAACGGACGGATTTGCAGTTGCAGTCATCTAATCGAAGGACATGTTTTAAGTGCTCATTAAACTGTATTACTCAACCCAGCCGTTGCATTGTCATCAACACCTCACCTCAGTCTGAATTATTAGATGTGACATGTAATTTTCCACTTTGTGTGTGTGTGTGTGTGTGTGTGCGCGCGCTTCCGACTCCCCTGCTTCTGATCATAAAATTTAATCTCTGCCGAGGGGAAGAGTCGAGCTCGTCCTCTTCAAATCCTCCTCGCTGTCGCTCTGCTGGTGCAGACGGCGCAGCCACGTACACTTCTCCACGTATATCACTTTAAATTCACTTTCCCCATATTTCCCATCTTTTTTTTTTTTTTTTTTTTTTTTAGGTTGTTTGCTTAAAACCTATATTGGCTTCTGGGCACAGACTTCAGCAACAGTTCCACGTTGATGATTTTTAAGAAACTGCCCAAAAGCAATCAATCTAAATTATTGTTTGACATGTTTTCAGTGGGTTTTGTCGATATACCACACAATTCTCTTAATAATATTAATATTATGATAAATATTTGGGGGAAAAAAAAGCTTTTGGTAAGTAACGTATTTGGCAAATCATAAATCTGTTGATACCGAACTTGTTCACAGACAGTACAACACATGCGAACGCAAGCAAATCCAGACGACGTCTTTATCAATCGGACAACACATGAAAACATCCTGTAATACATATCGCTGCAGGTTCGCGGGGACGACACAATTACCGTTTGTTATTTTTCAGCTTCTTTTGCAGATATTTTGTGTTTGCTGAAAGAAAAAATGCAAATGCGTGAAAAAGAGCTTGTCAAAATTTATCCGGGTTTCAGAGTGTTTTCTTAAGCCTCGTGGGTTAGGGCCTAACTTATTGTAGTAAGTCTGGATTCGGTTGCTGAGTTATAATTACATTTTTGTCCTTTATTTTGTAGCATGCTGAGTGCGGCGTGGCTGTTGTTGTTGTTGTTGTTTTCTATTCACTTTTTTTTTTTTTTTGCAAGTGGTTTTCATTATTTTCACCTTTGGAGGCCGGTATATAAATCACACCAACACACTGTCTTAGTCTTTCCCATGGAGACAGAACCAGGTGGCAATGACACATCCACGCGCGCTTGTTGTTCTGTGCTTTTGATTTCTGAAGTCAAAAAGCATTGAACAACAAGTGCGTTGATCACTTGTTTGTGTCTCCTGTAAAAAGTTCCATTGCGTTGTATTTTCTCTGCCTGTATTCTGTATTTGCAGAACATTTCTTGTCAAAATGATGAAGATTTGTTTCTGAATTTGCGTGTCTCTGTTTTCTGAATTTGCAGTGCATTGAGCTCTCAGGGCCACCATAGTTGGACCCTTACGATTATTTGCATGTAGGATTGTCAATGTATTTGATGAGTAAATCCATGAATGACCCTGAAGTGGTGGCTGTTTTCATCTGCCCTCGTCCATGAGGGTCCAAACATCCAGACCCAGTGTGATAAAATGAAATGAGGTCCACGTCCATTTTTTTTTTTTTTTTTTTTGGACAATATCCGTCCTGTAAAAGCTGACACAAAATGGGGACTGTAACATCTTACAAAAGCAAACGTTTAGAGCCCGATGTGGAAATCTCCACAGTGATGGATCGGTTTTACCTGGCAGATTAGTAGTCCCTGAAGGTATCTCCGGTGCTGTTAAATCCTTGGATTTAAAGGTAGAAACTGAAAAGAGAAAAGAGAGCCAACCGCACGGGAATGGCTGAACTCTCCTTGACACCTGAGGTAAATGTTGGTGAAAATTCATGCGTGGCTTCGAGAATCTGTCTCCCAATCTCGTTTCGCCACTCTCCCAAAAACCACTGGCCCCCAGCGAGAGCCGGTTTAATTTCATGCCCTGAAAATAAGTTTTTCATCTAAGCACATAACAAGCTCGGCATGTATAAATAGAGCTATCCTGTGATCTTGGTGGGTTTGAGTACTGATTTGTTGTTGTGTGGACTAGAGGCTGACTGGTCATGTGAACCACCGCATTCCTCTTTGATCAAATCTGAAGACACGAGGACTCAACTCAGACTTGCTACTTAAAGATAAGGAAAGAGAAGAGGACTGAGAAACAGGGACATGGAGTATTATTTAAAAAAAAAAAAAAACAAAGAAGGAAGGAAGTAAATGAAGAGGAGAATAAATAAGTCAGACAGAAAAAAAAAAAAAGAAACGAGGAGGAATAGAGGAAGAAGACAAAAGGACAGGATATGTGACGTGTCTGCTGCTGTATAAAAATAAAATGGTGGAAGTGGCCACTAAAAGCTTCCACTGCCAAGTACAAAACTCTGTAGATGAAATGGCCGTGAATGCAGTAAGAGGAAGAAGGTGACCCGATGATTTATTCACATTATATGACCTGCCCTGGATACACACACGCACGCGCACACACACACACACACACACACACACACACACACACACACAGACACACACAGACTCTGCACAGTGTGTGTTGATTATACAAATATAAATACTTGATGATACCCACAGAGGCAAACGGCGATTCTGATAGTATCATCGGTCCCTGTTGTGCAAATGTGCACTGAATATGCAAAAAGTAAATGTGATTCAGTTTGTGTTTCCATCCACTGCTCTTATGTGAATATTAGGAGCCGGGCGCTTTTAGATAAACAGCCGGAGGAGCTGATTCTCTATCAAACTACCTCAGAAGAAGGTGAGGTCATGAAAGGACGATGGAAAACCACGTGGACGGCGCGAGGGAAATTTGACATTTCTGTTTGTTTCATGGATTAACGTGAGAAAGGTTCCAGTCTGATCTACGAAGGCAACTGAAGGGTTCCCGGAGATTTCCCAGGCATTTACTCTCTCGATAAATGGCAGCAAGAAATGCCTTTGGGATGAGCGGCGAAACGTCTTTGAGAACCTCAGGCAAGTCCAGCTGCCTTCATTTAGCTCTTCGGCTACGTCCACGCTACTACATTTTAGTTTTAAAAGCGCATCTCCTTTGCTGCATTCGCACCTGGCGCCCACAGGTTTCAGAGCGGACGCCGCTAGAAACGCTGCTGCCCTCATTTAAGGCTCCGGGGTTGCGTTTCAGTCTGGATGTGCAGAAACAGAAGCAGGTCAGATCCACCCCTCACTCCTCCTCATTTCCAACTTCTCCTCCGAACATGGTTTATTTGGATTTCAAAAAACCAAGATGGGTGGCGGACAAATTACAAACAAAATGGCCGCTCACATATTTATATATATATATATTTTTTTTTTTTTTTTTTTTTTTAAATGCAACTTGAAAATGTGGATAAACCAAACAAACGTCGCAAAGTCAGGTTTAAAGTAAAGAAAGTAAACACAATTGCTAACATGTAGCCAAGTGGAACCACAGAATCTTTCATATTGATTCATGATAGACATATTGATTCATCAGACTTTATGGCTTCATTTCTTTTTTCGATTTAGCAAATGAGGCACATTTCAGGCTCTGAACCAGATGCAAAATTGCCCCTTTTTTGAAGAGGGAGTTGATGGCGCAGGTGGGGTGGCAGCAATACAGCTTTCATGTTGCAACTAATTCATGTTGCATCCATCACAGTGAGTCACCGCAGTGCACCAGCTATCTCCAAAAACCAACATTATGAAAAGTATATTAACGGAAAATGAAGTCGCTCTGAGTTTTTCTTCTTCTTTGATGCTATCGTGATTTGAACTCTCTTTATTACTTTAATCTGGGAATTCACTCTAATCAGTTTATTTATATGCATACAAACGTACAGGGGGAACAAAGCAAAACAGGGGAAATAAGATGGCAAATTGAGTGAGGGATGGGTATGATCCAATAGAGGGAAAGAAGGGATGAGAAAAGAAGAAAAAGGAAAGGAACAAGGAAAGTGATGCAAGTTATGAAGCAATTGTTTCTTCTTTTCTGAAATAAAATGGTGTTTGTTTGCCTTTTTGTGATTACTGACTGAAAGTGAGGGCTGGCTTACCTTTTATTTAGCATGACATCATCAAAAGGGAGAACGGGGACAAGTGGCGAGATGGAGGGAGAGACGAGGCTTTTGGAGCCATTGATCTGAACAAAGACAATCTGCTGTTTCCTTCTGCTGGGTAAAACTCGGCCACTGACCTCAGAATAACATCATTAGCTTTGATGAGAAACAAACAGAAAATGACCAAGACAACGATCCGTTATTAGCGAGCTAGAAGTGGAGTGGATAATTGGGGAGATTTCGCGGTGATGGCGATCGAGACGCCACTCAAAATAATGCACTGCTGCCGGCTTGCCAGATCGTTAGAGGGGAAACGACAGGGGGTTTGACTCTGGACTTAAAGTCAAGTCTGAGCTTGATGGGATCGATGGTTGGGATTCGTCCCAAACCGCATCAGCTCACTGGCAACAGAAACAAGGTCATGATAAATGGATTTAAAAGAAGGCATAAAAGACACCTGCAGCCGCAGTTCCTTTTAGGATGGCTGACATTTTAAATGGCAACTTAATGCCAGGCTGGATTGTTGTGTTAATTGTTGTCAGATGTGTTTTTCACAGCAGAGGATGTATCAGTGAAATGAGTGTGAAGAACTTCTGCAGTCAGTGTCCTTTCTGAGGCTGACTCAGAAAAACAATCCCACGGGTCGTCTGTGCAGCAGGTTATTATGACCTCATACTTAGGCTTTGTTGCTAGGCGACATCTGGTGGTCGTAGTGATAACGATGGGCGCGGCGGGAAAAGTGCGGTGCCTCCAGGAGAATTGCGCGGCTGAGCTGCGTTTCGATTCCCATGTGAAAGAAGCAGTCTATGTTGTTTCTATTAACCACGGCTGTTCGACAAAGTTGGCTATGTCGTTATTGTAACCATGGCAACAAATTGTTTAATTTCGAGGAAGTACTTATTCTAACCCATATCATCGTCTTTTTCTAAGCCTAACCAGGTCATGACTGTTTATTAATGTAACTACAGCGGCAAAGGTCCAGTACACCTGCCGCCATCGGGAACGCTAATCCTGGGGACGCTCCTTCATTCATTTGGGAGGATTTGTTGCTTAAAACGCACACTGCACTTGTGAGGACCTTCAGTAATGTACTGTACCAGCCCTGTCCTAAAGATCCCATTTTGATATTTAACCTTTGTTGCCGTCTTAAAGACCGCCCCCTTCCCCTCGTTTTTATTTCGGCTCAACCTGATTTTTACTACGTTACGTCTTCCCAGAGATACCAGCGGTAAAATCTGCTTAAATGCACAAGAGTTTCATTTTGTGTTGTATCTGTGCTTGGTGTTCAGAGCACTTTTTACACAGCACTATATACAAAAGTCCATTTGAATTTCTGTTATTTGAGTTTTATTACTTCTCATAGTAGCTCTAACAGGGAGTTCAAACCCTGTGTAATCTCACTGAATTGATGCCAAACATAAGTCATGTCACTCTGAGTCTGTAGAATAAGATATCATACATTTATTTGTCTGTAAATGACTCTTGGGCAAACAAAAGGATTATTTGTCCTTGTGTCACCCATATGATATGAAAATAGGTATTTTGCACCTCGATCAAAGGGCCAATTTGTGTCAAAGGGATGTGCTACCACTTCATTACACTTCTCCACATTGGGTTTTCAAAAGCACATGCAGCACTGTGAGGAAAGTAAAGTGCAAAGGTTAACCAGCACTTCGGAAAAGTGAGGAGGGGCCAAAATGCCCTCACTCTCCACTGCTCAAACTGGTCCTCGCAAAGATAGTAGCTCGAGCACTCACTCACACTGTCTGTCTTAAAAATGCCCCAGGGAAGAGTGTTTCTCTGCCCATCCCTGTACCCTGCGTGCGCACACACACCCACACACACTCACACACACACAGACACTCAAGCATGCTGCTTACCAGGGAGGCAAAGTCTATAAACTTTACCAGCACCAGCTGTCTTGAGCGTGCACACACACAGCGACGCGCATGCAAATTCCCGTGCACTTCCTCGTCAAACCTCTCAGCACTCCTTGATTCTTATAGGGCTGACTGTGTGCGTTACTGCTTGTGTGTTTGAATCAGTCAGTTGCGTTTGAACACATCTGTGTATTTTAACGTTGCATCTGTAATTTGCCATCCCTCCGTCCGGCCTTCCTCTCTAAGCCATAGCTGACTGGTTTTTAATGTTTCTGCTGTAGTCGGTTCTTATCACTAACTCTGCATTAAGTGTGTCCGCCAAGTAACACCGCTGTCCACTGGCCGGTGGGAGTGGAGTTGCTGTCGGTGACGGTGAAGTAACAGGAAGCATGTTACAATACTTGGACCTGTTGCTTCCGCCAAACTGAAGCTGAAGCTGGTTTCCCGCTGCTTCCTGTGTTGCCTGCAGTGTATAAAACAGTATTTCAATGCGTATGGCACAGCCGACCCAGACTTTATTAACACAGCGCTGAAAGATGAAGCCGACACAAAAGTGCCAAAGGCCCCAGTTCTTTGAATGGCCACTACAGTCCGGCTCCAACAGTGAGTCAGTCCCCACAAACTCCCAAGTCACAAACCAACAGGCATCGAAGTCTCACTCCACATATGGTCCACCTTTTACTCAGCCACCGCCAAGATGGTGACGGCAGAGCGGCAGTCAGCCAATCAGAAGAGAGACTTGGAGACCAATCCACAATGCCCCGTTCTTGCTGAAGCTCCGGGGGAAAGCATGTGAGAGGAGGTGTGAAACTATATTGAGATGATTTTTTGTACTTAAAACCACAAAATATATCTTATTATAGATCTTATCTTCTTATCTAACTTGAAATAAAACACTGGAAAATTGGAAAATGTGGGACCTTTAAAGAGCCAATCTTCTCCATCCAAAATACTACAGATAAAGCAAACATTTACTGGCTAAGTACAGGCCTTCTGGTCAGAGTCAGTGACCTTGTTTGGATGTGTAGAAGTGGCTCCACTTGTCACATAAGTACTTTTTAACAGCTGGGCTCATTGTTGCATTGTGATCAAGTATTTATTAACAATAAAATCATCCTGTTTAGTGTTTAAGTCTCCTGTGAGTCTTCATCAGCCTGCCCTTGTAAATATTCAGCGGACTGTCCATGGACATTATTCTTATCAGACTCGGCTGAAAGCTCATTTAGTATGGGCACGTATTTAACTGACACCTTATTATTTCTCTTGTTATGCAGGAGTAGCATTGTTAATTTGTTTGCTGGGAGCCCAATATGTTTTCTGAGTCAGCTCTTGCGGGTGTTGTTGGTGTCAGCAGCGCAAATCTTCCCTTCATTTGAGCAGATTACTGAGATTGTTCTTTTTTTTTTTTTTTCTGCTTCGTTAACCTTGAAAGTGCCATGGAAATATAGTTGTTACGATTTCCTGAGAAAGACCAAGAGGGAGTTGAAACCTTGCCCAAATATCGCATAACTGAAATTTGCTTTTCCTCAGACACAGGTATTCTTTTGTTTAGTACTGACCTTGCATTAGAAATAGTGATTAAGTCTCTTTGATATGCGGGTGGTATTCATAGACTATTTGGTCTAATATTGAATTTATAGCCATTTATAATGCACAGACGAGTATTGAATTTAAACTATGAGGAGATTTGAAGGCTTAGATTTCTTCATATTTCTGAACATCATCCATGGGAAGCATTATAACCTTTCCGTGACACCGATAATTTCTGTGACCTTCGATGTATTTCTGTGTTTATTTTTCTATGAGCTGTTTTTTTTAGCTCAGTAAAGTTTTCAGGAGTAAACAGGACACATTTTGTGTGTAGTGTCACTTAAAAATGGGAACAGGATCATCCAAAAAAGCAGACAAATAAATAAATCTGGAAAGTAGCTGGGAAAATGTTTTTACAAAAATATATTTTCATCTGGAAACCGCCTGCTAAAGGTCCTATATTATTGAAGTGAGATTTCCATGTTGTTGTTGATTGTAAAGCAGGGTTAGGGTTTGATATCAGTACTGCAAAAGCATCAAAGGTCTCAGTCACGGAGAAATGCTCACAGCCTGTATTCAGAAAATGAGCCTTAAAATCAGCCGTCAGGACGTCTGGAACTTTGTGATGTCACAACAAAGCAGCTATTCCACAAGCCCCGCCCGTCCAGACCCACCATCCGGCCTTGCAGGATGTTCTGCTATATTTTTATTGGATCGCTAAAAAAATGTTCAGCCAATCAGAGGAGAGGCTCAGATCCTCTCTTCTGATTGGCTCACCAACCGGCTCCAGGGAGAAGCCCGAGAGAGGAGATGTAAAACTACACTGTGACGGTTTTTGTTGCTTAAAACCACAAAATGTTTTTCTTCCTATGAAAATCAACACTTGAAAAGCACTGAAAAAGTCAAAAGTAAGGGACCTGTACATCGACCTTTTTGCAGAATCTCTTCATATTTGTCGGTTTTCTGGGTCTGAAATAAACCACCAAAAACCGACACCAACAAAAGGTGATCAAAGGCCATTTTATTAATTCATTCTGGAGCCATTATAGGTGGATGTTGTGCTTAAAGATCAGACATTTTCATCGAAAACAAATATGCCCATGAACATTTTTTCTGATTTATGTATTTATGTATTTGCAACGACGACGTAACTTAACATCTCAGTACTTATGTGGGTACCTCAATCCTCTTTCAGTGCCAATATTGGACGAACGATTTTGAAAACTATGAAATAATGATGGCTGGGGTCAAATTAATTTTGTCAGGGCTACAAGGATAACTGACAGTCAGCTCTTTATTAATGTCTTCACCAAACCTTCTCAGTGTGTACGGTGCTCGCTTTTTAAAAACGGGAACAGGAGGAAGTGGGAAGGGAGGAGAATGATGTCTGAAATAGGGGGAACATACGGGTGAGTGCACGGGGGAAAAAAACAGAGTAATAGCTCAAGGAAAGAAAGTGGAGACTGGCTGGCAGTGGGTTTTTTTTTCGGCCCCATGAGCAGCCTGAATGTTTGAAGTTTTGTTTGTGGCCATTCAGTAAGAAAGAACAAATCTGAAAAGATCAGCAGAAGAAGACGCAGGCTCTCAGCGAAGTCCGAACACTGCTGTGAATGAGCAATTAATACATCGCATCCTCGAGTTCACTGATGCAGCCTGTAGACAGGAAGTCAGTGATCGGCGGGAATCTCTTCGACCAAACACCAGTTTTTTAAAGATATATAAAAAAAAAAAAAAAAAAAAAAATCTGAATACGTTTTGATATCAGTTCAGAACAGTATCAAAACATTTCGAATTCAACCCGGCACTAAAAGGGTGTGAGTGCAGGGTGTTAGACAGCGCCATATAGTTTCATCCTCATCATTATCATCGTCATTTTCAATATGAAATATATGAAGAACCAGGGATTTTTAAAAGGGAGGACAGACGTGAGGTCTTTTGGAATCTCCGACAATAGACTTGATGATTATTATCTCTACTAGACAAAGAATGAAGCCTGTCTTCATTCACGTCTGTGGGGAGATTCCGACTCTTTTAATCAATTCAATTCATCCCAGTTTTTCACAATGTACGCAGCACATTGGGTGAACATTTATTTATTTTCAATTCAATATGTTTTATAGGTGTGAATATTAGATGAACATTGCCTAAGTGTGAGTGAGATAAAACAATTCAGTAATGACGTGAAAAAATACAACTGCAATTGATTATGTAAAATAAAATGACGACAAGAAAATGGCAAAGAAAAACTCAAATCCCTCTCTTGCTCTCTCGTTCTCTGTCTTACTCATTGTCTCTCTCTCATTGTTCTCGTGTTACAGTAAAGTGAACACTGAGCTTTTCCGAACTGTCTACCTAATGAGACTCTCCCCATTTTCCTCTAATGGCGCCCTGCTCTTTGACACCAAGTTGTAGAAGTGCATTACCAGCAGGTGTGTGTGTGTGTGTGTGTGTGTGTGTGTTTGTTTCTGTGTGCGTGTGTGCCTGTAGTAAGGGTCAGGATCCTGTCGTGCATGTGAGGTCAGTCATAGACAGACAGAAGGGCCTGCAGTCCCCCAAGACCTCATTATAGCTCTGAGGGGACACACACACACACACACACACACACACTTAAACTCAGACATCTGGAAAAGGGCAGAGGATGCACATACATACACACACACCGACACAGGTTTGTGCACGCCGATGCACTTACACGCTGACACACACACGCACACTTTAGTCCACTAACACAAGTCAAATGTCTGAAAAAGGGCATCAGAGAGAGCTTAGCAAGGGTTCATTCGCGGCCCAGGGTGAGCGTGCGCGCTCTCACACATGCACACGCACACGGTGCAATGAGCGGTGGATCATGCACATAGCAGCCATACAGAGAAGTCCGGGCATTCCTGTCTACTTTGTGAGTTCACCGCTGTCGTCTTTTGGTCTGGTCATCTCTCTCTCCCCCTGCAGTTGTCCCGTGTTAAACAGCTGAGTGTCCTCTCTAACGTCAGACACGCGCCCCGCCTTAGGCTGCCTTTACAGCTGACACACACACACGCACACAGACACACACACACACACGCACGCACACACACACGCACACAATGCCACAGACATCAATTCCATTTGGGTGATTCTTCCTGCACAAAAGCTCTAAATTCTTTTTGTATTGTGCTTCCTGGGGAACTGGAAATGATAATAATAATAAGAATAATTGTTAGTATTATTATCACTGTATAATACTATTATATATAGATATATGATAGTAAATTTAATACTTTTATTTGTATAGCAGTTGATTTCCTGTGTGACTGAATTTCATTCTTCTCAAAATTTAAGGTTTTAATTGACAAAACTGCTCACTGTTACTGTGCCAGATTTAAAAGCCCGTACTTTTACATTTTCCTTAAAACCCGTTTACAGTGAAGGGAGCTAATTTGGTTCAGCCAGTATTTTCAAACAGGCACGGTTTGTGTAGCTATATCTTCACTGTTCGGGGGTGTGGATACTTCTCCCTCTACACTACAGAGGTCCAGGTTCTGTATTAACACTGTGAAAGTATCAAAGGTCTCAGTCCACAGATAAATCCACACAGCGTGTATTCTGACTGAGCCTTAAAACCAGCCGTTTGGACTTTTGTAGCTTTGTGATGTCACAAACAAAACAGAAACCACCCTGAGCTACGCCTCTAGCCCCGCACACCCGGACTCGCCAACCATTGTTGCAGAATTTGGTTTTTGGGTGTTTAACTGAAAGCTGCTGCATTTGTATTTGAACATTTAGATAAGCCAATCAGAAGAGAGGCTCAGCTCCTCTCTTCTGATTGGCTGACTGACCTGTTGTTACCAGAGCTCCAGAGAGAAGCCTGAGAGAGGAGATGTAAAACTACACTGAGGTGGTTTTGGGTCCTTAAAATCACAAATATATATTTTTATGGATATTAACACCTAAAAAAAGAAACATTGGAAAAGTTCAAATGTGGGACCTTTAAGAGAAAACTGAATAAATAAAGAAAAGGCTAACTATTGCACATATTTAAATTCCTTGTTGCTTTCAAATTCTTTCTAAGTCCTTCTAACCACAGGAATCGGAGCCCGGCTGTACTCACAAATTCACACCTTCACACACTCTTCATTCCCAGAATCATGCACTCCCACCGTCACCACCCCCCAACCCGTACTCAGAGCCTACCTCTTGGGGCAAAATATATGGGTGTGATCTTGAAATGAACTTGAAATGTTTGATGTGCTGGAGACGCGCGGAGGTTTTTCAGTGGGGGCAGACGGCTTCTGAAGCAGACCTGCCGCTTTGCTCCTCTCCAGCTAAATCAAAGGAAGTTTCGGAGAGCTGCTAACAAGCTAGCACTCCTACCGGTCTCACAGCGTGCCTGTTAGTATTATAAAGTCAGTGGCCATTATCTCTTCACAGTCTGCGAGCTGAGATGGCCAGATCCTCCATATGGAAGAGAGAAAAGTCACCGAAATCTGTTTCTATTCTAGATATAGATGGTTTAGATATGAATGTGATTTAAAAATATGGATATAGGTTGTGTGTGTGTGTGTGGGCACAGCTGTGGCTCATTGGACTCGCAATATAACTTATTACTAAATTACCTAAATTAACCTAAAAGCCCATTGAGTTTGAAAGTGGGGGAGGTCAACAGTAATTGCAGTACTGCGTGATGTATTGGACACACACACACACACACACACACACACACACACTCCAGCCAGGATAAAGGTATTTCAGTCTATTGTTATCTGGTCTCATAATATCTCACTCATCGCTGTGCAACAAAAAGAAAAAAACTACACAATATCATTTTTATTTATTAATGTCCTCCTGCTAACGTTGCCTCATTTTATCACATCTTTCATTAATTGTTCACCAGAGCAAATCCAACAGGCTAATGAGAACATACTGAACTTTTTTTTGCACCACATTTGGTTTAATATTGAATTACAACACTTGCGCACACACCTACAAACACTAAGCCTCCGAGTCTCAGTTTAAACTTTAACTTTTAAAATATACCAGACTCTCTGATTAATTAGTGTGATAATCACATATTAGCATGTTTTTCAAAAACGATGTAGAAAATTATTATATATTCATCGTACCTTTTGCAAAGTTTATTTTCTTTGACTCGAAGCGGATCCGTCATACGTACAATACTGAATTTGTAAGTGCAATTCAAAGGTCACACGGTTTCACTTTTCTGGTATTTTATTTGAAGTACTGAAGAACCAAAAACCAGCTCAGTGTAATTTTTACGTCTCCTCTAGGAACAACAGGTCGATGATGCTGTTTTCTGAGTGACCGAACAAAAATATAGCAGATTAAGGAGAAATGCTCAGAGAAACCAAGTCCTGCAAAGTTGGATGGTGGGTCCAGGTGGGCTGGGATCGGGGTGCGTGGCAGAGAGCAGTGGCTGCTTTGTTGTGACATCGCAGAAAAGTTGCAGAAAGCCTGACGGCTGGTTTAAAGGCTCAGTTTCTGAATACAGGCTGTGTATTTCTCTGTGGAGTGTTATTGTGAGACTTTCACAATAATAATATAGAACTTAGACCTGATTTATAATCAAAGAATACATAATACATCTATACAATAGGGGACCTTTAATATAGGAGGGCTTCCAATGTTGGGTTTGAAGTGTGATCATCCGACTAATCGTGTTTCTTGTTGTTGTTCTTCTTCCAGGATTTGTTCCAGTGATGTCGCCACGTCCACAGATCTGAGATATTAGGTAGGAAAAGTAAAAAGTTTGATACTTTGGGCATCTGTTTTGTGAGTTGCGCCGCTCTGCTGCCTCCTATCTGACTGTGTTAAAGTCTGTCAGTTTTCACAAGGACTGCCTGTCTGGGTAATGAAGTTTGGAACCATTAGGTTGATGATGCATTAGACTGAAAGGCTACACTCAGGTCACTAAAGCCTATTTCACCTCTGAGCAAATAAGCAGCAAATAATAGCTCTGTCTGTCAGTCACCTGGGGGGAGGCTCCCCCCACCAGCCAAATAAATGCAAGTTGACTTTTTTTTTTTAATTTCCTCTTGTTTTCCTGACTGTGGAGATTAATCACAAGCCTGAAAGACACGTGGATCAGATTTTTTTTAATTTATTTATTTATCTCTATTTCCCAAACCAGAATCGTGGGTATTTTAAAACCGCACTGGCTCCTCCAGATGAAATGTTTCAGCAGTGTCCAAGTTGTGGAACCTGAGATGAATCTGTAATCGTACATGATTAATTGTGCGCCCTTGTGAAGAGGAACGTTTGAAAAGCTAACAAGCAGCCACAACCCTTCATTACATTCAGACTTCACGTCTCTGCTTGCATAAGACTTGGAAAAAATAACCGGTGAAAATGATATGCAGCCGTGTTTGATCACATGACTTCACTCAGAAAAAGGAGGCATTACTTGAACTTAGTTTCAGGAGGTTTTTTCGGGGTGAACACAAACTGTCATCTTTGCCTTCGTAAACTTTGTGTGTAGGTGTGATTCGCCGTTACTTGTCTCGTATACAAACCAGATGAGATTTCGTCTCTGTTTGGATAAATTCCACCATGTTTTCTTGCCTGGAAGTGTTTGGCTTCGTCTTTACTGCATCGGGAAAAAAAACAAAAAAAAACTCTCACAATAACTTCAACTTGCCTGAACCTCACTCCTGCTCAGTTCACAACGCCTGCGGTGAAGATGCAGTAAACTCGCTCCATTCATCCGTTTCCTCCTCATGACTTTTCTGTCGCTTCAACACTTTCAGCCCTGAAACTGTGAACGTGGAGTAAGCAGAGAAGTGGTTCTGCATTTGTTTCTGATCTGGTCTTCGTTCTCTGCCCAGTACCACGTTCCTCTTTCTGCCAGTCATGTGTTCACACCTTTGTCAGTTTACTTTGGGAACAGGCAGTGGAATCTAACCCTCTCACAGCGTGTGTGTGTGTGTGTGTGTGTGTGTGTGTGTGTGTGTGTTCCTGTACTTCTGTCGTTGTGAGGACAAATTTGAGACCTCTGCCCTTGAGAGCAGAGACACTTTTGGAAAGCGAGGCCAGTCCTTACGTCTTCATGGGGCTGTTAAGACCTGGTTTGAGCGTTAAGATTAGAACTAGTATAAGGTAAGGGTAACATGTTTCAGCTGTTTTTAACCCTTTAAAGCCCGGATTTCACCCAGTAAAAGTCCACTAATCCCAGAAATGTAGCTACATATGGTGTGTAGCTTAACCCTCCTTTCACTTATACGACTCAACGGCGATTTCTTACCGGCCTGAAACTGAAGCCTCCACCTTCACTGATGGTTCTCATTCATTTGAAATGTTAGCTTAGCCAAGTGAGGCGCCAGCGGAAGCAGCAGAGGCAAGGGAGGGTGACAGAATAAGGTATATAAACGTGCGTATATAAACGTGGGGGGGGGGGGGTGCACGTCTAATGTGAAATGGCAACAGCTTCCACCGCAAAAGCCGCATCACCTTTCGGTTCTGAACGTGACCGTGGGACATGTAGGAGGGATGAGCTTTCGCATCTGAGAGGGCTAGAAGTTGAGTGCAGGTGGATAAGGTCAGTGATGTAAGGTGGGGCCTGGACACTGAGAGCTTTAAAGGTGATCGGCAAGGTCTTAAATTGAATTCTGAGATGAAGAGGAAGCCACTGAACTGAGGCTAAGACTGGGCTGATGTGCTCAGGTACCAGTCAACATCCTTTGCGGCTGCATTCTGGCCTAACTGCAGGAGAGATATTGAAGACCGGGGGAGGCCTAAGGACAGGGACTCAAGTCGAGTGGTGAGAAAGGCATGAATCACTTCATCATATCCATATCATGGAAGGGCAGAATCGGTTTGAGTTCAGAAATGGTTCTGAACTATTGTAACTAAACAACAGAGACTTATTTATCAAGACAGAGGTCGGGATCAAGGACTTTTTGGATGGGCTTCACATATTAGGTGAGGTGATCAAGTTCAGGGTTTAGCACTGTCTCCTCACAGCAAGAAGGTTCTGGGTTTGATTCCCGGGCCCGGGGCCTGTCCTCCTTGTGCCTGCGTGGGTTCCCTCCTTGTTCACGGGCTTCCTCCCACAGTCCAAAGACCTGCATCTTAGGTTAATTGGTGACTCTAAATTACCTGTAGGCGTGGGTGTGGCCGGGTTGTTTGGCTCTGTACGTCTCAGTGTGTGGGCCGTGGGATAGGTTGGCGACCTATGGATGGATGGATGGATGGATGGGTGGATGGATGGATGGGTGGTCAAGTTTATTTGCAAGGAAGGTTATGAATTTAAAGGAAGCAAATAAAATAACTTCAGTTTTGCTGTTATTTAATTGAGAGAAATCTTAAATGGTAAAAATAATGCACATGGTTTAACAGGGAAGCTGCGCTGTGTCATTCACCAGCTCAAAGAACTGGGTTTTGTTACGTCCTAATGTTATGATTTGGGGGATATGAATTAATACTATTCACAATGTCCTTCACAATATAACAGCGTGTGTGTTTGTGTGTCTGTGTGTGTGTCTGTGTGGGCCTTTTTTCTGTTGATTTAACCAGGCATCTGGACTCGGCGGTTCATGGGTCTGTCATTAGTCTGGGAGCAGCCACACACACACACACACACACATACAGCAAAGCCTTTTATTTCAGCCATAATTACAGTGAGGAAAAAAAAGAGGGTAGGTTGATGGACTTCTTAACTTGGTTCATTTTTTAAGTATTTGGAAATAGTCTGTTAGGTTCGCATATGGCACTGACTGTGTTTGTCTTCCTGTATTTCTCTAAACTCCATGTTTCTTCCCCTTTCTCCGTCTCTCCTTCATTCCACCCCTCTCGTTCTCTCCCTCTGCCTTCGTCTCTCGGGCCTCAGCCTCTTGTAGTCGTCGTCGTTCCGCTTTTTCTGTCCCACTGCATTTTTCATTTCCATTTTTATCTCCCTTCGATCCCTGCCTCCTTGTCCCTCTTTCCATCTCTCTTTTAAATCAGCTTTGCTGTCTTGTTCTCCACTCTTTTTTTCATGCCCCTCTCCTTCTCTGCTCAGCCACCAATTAGTGTGTAAAACGCAAAACCTCAAACAGCCTTGCTTGTCTTCATATAAAGAAAAAAAGCAGAAATCAGATGGATTTGGGTCATCAGTGCACAGAGCTCACTCAGCCACAGAAATAGTTTTCATCCTGGCTTTATTTCTAATGCCTAAACTAAAATTTGACACCTCCCATCAAAAATGTCTTTTATTAGAGCTGTTGTGGCTCTCTTTCAGATATATATTAAGATATTCTGATAAACCGATTGAATGAAGAGATATTATATTCTACTTGGAGTTAATACTTTGAGAAGTTGGACAGACAAAAATAAATAAGTATGAGATCTGCTCTGCCCCATTTAAACTTCTTTACACTTAAAGCTAAAGGGCGTATTGGGGACATCCGGGATGGGATTAGCTTTTCAAAGGACAGTACAGTGTGTGACTTCTAGCTTAGCATTTGATAAGCCCATGCATTGTCGATGAGACACCCCCCCCCCCCCCCCCTCCCCCACTTTTTTTTTTTTTTTTTTTTTTAAATCTGCTGCTTCTCCAGTCGCTGTGTTAAATATGTTCCTGGCGTTTTATTCATCTGCTCCCTTCGTTCCACTGGTTTAATCACCTGGAATGTCGGTGAGGAGGCGTTGGGTTGGGTCACGGAGTCAAGTGAAGGAGCAACGGTACAATATGAGCTCATTTCCTGCTGACATTGGCGCTGCGTAACCTGTACGACCTGCCGAGACCGTGCGGTGCATGTGTGAGAGTCTGTGTCTTTCCTTGCTCTGTGTGTGTCTCTTTGTGTCAGTTTATGAATCAACGAATACACGGAGATTCAATTCACCTTTGTATTTTTATTTCATGTATCCACATACATATCGTGTGGCTTCTATATTATATTTCATCATGAGGATATTAACTTTTTCATGTTTTTAGCCATGCTAGCAGCGTGGCATGAAGGATGGTGATTGTGGTCCGTATTTCTGCTGCTTTGGTCCAGACTGAAATATATATACTGTCATGGATTGTCATGACTTTATGTTCAGATATATGTTGTTCCCAGAAGACAAATCCCGCTAACCAGTCCCTAGAGGCGAAGTCCAGTGGCTGTCAGAGGGAAATCATGTGACAAAGTCAGAGTAGATGAACCAAATCCTCAGGTAGGAAGAGGCTGAGATGGATGGTTCGACTAAACAAGACTTTCCAACACAAACAGTGCTGTTCCTTTTATCGATGGTCATTTGACAACCTTAACCCACGTAAGCATGTTTATTATTGTCAGAACGAAGGTCTTCAGATCTTAAGGAAGTGCTTATTTTAATCAAAATCTTTTCCTATTCCCAACAAAACTATACTTTTTGTTGATACTATAACAATGAAGCTCCCGTCCTTCTGCTGCTGCTCAGTCCTAGGTTTAGGCCGATACTCCATAATACTGGATACTGCGATGTTTGGATTGGACTGGGTTAAATGGCCTATTCTCTGTAGACAGTCTTGATTCTCAGATGATGTATTGCAATGGCCTTGATGATTCTCTGACTTTTCAATCTGTGCCAAAGTAAGTTTGACATTTCTGTGTTTTATTGACGAATCAATCCATTCACCATTCTCTCTGCCCCTTTATTTCTTTTCCGTTCCCCCTTTCAGTGCTTCTCTTTGCGTTTCCTACCGTCTGAATCAACGGCGGTTAAAGGAAATAGCAGAGGACATGTTAAAAAAAAGAGGATGACTGTGTGTTAAGTTGAAGAGAACTGAACAGAGAGGAGGTGATGTGCAAGCAATTTGCCCGACAAGTAATCTCGCACACCCCCTATCTCCCTCCACACCTCGTTTCACTTGGGTTTCAAGCACTGAAGAGACACAGTGCAGGAGTAGAAGTCTGCTGAAACATGCTGTTAGAGCAAACTGAAAGTGCTCCTGCGTCTGTATCTGTGGACAGAGCAAGACTTAAACGCTGCCAGGCCTCGGGGGTGGGGGGAGGGGGGGGTTTTCATTCCCGCTGAGACCAACCATTACGGCCTGACTAGACTGACTTCTGTGTAGGTGGTTTTTGAGCACAGAGCCCCGTCTTCAATTCATCAAGTTGAAACAGTCAGTCGCCAAAGGAAGTGATGCTGAGAAAATTAGTTCACGTTTTATCTCCTGCTCCACCAGAGGTTGTGTTGGTTCCTAAAATCTCAAGTATGAGTCATCTCCTTTGAATGTTTTATGCTTGCCGGAAGGAATGTGCTGATGTGGGAGAGATTGTTATTAGCTCCTCGTTGAACTCCCTCGTCTGCGCTGCCTGTGGTTGAAACTTCACTGGCCATCGGTCGGCCCGTGCAGCTTCGCCTCCACAGACTGCGTCAAACTGATGATGATCATGTGCTGATTCAGCAGATTTGAGGCACCAACCACTGCCCAGTTCATCTTGGGAGACCCAGGGAGGGTAGTGTTTCACAACCATCGGATACAAAGACTAGAAACGGCCCCAAAATAATACCATGTGGAAGGAATTGTGCAACTATGTGAAGTTGCCATCAACGTACATCCATCCATCCATTGTCTATACTGCTCATTGAGCAGGATTGTGGGGGGCGGGGGACTGAAGCCAATCCCAGCTGATATTGGGCAAGGCACACCCCGGCCGGGCCGCCGGTCCATCGCAGGGATGACATATACAAAACAACAAATTCTCCGATTAACCTAATGTACATGTCTTTGGACTGTGGGAGGAAGCTGGAGAACCTGGAGATAAGTCATGTGGGCAAAGGGAGACTATGCAAACTCCACAACGAATGGCCCTAGGCCCTTGTTTTACACTTTAACCTATGATACCTGTGTAAACACCTTATGTTACACTAATAATGTGCACTTGCGCTTGAGGGGGGGGGGTGTTCCTCCACTGTTGGATCGCATATGGCACTTTCCTGTAATTCAAGTTGCTTGTGAGAGCCTCTTAGCCGGTAGTGCGCTATCCCACCTCTATATTTCCTGAGCATTAGATTGTTTTGACGCGTGTGGCATATCGATTGTTGGCGCTTTCTGTAATAACTGGGTTTTTATCTATTACTGAGGATGATGCAGGCAGCATTGTGAAGGCATCACTTTGTGTCTGTTTACCTTCACACTGAGTGACTTGTTCATTCAGAAAAGACAAAAACATTTTGTTCTCCACCTCGCCACTCAGAAGAGTCCAGTTAATATTTTTTCTGCTTGGAGGACAAAGTGCAGGTTAAATAAAACTTGTGGATTGGTGTAGTAAAAAGCTCATGAGGCTGATAATATTTAGAGCTAAAAACCACAAAACAAGGCTCAAATGATGAATGAATAACATTCAGACCCACAACTCGACTAAAAACCCAGTTACAAATAAAAACAAGCAGAAAATACCAAGAGAAATGAAATAAATATTTTAAAACGTCTTGTGATGAATGGGTGTGCAGCCAATCGAGTTAATGGATCCAGTTATCAGTGGTTGTGTCAGGATCTCAGCTGGATAATAATGACTGCTCTGGTTTTGTGGAG
Organism: Rachycentron canadum; assembly: GCA_038496675.1. Taxonomy (NCBI): domain Eukaryota; kingdom Metazoa; phylum Chordata; class Actinopteri; order Carangiformes; family Rachycentridae; genus Rachycentron; species Rachycentron canadum. Next base: position 25,842,747 of record CM076649.1, read on the forward strand.
CATCTAATGCAATAAAGAGTCCATTACTTCCTGCCTGTTAGTGCCCAGAAGCCTCTGCTCCCTACCCCTGTGTTTCCCCTCCATCATACCAGCTGCTGCCTTTGTATGTTGGTCTGTCGCCGTTTTCTTCCAGTCGAATGACAACATTGTAGGAGTGTTAATGTTGCCTGAACAAAACGCCTCGGCCCGTGTGAACCTCTTACTGAAGGAGCGAGCTAATAATTTAAGTATAAGAATACAGTTATTGGCCAAGAAGCATCATTTAGTGTTTGGGTGTATCCACCCTTCGCCAGCCTACATCTTCTCCTTCTTCATTCTTGATGTTTCCCTTTTTTCCCATAATGCCTTTTGCAGCCGAGAGAGTCGCTGCAATAATAAAAATAAAAAATCGCAGCACAATCAGATCAGAGCTGTCGGCCCAGTCTGTTTTGTCTGTACATTGAAAGTAAGTAAATGTAAACAACTCACAAATGTATTAACTTCAAAACACATTTGCAGGCATATTGCGGTTGTACGTAAATATAATCCTGTGGTGGTTGCCTCGCAATGAGAAGGCGCTGGGTTTGACGGGCGTCGATAGACGGGCGACCTGTCCGGGGCGTACCCTGCCCTCGCCAGGGCAGCTGGGATTAGCCCCAGTCCCCCTGTAACACCGCATGGATGAGCTGTGTAGATAATGGATGGAGAGTTTTTGCATCAACATCATTTCTCTGAGACAGGTTTGGGTGGTGCATTGGTTATCACTTGGAACCCCTGGCCTGGGTTTGGGTTAGTCCCCCCCCAAAGTAAGGGTAAGTGTAGATAATGGACAAGTGGAGGGAGGGGGTGTGGCCCTTTTGGGTACCTCAGTATTTTTTCTATACCCACAAGTATCATCGTCCAGTGTCAAGTGTCTTTGTGTATTCTTGTTCTCTTATTTGTCGGGGAGAGTTACAAGAATGCTCTTCATTAGTGTCTCTCTCTGTTGGTCACTCTCTGACAGAAACAACACAACAAAGTGTGTGTGTGTGTGTGTGTGTGTGTGTGTGTGTGTGTGAAGAAAAAACAAAGTAGCAGCTGCCTAATGGCTGAGGGACAGGAAGCGAAGCCTGGTTGGTGGTGGTTTATCCAGGGGACCAGCTGAGGCAGCGACCCCGTCTCCAGATCGAGACCCTGAGACTGACAGGGTTGAACTGCCCCACCACCGCTCTTCCTCACTCTAATATGCTTTACATTTCCCAGTGGCCATTGGCCTCCTAAGTGAAATAGAGAGATAATATCCGTGCACACTCAGAGATTAGACAAGTGGCTCTTGAGCGCAGAGAGACAATTGAAGGCGACTCTCCTGCAGCAGACAGACCAAATATGGCTGAATGATTACTTGATTTTTACACAGAGCGGGGGAGGAAGAATAGGTGGAGGGCCGGGAGACTGATGAAGAGGAAGCGTCGCAACTTGGAGTCTGGCGCGTGCGGTTGTATTGACAGGATTTGTCTGACAACAAGAAGGTTATGGGGGTTCAACAAGCATTCACGTCAGACAGTCTCCGCTCTAGTAACCGAACTGGACTTCGGCCGAGACTCGTCTACATTCGGCAGTTTGTTGGCACATTACCTCACGGGACCGAGGCAAATTCACTCCTTTGCCACCACCGTGCTGCAATGCATTACACGGCTGACCTGTTTTATGGGCAGCCATGATAACCTTCCTCCTGCGCATTAGGCGATGTCGCCGGGGAAAAGAATGAAAAATGCATAAAAAAACATCAACATGCATGCTGCAGTTGAATGTCGCGCTGAAGGGGCCTTTGTTGTTCAAACACACGGAGTCATGCAGACGGAAGACGTCCCTGTCACACGATGCTCTCCGTTGTTCCAGAGGGCGGGAAATACACTTGCATTGAGGCTAAGATTTTATAGGATCTGTAGGGAAGTGTTTATGTCTCGAAACAAGACCATAAAAAGCCACCTCTTCATCTTGGCTTTTGATTAAAGGGTCTTATAGACAGATTCATATTGTTAAAATGAATTGTTATTGTCTTTTTTTTTTAATGCTATATCTCAGTAGCACCTTCAGACAACACAGCTCAAATTTGCCAAAAACATTCACGATGACTCAAGTGGACTGATTAGGTTTTGGTGGTCAAAGGTCAAAGCTTGCTGATGCTTATTATGACAAGATTTAAGGATAAAAATGGGGACATTTTCCATCCAGATGGTCAAAGGTCGACCTTACTGTGACATCATAAGGTAAAACACCACTGGCTATTCTTCAACCCCTTAACTCCGGAGTGAGACCTCCTGACCATTTTTCCTGCAACTTGGCTGATTGGTGGGGGCTGAAAGCCGATTGACTTTTTTTTAGCAATTTTATTTTTCTCGTGCGCATCAGTTGTGAAAGCGTCTTAATGTTTTCATGTGTACCGTCTTGTTACCATCCTGTCAGCCATTCATTAAGCACTTTGATTCGCTGACGATGAAGCAGTTGCGTAAATCGGGGTAGAGATTTTGATAGAATTGCAAAAGGTGAGGCAGGAAAATATGACCATAATGTATCCTGGCATTAAACTCCAATTATGTATCTACGAGTGTGTGGGTCCCTGTTGCCCTTTTATACTTTAGGATCAATAGTTTTGTCTGAATCCAGTACTGGATGCGCTTGTTGAGACTGAATCCTCTCGCATCCGTTATCAAATCTACGTACATCTGTACAAGTTTACTTAATAAGGTTAGACATTTTGAAGCTCTGTGTGTTTGAGAATGAGACGTTTTGGCGCATCAAAGAGGCAGAAAGACACTGAGGCAGACGGCGAAACTCAAACCAAATCAAGCAGTCAAAAAAGAGAAGATAACCTTTGATTCATGTAAAAAAGAAATCGACATTGGGGCTTTAAATAGTTATTATTATAAGAATTTTTTTTTTTTTTTTTTTCGGCAGATACATGACACATTCGTATTTTAGCTGAAGAACTACCTGGATGTTCTTTACTAATAAAAGCAGAGAGAGAATAGATTAGAGACTTATTCAGCTCTGAGGTTGAAATGATCCAAAAACAGAGGATTATTACAACATGACTGTCCTTAAATATCTCTCAGGAAGAATAGTCAAAGGAAACATCTTCTTAAATATAGAAGAAAGCTTAGTTTGAATGTTGTTTAGAAATAAAACATTGAAGGGCTTCAACCTTTCGTTTCACAAATATGAAAATATTTATTGGACAATAATAAAAGCATGATGTTTTTGCTCCGGCGACCTTCACACTCGCTCCCTTCTTGTCTTCCAAGCATGAGCATCATGATTTATAAATGGCAACTGAATAAATATTTCGGTGTCATGATATGAGAGAACTCTGCAGCGTCTTTCAGCGTCTCTCAGCCAAGGCCGGGCCAGTTGGAGGAGATTACATGGTGACCTGGTGTGTGACCCCCATAAACACACACACACACACACACACACACACACACACACACACACACACACACTGGATCTTTGTCATGTATAACTCATGATATCCATCCATGCATACACATAAGTCACTGTTTTTTCATAAGGATGTTGTGCGTTCCCTTTTTAAACTGCCCACACGCACACACACACACACACACACACACACACACACACCTCCTTCTATCTTTGTGAGGACACTCGTTGACATAACGCATGCTCGAGCTCGCCCCTTTACCTAACCACTAACTGGTCCACACGAGGATAGAAGGGCGAGCACTCTCACACACAGACACACACTCACACACATACACAGACACACAGGCCAGTGTGTTGATGTAATATAGATGACTCGTAGCTCCAACCCTGGCCAATAGTAGTCAGGGCTAATTTAAGACGTGTGCAGGCCTATAAAAACCAGATCCACGGTTGTCTGCTGGACTTCGTCTTCTTGGCCTCATGACAACCTCCTCTTGCTATTTGCTGAGCAGAAATGTCCGATCACCGCTGGGAGCGAGCCGACGGTGACTTAAAAGGACACTTCCAGCGGCAGTAAAGTCGGACTTAACCAACATAAACAGCCATTCAGCTCCTCTTCTTCTTCACCTGCAGCATATCTGGAGTATTATACTGAACTTCAGATATTATTACACAGTTTCCCATATCTATGGTGCAGGGATCCCAAATATTCTTTCAAGGGCGGTTGCTGATGACGTGACTTCAAGTACGGAATAAACTAAACTGTAGGTCCACGTCCTGCAGAATGGAGCACATAAGCAATTGCGCAATCATTTGGAAAATAGTTTTTCTGATTTTTGCACAACTGTGACAAGAGGTTTGGTTACATTCAAGGCAAAGAAACAACTTGATTACAGTGTAATGTTAGATAAACTATTCCTTAGAGGACCTTCATCATGGCTGCGATAATAGGAAATGGTCTCTGCGGTTTAAAGAATGTTTTGTGTTGTTGGCTGTTGACAGGAAAAAGAAATGAACCATTGGTCTCTGCTTTTTTTTTTTTTTTTTTTTTTTTTTTGTTGCCGAGTGACACATCATCAAAAACACTGTAATTATCCAATGTGTTGTGCAGAATGTAATCAAAGGCTAATTTAAGAAATTGATTGATAAAAATGCAGCTGGAATTTACAGTTCATTCACTGCGCTGTGGCCCACGGTGACATATCACATGACTGACTGATTTACTGAACCGAGCAAGCAAGCATTTGGAACCTCCTGTCAAAGTTTTTCAGAATAAAAGAACAAAAACAAACTAGCTTGAAAGAAATAAGTTGCCAACCACCGATCTACGGGAAACTGGGTTTGCTTGAAGTAAAACAAAGTTGGCCGTGACGTAAATGGTCTTGCTGTATGAACTCTGTGGAGCCTTGTTAATGAAGTTTCCCGCTGCGTGAGTGTAAAAGGACGCACACGTGTTCCCACTGCTGATAGCCACGGGTATTTAACTGTAGGACAACATAACACAAACAGCTGTGATCGACGGCGTTGATAAGTATCAGCCGTGTCAGGGTTTTTATTCTTTTAAAACTCGGAGTGGTCTGAGCGTGTGCGCCTCAGCCGACGAGATATGAAAATTGCTCTTGAGGTCTGGAAAAACGCAAGTAGACATAATCTGCTGCCAATGCAGAGAACGTGTTTGCTTCGGCAATTTGCATGCAGCATTACATAGTTTTCTCTTTGTCCCCCAGCCAACACGCAGCCCCTGCAGCACCCGGTCATTCCTACAGTCCCTCTGCCACTTGTATAACCATGAAGCATCTGAGGAGGCAGCGTCGGGCTACACCGCCAGGGACTCTTGTGTTCGCAACCTGGAGAACTGATGATGACTAATTGAGAAAGAGAGAATTTAGACAAACCTAAATAAGGTCTGCAATCAAGATGGATGTCTCTTTCCCACTAATTGAGACCCTGCAGATTTGCTCCATTTTCTTAAATTAAATTCTGGTGTCGGGTATAATTACTGGTGGGAGAGCTTTTCAAAACACAAGAATGGTGAAAGAATATAGGCTGAAAAATGTTTCTGAAATAACAGAAAACCTCCTCACGACTGAACTGAAGAGAAAGGTCTGAATTGCGAAGCAGCTGCTACAATTGTCGAGTGAAATCCGCACAACCCCATTTCCCTCCCACAAAAAAGTTACAATTCCACATTATTTTCCACATTATTACCTTTCCCACATTAAAGTGTCTAAAAGCTGTTTGTTTATTTATATTATCCCAAATGCTTTAATTTCAAATCTGTGATTTTAAGGATGGTAACAGTCCATTTCATTGATCACCTGTCATATCTTGACGCACGTCTCAGTGTTGTAGTTTCCTGCCAGAAGCTCACACTGGACTTTCATCCAGTTTTACATCTTGGACATTGCACCCAGATTTAGTTAGGTAATCACAGAAAAAGGCAAAAGCTAATGTTCCGCAGCTTAGCTCCCCTCGTCCACCGGCTGTCAAAGGGTGTTGGTGAATTACTGATTTTTAAAGTGAATCTGCTTTATTCAGTATTTCTACTGTTTTTAACCCACTGGACTATTTGGTATGGAGAGGAGGAGGCTGGTAAAATCCTACTGTCGGAATCCAAATTGCAGTGAAGACAACAACACTACATATTCATGACGCCCCCTAGTGGTGGAAGTCTCACGCTATGTGATTTTCAAAATATACATCGGTCAGCTGTAACATTATGACCACCTGCCTAATATTGTGCAGTTCTTTTGCGGCCAAAACAGCCCTGACCCTGGAGGCCTGGACTCCTCTAGACCTCTGAAGCTGAGCTGTGGTATCTGGACCGAGACGTCAGCAGCAGATCCAGTCCTGAAGTTGTGAGGTGGAGCCTCCATGGATCAGACTTGTCGGTCCAGCTCATCCCACAGATGCTGGACTGGACTGAGATCTGGGGAATTCGTAGCCAAGTCAACACCTTGAACTGGTTGTTGTTCCTCAAAGCTCCTGAACCACTGTTGCAGTGACAGGGAGCATCATCCTGCTGAAAGAGGCCACTGCCATTAGGGAAGACTGTTTCCATGAAGGGGGGGGGGCTTGGTCTGAACCATGTTTAGGGAGGTGGGACGAGTCAAAGGAACATCCACATGAATGGACCCAAGGTTTCCCATTGTCCAAAGCATCACACTGCCTTCACCAGCTGGTCTCCATGTCTTCTCCAGGTAGGAGACACACCTGACCCTCCACACAATGTAAAAGAAAACCTGATCAGACCAGACCACCTTCTTCATTGCTCCATGGTCTGATGCACCATGGTCTGATGCTCACGGGTCCATATTAGGAGCTTTCGATGGTGGACAGGGGTCAGCATGGACACCCTGACCGGTCTGAGGCTGCACAGCCTCATACACAACACACTGTGATGCTCTGTGTTCTGACACCTTTCTATCAGAACCAGCGTGAACGTCTTCATCAGTCTGAGCTCCAGTAGCTCTTCTGTTGGATCAGACCACAGGGTCCAGCCTTCACTCCCCACCACCATCACTGAGCCTTGACCCCTGACCCTGTCTGTGGTCCAGTGGTTCTCCCGCCTTGGACCACTTCTGGTAGGTCCTGACCCCTGCAGCCCGGGAACATCCCACAGAGCTGCAGTGTTGGAGAAGCTCCGACCCAGTCGTCACATCACAGTCTGAACTAAATGTTCAGCTGCTGCTTCATACATCCACCACTGACTGGTAACCATGGTAACCAGGTAATCAATGTTATTATTATAATGTTATGGCTGGCCAGTGTAAATAATGCTATACATGAATAGAATTAAAGATCAAAAATGATAGATAGATAGATAAACCTACACACTAACAGATAATTGGAAAGGAACAGTTTTATTTAATTTTTTTTTTTTCGTCCCTCTAGTGTCTAAACAGTGACTGTGGTAGATTAGCAACACAGTGGATAAGACACCTGAAACAACAATAGGAAAACTCCCGACGCCTGTCCTCTGCGGTGTAGAGACAAAAAAAAAAAAAAAAAAAAAAAAAAAAAAAGCCTTTAAAAACAATCTCCTACCCGGACCACCATTGCATTGTGTGTGAGTCAATACCAGATGTGATCCAAAGGTCTAATCCATCGCGGGGCTGTTTGTGCTTTAGTCCACAGCAGGTGATATGCATATCCTGTTATGGTATTCAAATATTCCCTGGCTGGCAAAGAATGACATTTGAATAAAGTCTGAGCTCTGACTCTGCCCGACTGTCTCCCTTTTTTTTTTTTTTCATTCTGGCCTGAGAGACAGCAAAAATGTCACAGCTGCATCTTTTTATCATCTTTTCAAAGATTTCCTTTTTCTCTATCTCACACTGCCTTCGTATCCCCATCCTTGTGAGGCGAAAAAGAAAAAAAACAGAAAACACAACTTTACATAAATTATAAAAGACACATTTATACAATGATACATAAATGCTACCTTGTATTTCAGCTGTTTGAGAGTAGTTATGCGGGACTGGTTGTGTTTCTTCTTTTTTTTTTTTTTGGTGCGGATGTCGATTTGCTGCGAGGCTCAACACTACAGCCTGAGGCATCTCTTCTATTGGCTCTGCAACAGCTCCCCATTCCAGTTTAGCAGTGTGTGTGTGTGTGTGTTTTCTCTTCACTATAGGCATCTGTGTGACTTCTAAATTCCCTGTGTGGCGCGTGAACTGTAACTGTAGCGTCCAACGTGTAAATACCAGACATGCGCAGCCACAGGGAAACTGGGTCTGTGCAGAAAAGCAGAGACAAAAGAACACAAATAATAATTAGTTAAAGCTGAAGTCCTTTACTGTAAATGCAACACACTAACCAACTAAAGGTAAAGCATGGAAACTACTACACCAATCTAAATATTTAGATATTTCTGCTATAACTATATGACACATGTTTATTTTTATATAGCGCTTCTTATTCTCAGGTCCCTCTTTAAAAATAGATTTTATTCTCAGTGCAGTGTGTGTGTGTGTGTGTTTGTGTGTGTGAGAGAAAATATAGATTTATAATATAGAATATTATAAATAAATATAGATTTTTAAAAATTACAGAAATATAATGTATACATGTGTTACATGCGTCTACTGTATGAAACTTCAAGGCTGGATTAACCATTAGGGCAAGCAGGCAGTTACCCAGGGGACCAAGACCCCTGGAGGCCCCCTAGGGGTCAACATATCTGGTTCAGGATCTCAGGTCTCTTTACGTGAACCTGTCCTGTGGTGCCGCAGTTTCTTTACCGGGCGTTGGAAAAGGAAATGTCGTGGGCAGCTCGGCTAACGTGGAGCTAATCTGATGTTGATTCTGACTTTTCTCCACCAGCGGCTAATATTAGCAGTTAGCGCAGAGGGAAGCCCGCAGCGGCCTCAGAGCCTCCAGGCTGCACAAAACCAGAAGACGCCTGTCAGTTAAGCTCTTATTTTTTAGGAGGAAAACTTGTTCATTTTGTCAGATTGTACAGGCGTCTAGTCTCTGAACATCATCTATGCTGCTCCATAGAAATGATTTAGCTCTAGAGAGAAACTGACATTCTGGCATTCTCAGTTTTTAACCTCGTCTGTCTCAAATCGTGAGAGTGACAGCTTGATTTTCTGCCCAAAAAAAGGGCAGATGGCCAAAATGTCACTTTAATTTGCCTTTTCTGTTTCCTGTCTCTGGGCTTCCTCGGATGTAGCTCTATAAAAATGCTCTTTCTTATGATTTAGGAGAAAAATATATTTACTTTTTTTTTTTTTTTTTTGTCCTGGATGGTCTCCGGATGAATGACGGCGCATGTTAATGTTCCACTGGCTTGTTTGTCACTTGTCTCATTTCTTTCATTTGTTATTATTGTATTATATTGTATATTGTTTTCTTACCTTCAGCCAAAGATAAACATTTTTTTTTTCCTTTTTTTTTTAATCCTCATAAACATTTAAAGTTGACTAAATGAATGAGAAGAGACGCTGCAGTCTTATTAACAACAGAACTTGCTAATTCGTTTCATGCTCCGATGTAAAATATGCTTAAAAAGAGAGTGAATATATTCTGAGTATGAATCTAAATCACTACAGGAAAAAGGCAGCAGCTCCTGTGTCTTTGTGTCATTCTCTCGTATTGTGTCTTTTTGTACACGTCTCCCCGCCGGCCTGCGTTCCTGTCTGTCTACCTGTCTGTCAGGGGGCCGTCTAATTCTCCGAGCACATTGCGCAGCTCTCCCAGTGACTGGCGTCGCTCCCCTCAGATTCATTGTCACAGAGTTGCCGCAGAGCTTTGAAAGCAACTCAGAACGGGATTCCGGCTGTTTTCCACAAACTGTCATCGCGGCTGCTCGGCTGAATTTTAAAAATCATTTTACCGCTCAGTGACTGTGTGACGATACTTGCTTTAAAAAAACCCAAACAGTATGTGTCTGCGGCGTCATTCTCCCGCCTTCAGTCTGACGTGCACCCCACCACCACCACCACCACCCCCCACCCCCCCACTTTTCTCCCTGTGATGACTGTGGACGTTAACGGACAAATGATGCCAATGTTTCCCATGAACGCCACGCAGCTCCATTCAGCTCCCAATTACAGGGTGGGGGGAATGTATGCATCCTCACGGTTTTGCAGTCTGCAGCAAGGCTTTCTAATCCGACACTGCTGGTCGGGGGGGTTGTATCGCCCGTCTTAAAGCAATGAAAGGGAATCTCGGTCTAGTGGCGCAAAGGATTATGGATCAGCTCTCGTGGTCTGAGGGTCATGCAAGTTACACTGAAACATCTCATTTTAAGAGGGACTTAAAAAAAAAAACATTCATGCAGCTCTTTCTTTCCACCGCTTTTCATTTCTTGTTCTGAGTTTGCTGCCATTCACATGTGTGTATGTGTGTACATTTGCGTGTGTGTGTGTGTGTGTGTGTGTGTGTGTGTGCCGTGATGAAATAGAGCATCACTGAGCTTCAGACACAATTCATTCTCATCACCATCCGTTACTAATTCAGTGATGTTTCTGTTGTTCTCTCTCCACTTGGATACTGTTCATTTTAGGATGTGTGTGTGTGTGTGTGTGTGTGTGTGTGTGTGTGTGTGTGTGTGTGTGTGTGTGTGTGTGTCATTAGGTGTAAGCTTTGTGTATCTCTGTCCGGACACCCAGTCAGTCACGTGTGTAGATATCCTTTTTATATGCTCATGTCCAAACGACATTTGTGACTGTGTGTATGAGCCAGACAGAGTCAGCCTTTTCTGAGTGTGTGTGTGTGTGTGTGTGTGTGTGTGTGTGTGTGTGTGTGTGTGTGTGTGTGCGCGCCTGTCTGTCCTGTAAGCCTAGCTGTGTGTAAGTGGTTTTGGCAGGCCTGTCTGTGTATGCAGGCAGCACATGTTTTCCGCTCTATTTGTGTCTGAGTTTGTGTGTTTGCCCGTGTATTCATGCCAATGTGTGTGTCTGTCTGTTCAGCTCTGCTCACATTTTGCTCTGTGCTTCTGCTAATGCACGTGCAATTTGTTTATACACCCAAGAATGGTTTGTGTGTGTGTGTGTGTGTACCTCTGGTCAGCAATGACTAAATATGACAAGGTCACTACTGTCATCTACCTGTCATGCAAACAAACACACAAACACACAGTTATACCAGGATGAAATATATACACATGTAAAAGTATGCATGTATATTCTACTCACACAAAACACACAACTGATGCAGTTAGTGTGTTGAAAACCATTTGGACACAACTCGACTCTCGAGCAGGCACTCGAGAAGGCGGCTTGTCCCTTTTAGTTGTCTTTGTCTTGCACACACACACAACACACACAAACACACACACACACACACTGACCGACAACATGTAAATGTAAAGCACACAATGCAAATAGCTCGGCCTTTGAGTGGATTGGTTTGCAGGATGTTTGTTCTACCCACAAGGGACCTGATTGGACAAACCCGAACCTGGACACAGCCCTGAACATTAGTCACTCTCTGTACGTTATTCCCCATTGTGGGGGGGGGGGGGGGGGCTATTGTATGTAAATTTCTAGCGAACAGAAAAGCAGGTGTGTACGGCTGCCCAGGTGGGACAAATGTCCAAGCATGTCTAAGCGTTGCGCACAAGAGGAGCCTCTGAAGTCAAGATTTTCCACAGTGGGTCAAGATTATAGTTGAAGTCTTACTTCCAGTTAATAGCCAGTTTGTGGCCACAGTAACAGGACAACGGACATCAGCTGATTCTTCAGTATTTTAAATGAATCTCAAATCTCCAAATTAAGATACTTGTATTTCCCTGTGGTCCAGCAGGTCCAGCACATACTGTTTAGGTTCAGTCCTTACTGCAGGCTGACTGAGGTTTAATCTCTCTCTCTCTCTCTCTCTCTCTCTCTCTCTCTCTCTCTCTCTCTCTCTCTTTCACTGTTCCTATCATTAAATTAAATACAACAACAGAGCAATTAGCACTAAAAATCTCTGTTACCATTTCTAAGAGCAAACCATCCTTATAGAGCCGTTCATGTCACTTTGTGCATTATGTTCAAGATAATTAATTAGCTTTGCGCAATTAAGGGGGCATATTTTGTTCATATTTCATGCCCCATCGCACACAGATGAACATTAATGGGAGAGCAGAGCAACGAAACCCAAACAATCCAGCCGACCGCCAGCAGCACTTTACAGACCTCCACCCAACTCTGACCAGGTCAGGAAAATGACCGGTTCACGTGAAGTGAGATCGAGATCTTAACCAGATATGTTCTTTGTGCCCTCACTGCCCCCCGGGCCCTCTACGGGTCCTGGTCCCCAGGGATTAGTCTGGCCTTGAGCCGTATTGTCGTTTTTTTTTTTTTTAGGATTTTGCCCGCAGTTCCTCACAAAAACATTTGTTATCGCTGAAAATCCAGCTGTGGAACTGATCTTTCCAGACTCAATACCAGGTATGTGCAGATCAGTGGCTCTCAACCTTTTCCAGTCATGACCTGAGAATAATCAAGTTGGTGCGATATATCTGAGGCTTATTGGGAGCTGGGGGCTCACGTCGGAACAGTCGATGGTGCTTTCGGGTGACCCACCTCAAGGTGTCTCTTGGCCCGAGTCTTGAACTGGAATTTATTTTATTTTTATTTTTTTCTGAGAAGCCATCGCTCCATTGTCTTTTCCCTGTGATTGTTAAAAACTGGTTAAACGATACAGTGGCACAAAAGGAACTGAATTTGTTTGTGCGTGTGTGTGTGTGTCCAATCATAAATCTTCCTTTTACTACTTATAAAAATACATTTTTTGGGGGGCACTTTTTAGCTTTTATTTTGACAGCACAGTGACGTGAGAGACTGGAAAGTCAGGGACAGAGAGATGGAAAGACGTGCAGCAAGAGGTCAGACCTGAACCCCGGCTGCTGCGCTCATCATGGGTGGCATTCAAAAAACACTCAATAAAATCAGTCCTAAGCGAACTCATATCACAGATACAGGCAGTGTACAGTAGAAACCCTTCCCCACACTTTTATTTTTAGCGTGTTGCTTTATTTTATTTTTTTTCCTCCGCAAGCATCTAGCGACCGTCAGACATAATCTCACGTCTGACCCCCCCTCCCAGGTTGAGAACCACTGGTGTAGATTAGGCTTGGTACAAGTAAAAGTACATAATGTATTGTCAATATCATCCCAGTTTAAAGAATAATGTCTGGGTTCAGGTTTTTTGCACTGTACTGCTTTGCTGTAGTCGAGCATGACAACGATTTTCTTGTGCAACAAGGGATTATCACAGACATTTTCTTCCAAATAAAGAACTGTAGAGAATCTGTTGGCTTGTCTACAACCTGCCTGATGGTGTGACCCTTCATATTTCCTACCCTGTTGTCATAGCAATATCCGAATCGCTGCAGTTCATTCGTTGAGTGCAAAAATAATTAAAATAGAAATGATAATCGAAGCTACGAAAGAGTATGACAGAGTCTTTGGGCAGGAAGTTGTTCAGTGAGAACGGCCTCTGCTCTGGACAAGCAGCAGCGCTCCACATGCAGCTCAACACGCCGACCCCAGCAGCGGTTTGACCCCGGAGTGAATCCCAAACACTGAAAGCATCAGCTGAAGGGGAACTTTATCTTTCTTGTGGCTGCCGTCTACAGATGGTTTCTATTTTAAGCTTCGTGTTGCCATCCTCAACGCTTTGGCTTTCCCCGGGAACCGCTGTGGATTCAGCATCCTGGCTTCACTTCCTTTGGCAGTGTTAGCCGTAGCATCCTAGCATTAGCCCGTCCACGTAATTACAGTGATTATCAACAGAGCTGGTTAGATGGAAGAGACTTATGGCAGAAAATGACCTCCCTCTCTCTCTCTCTCTCTCTCTCTGTTTCTGCATCTCGCTCACTCTTTCCTGTTGTCTGCTCTGTGTCTCTCGCCCACTCTCTCTGCTCCTCTATGTCAGAGTTTAAGGAGCCAATATTTTATATCCACTTTTTATCGTTTTTTATTCCCTCCTGCTCTCCCAAACACTCCCTCTCTCTCTCTTTCTGTCACTCTCTCTCTCATACACACACACACTCTCACTTTCTCTCTCTCTCTCTCTCTCTCTCTCTCTGTCACTCACCCCTCCTCTTCCTCCTGCCAGATACTGTTGTCTTTAAATAGAGGCTGGTGTCGCCCTCACTGAGACACACACACACACACACACATGCATAGATAGGTAGTGATGTCAGCCTCTCTCTCTCGCTCTCTCTCTCTCTCTCTCGCTCTCTCTTACACACACACAGATAGTGACGTCACTTTCTCTCTTTCATTCTCCCCGCTGCCCCATGCCATGACATCATCGTCTGATGCTGTGAGTCACAACAGACACACACACACACACACACACACACACACACACACGGCATGCCAAATGTAGCGACACACATACACACACTTTAGTGCACTTACATGTACCTACAAAAACACACACACACACACTGATGCACACGAATACACACACACACCACTGTAACCTTGACATATACACAAGCTCAATAACATGCATACAACATATGGAAAACCATAGTAAAACCAGGGAGTGACTTTTGAAATGAACACCATTTCCCATAATCCCACAGACCATCTGAGACCAGTCAGCTCAGACATGTCTGTGATAACAGCAAGACACGAGTTTTTAAACAGCTTAGGTCACAACTAGAAAGTGGTGATTTGATGTGGAGTTTTACTCATGTAAACGAAACCAAGGTGCAATAATTCAATTAGCCTCTTTTATTATTTAAGTACTGAGCTTCATGGGAGTTGTAGTTTTCATATGCAAACAAATTAACTGTTGTTTAAATTCATTAGAACATAGAAAGCAAACAACAGGAACGTGCTTCATTTTTTTAATAGTCCACTGAACAGGAGAGGCTATAACCAGGAAGTGACATCACGATCACGTTGGCTGTCTATGCATCACCACACAAAAAATACACACTGACACACACGCACAAATCTCCCACGGGAGGTTGGTCTTGAATCAGACACCCAGAAAGGACATATTTCTTCTTTTTTTTTTTTCCTTTTTTTTTTTTTTTCAGACTTTACAAGCGTGTCGTCCTTGACATGACTGCTGACCATTAACTGGCGACATGATTTAAACACAGCGGCTGCTGTGTATAATCCAATCAGCTTCCAGGAGCGAGTTGTTGGCTCTGTGTTTTAATCCAATCAGGTTTTAGAGAAATGAATTGTTGCTGGCCAGAATCAATCAGACCCGCCCACCTGGTAATCAAATCCAATACAATGATTTACCTTATGGCTGTGAAATAAAATCTCTCCACGTGCCCCCACCCTCTCTTTCTGTTTTATATTCATATACTTCCTTTATCTCTCCTCAGAACAATTCCCTTCACTTGTTATTTTGGAGGTGAGTCCAGTGGGAGAGGGAGGGAGGACAGAGGGAGGACAGCGCGTCGAGGTATCGGGGTATAATTTAGAAGACGAGTCCTGGATTTTGTCCACGGGCATCAACATGTTGAACATCTGCATTGTCCCGAAACAATACGGCGATGATTTTTCAGCACGGAGCGAGGGCACCTTTCTAACATCGGTGGCTGTTCCAGACTGAGACGAACATCAGTTTCAAAGACCAAATGTCTAATGTCTCTCCGCAGCTGTAGTTATCATGCTGTTTCTTCTCCGACAAGCCGCTGATGTGGCACACGTTCTCTTAGGTCTCAACTCTTCCTCTCTCACTCATAGGGCGATGAAAACAGTTTGACAAGGTGACAATTAGACGATCGGACAATGGATAAGATCGCACAACCGTGTTTCCCATTAAGACGTACGAACTGGTCTGAGAGGAGGTTGACTCTCTGTCCTGCAGAATGTGTGTGTCTGTGCAATATGTTGCTTCTTGTTGTCTGCGATGCTTATTTGACAAAGCCTGACACAGATCTGTTAGAGGCAAACAAGCGTGCGGCTCTTTAGTCTGACCTTTGCCCTCAGACTCCAAACAACCTCTGCGGTCTCTCAACACCTGGTTTCTAGAGTCCAGATCAGGACTGAGTTGGACTCCTTGAATTATTGACTCTAAAACTGAATGATTCATGATGTGAGGGTCAGCTTTTTTGATTGGTCTGTATCCATAATGTGACTGACTGAACGTAGTTTTGTCTCCACAACATTAGTAATGAAAGCGCACACACACACACACACACACACACACACACACACACACACACACTGAGTGCTGACCTCATGCATGGCTGATTCATGGCTTATTCCCCTGAGTCCATTTCTACAAGGACAGGTCCACAGGGATGTTAACTGTGTGTGCGTGTGTCTGTATGTGTGTGTGTGCGTTCGATCATATATGACTTAAAGGGGGATGGGTAACCCAGGTTTTTAACGCCATGCTGAAGCATCTGAAAGAGCTTCAATAATTCATATGTCCTGCATTATCTCTCTCTCTCTCGCTCTCTCTTTTTCCAACACACACACACACACACACACACACACACACACAAAGAAATGAATAATATGTCCCTTCAAATACATGAACTCATGCAGCCGACCACATGCACACACTCCACTGCACACAAGCGACCAACACACAAGAAGGGAATAGTTTTACATACATTGACACGGACAAGTCCACACACACACACACACACACACACACACACACACACACACACACACACACACAAACACACTTGACCTGTGCTCTGCAGGAATGACTCCATCTGAAAGTGATGACACGTGTGTTTTGACATCCGTCTGACCAGTTGCTCGTACAAAGACTCTTCCTCCTCCTCCTCCTCCTCTCTCCTCCCAACTCAGGTGGTCTCCCTGAGTTGTGTGTGTGTTTGTGTGTGTTATGTGGTCTTGAGACACCGCTCGTCTACCATGCCAGACAGCCTGCATCGCGTTTGTGACCTACTTTGGGAGAGTGTGTATTTTTTATGAGCCTGGGAGATGCAGACGCTCACGCTGCAAATGGAGATGAATGCATAAAGGTCCACAGATGCACAGAAAAAACGCACTTAAGAGCACACAACAACGCAGATACACATTTTAATACGAAATAAGCACAGATTTATACACATCTCTGTTTATTCATCTGCGTACCTTATGCCACTAAGGATCGCGGTTGGCATAGAGACGGATGCCTTAAAGACTGCTCTCCCGACAGCACACGCCGAAGACATAAAAAAAACGCTCACATGGCTCAAGTAAAGCTCACACAAAAATGATCAAAGCATAAGACATGCAAGTAATGATATACGTACGACACGCATGCCTGTGCGGATGTATGCGTACACCTCGACAAATACACACATACGCACACACACACACACGAGAGAGGGAGAAAACATCTCTTTAGTATGCAGCGTCGGCTGAGGTCGGCTCTCTTTTGCTGCTTTCCTCTCTGTTTCGGAGGAGGTTTGGGGTAAAAGGAAATGCTTAAGCATCATCACGCTTGAGTGGCATTTCCATTGCCAAAAGCTTATTTAATTCAACCCCCTAAGCTTTTTAAACAGAGTTCCCAATTAATTTTTTAAATTACCGCGCTGACTTGTTGACTAGCTTCTGACACTTGAGAAATTATGTTAATTTCCACACCTCTTATTGCGCCGGAGTCGTTTTCGCTCCTGCGGTGCCTTCAGAGCGCTGCTCAGGATGTTGAATCAATGAAATGGCTTGTAGGACTCGTGGCTATGGAGCCAAACACACTGGTGGTTTACAACGAAAATAATTCCACAACAAAATCGCGCGCACGCGCGCGTACACATCTCACGAGCGCACCCAGCTTGATGCTTTGGCAGCACACAACTACACTAACACACAAGTGTAAATGAGAGCACACCAGTGAGTGATTGTTACTTGTGCTCTTGTAGGAAGTATTAGGAAGTATTTGTTGCTCCCATTCTCTATGTAACCTCATTATTACAGGTCTGATACAAACGTAAGCTTAAATATATGAACATAAGGCTGTACATGAACATACTTGACATAAACTTGACTTAATCTCACCCAGTAACTTGCTTCATGACCAAATAGCTGCAAAAATGACAACATTTCCATCATCTTCAGATATTTATTGTTTTGTGTAACTGCTTGGGAAAATAATTTAGCTTGCCGAAGTTGCAAATTCAATAGTTTTTTGGAGTTTTCCTTCTATGATTTGAGGGTCTCAGGACAGAAGGTGTCATGTGCAGGTACAGATTGTTAAGTCCCCTAAGGCAAATTTGTGATATTGGGTTGAAAGGAAAAGAAGGGTTGCATGTTGGTCGGTGCAGTATTTAGCCCTCTGAAGCTCAAAAACCTGCTGGACTAAATGGCACCACATTGGCAGAAATGCAAATGTTTCCAGCAGTAGCTTCTTTTCAGAGACTCTTCAGGAGAATTGTACGGGTTGCGTGATTAAAAGGTGCCGTATTTATATCATGAGTATAATTCAGTCAGCTCATTGCCAGCCCATTGTCAACTTATAAGCAGCTAGACTGCAGCTGGTGACAGCAGTTCGACTTCTGCTTTGAAGATGCGGCGACGCGTGCACAAGTTCTTCACTGGAGCACAACAAGAGCTTCAGTGGTGCAAGGCGGTGGTGTTACAGTCCGCCTGCGGGACCAGAGACCTGCATGCAGCCAAAGTACTTAAAGCCAAATACTTACATAGCACATCAAAAATAAATAAACAACATCGTAAATAAGGCATTAAAGAGGTGGAAAGACGCAAGTCAGAACACCCAGTCAGGACTTTCACAATAAAGTCTTCGCAGAAACACGTTGCAGAGATCTGTGACTTGGACCTTTGACTGGAATTGACGGATCCAGATTTGTGTCCACACAACCAGTCCTGTTCAACTAAATCTGTCTGTCTTTGGCCGGGTTTTGTTATGAGGGAAATATGTAATTGCACTAATTGACTAATTAGGTTTTGTCCGTTCTAGGAGCGGTCAACAAAGACCGGCTGTGCTCGCAAAGGTCGTTGACTGAGCTAATAAATTAAGTGAGAAGTAGGAACATTTTCACGTGGACTTCAATACAATCTGACTTCTTTTTACAATCAGTGGAGTCGCCCCCTGATCTGCTCAGCCACGGAGTCAACGTTTACTTTTATATTCAGGCTATGATGCCACATACACAATAATGAGGAGGCGGGCGTTATTTTTCCATGATAATGTCAATACGCCATTCAACACACTCACTTACTGGTATGAACCACCAGCCAGAAGTACATTAGATGCCGTTAAATTGGTAAAATGAAGTGTGATATATAGTAAGGAAAACATTATTTGGCGTTGCGTTGCAGCGGGGAGGGTGAGCATTAATGTTTTTTTGGATCAAGTGGAGTTTGATTAGCGCTGCTTCCACGCTGGCTTCAGGCTCCTTTGTCCTACTGGGTTTTGTCCTATTTTTCTTCATAATTTCTTCATCTGCGTCTGCTGAGTCACATTAATCGACACCACATGGCACACCAGCTCTCGCAAGCTGATAGTCTGGTTTGTGTTGTGAAACACTGTGGATACAGGTGTAATTGGCAAAGCAGACTTTCATTGACAGCTGTGTTTAATCAAGCTGTTGGATAAAGATTCTATAAATGTTCATAACATCATTTAGCAGAGTTGTAAAGACGACGTGGATTTGAAACTATATTCATCGCAATTATTTCCTCTCGTCTTTATTTTCTTTCTCCTTCCCCACAGAATTGAGACAATAACAGGACTAAGGATAAAACCCACCCCTGATACCAGTTCCACCAGTACCGTCCCACCGTCCACCCCCCCGAACCCAGCTTCCCCTCACCCCTCTCACAGCTGCCAGGGCTCTCCAAGGATTCCTCGCCGGGTTCTCCGAAGGGTTCTCTGTGGTGTTCTGGAAAGCTCCATACGCCTCGGGGCCTCGGACCTTCATGCGTCTCCCAGCGGCAGAGTCCACCCACACCTCCACCCACCACACCACCACTACCATGAGCTGTGAACGGGAGTTTGGAGATGGGGCCATGGGAGTCACGCTAACACTGCGCCTCCTCATGCACGGAAAGGTGAGGGAGGGAGGGTGACACATAAGATCCAGATGAACTAAGATTTCAATAATCTGTCTTGGGATAGTCTGTATTTTTATTCCTTAAGTTTTTATTTACAACAAATTCCAATAAAAGTTCAAAACCGACACTGAATGCCTCCTAGTAACAAGTACCATGTGTATCATAGCCTGATATATTTGATTCCTCTGAGCCATAGAGCTCCATTGTTGTCCACAAGATGTTAAAGGTCCCATAGTTTAGATTCTTCTGGTGTTTCACATGGAGTGTTATCATTCATAGGAGGATGTATTTGTGGTTTTTAGAACCAAAAACCATCTTAATATAGTTTTACATCTCCTCTCTGGACCTGTAGAAACGACAGGTTGGAGAGCCAATCAGAGAGGGGGCTCTGAACCTCCCTTCTAATTGGCTGTTTTCTGCGTGGTCCAGTGAAAATATAGCAGATTTCAGGTGAACGCTTGAATAGTGGGGCCAGGTGGGCGGCGTTTGGGTCGTGGCTGGGGCTGGTGGTGATTGTTTTGTTACGACATCACCAAGTTAAATAGTATGTATGTATATCTGTATTTACTTGCAGATTAAAATGTACACTGTAATTTTCCTGCACAAGTGGTTTTTGGTGGATGTGCATATCTGTGCATTTATGTATGTTTTTGCTTTCACAAAGATGGCGTGCTCAGTGGCTGTTTTGCCACTCAACTAAATGACCAAAAATTAAATAAAATAGCAGCAAAACTAAGTGCTTTACTAGAAAAAAAAAAAAAAAAAAAGCACAATTGATTTTCAGAAAGTTTCAAAGAGACCTGTAGCAATTTGTGTAATTTTTCTCAACAACAAGCAGATTTTGGGGTGTAATAAGGGACGTGATGACGACATGCCGCTTTTGTTTCGGTGACTATAAAAAGCCAGAGAAGAGCTCCTTATTTGCTGGATGAGAGTTGTGTCTGAGGTTGATGGTAACACTTTCTTTGTGTGTTTCTCTCCTCAGGAAGTAGGAAGCATTATCGGCAAGGTGAGTTACACTTAATGACGTTTCCTTCTGTTCTGCATCTGTACAAATAACTGAATAAAAAAAAAAAAACATTTATTTCACTGTGTGCAAAAGACAAAAGTCCTGAATGTCAGGCAATTAAAATGACCACAAACTGTTTCTCTGGGAATAGGATATTGTGGGTTTTACATCAAGCATGTAGTGCAAATTATAGCATTAATTTGAATTTCTGAGCAGCATTAGAAAACATTTATATTTATATATACAATCATTTCACAGCAACACTGACAGGGGGGAAAATCCTCCCCATCTATAAACCCCGTGTTTGAAAATCCAAGCCATTTTCAAACTGCGGTTTTCTAAAAAAATTGGCATGCTGCTCAAGATAACGTTCGGTATAATCCCACTACAGCGATATAAAGTTGCCATGAAATATGCATTAATAGTGTGTAAAATTTCCAGTCAGGCCATGTCAGTCCAATCGTTACGTACTGAAAAGGAGCTGCTCTCCAGGGATGCGAGTCAATTTAACCGAGGACGTGTTAAATAAAAAAACCCTGTAGAATTTTTTTTTTTTTTTTTTTTCTTTTTCTCTCAAATATATCACAGCCAAGTGAAGTGTGATAACGACCACTGCCCTCACAGCGCATCCACTAACCCCCCTGATTGGGGCTGGTTTCCATCGGAGTATATTTAGACTCGCCCCCTCTGCATCCTCATCCCTTGCAGTGTGTGGTCTATTAACTTACGGTCTCTGACATAAAGACGGCATGAAAATTACATCACTGTTCTAGCCGGTTTGTGTCAGTCTGTAGTGGCGCCACACGAGCTGCTCCCCGGGGTTTTTCATAGCATTAAACAAGGCAGCCAGGCGGCAGAGCAGAACTGATGTTCACTAAAGCCGTCCTATCTGGCGCAAACACGCTCATGTGATAGACACAGGTGTCAGAATGAGATTACGCTACACGTCTCAGTCCAAATAAAAAAAAAACACAAACATCACGCATGACTGCTTTTTTTTTTTAACGTTAGTTTATTATGGGAACTATTTTCCCTCTTGCAAACTCTTCATTGCGTGAGACTCTCATACCTGAGAAGCTCCACCAGTGAAGCTGCTCGGGCGGGAAACCCACTGGCTGACGATGAGTCGGAGGAAAACATCATATTTTCCTCACCTGGATTTTTCCTGCCGCCCCTTAAGTCTTCTGCATATATTGATATTGCGTCTCTTACGATAACAGTATATGTCGCTCCCTGGTGAAAATTTAAAAAATATTTACAAAACATTAATTATTTTAATTATATTTAATATTATATTATTTAATTATTCATTAACATTAATTTAGCAACGAAATAGTCTCATGTTGAACATTTGAAAAAGAAATGAATTTGTCCAAATGTAGCCTTACAAATCACCATATTGGAAAACGTTGCTACTAAATATATATTTCTTATTATTTGTTTTTTAATAATGATAATAATACATTATTACATAATGAATGTATTTATTAAATTATATATAATTAATGTTTTAGACATTTTGCAGCAGTATAGTTGGTTTTATTTGTCACATACCAAAATACAATATAAGAAAAAAAGTGAAATGACAGCAGGGCAGAGAAAAGAGAAAAAAATATTATCAAAAATGACACAAATCAGAGTAAATACTGACATTTTCGATACTATTGAATAATAGCCCAAGCCTGCTTGGGTTTAAATGAAACTGTTCGCTCATGGAGAATCCTCTAGAACTTAAAAACTGCTTGTAAACTCGCCACAACAAGACGAACTCTGTAATTCAAACCAAATTACACAACATTTTTCCAGGAATCTTTCAAGAAACTGACATTTTTAGGACATAATAGTACCATAAAATAAGCAGCAAAGGCTCGTGGGGAGAGGTGGGTGTACAGGTGACTTTGACACCGTAGACAGGGGTTTCCAGTCCGGGCATCAATCAAAAGCTAATGTTGGTTTCTTTAATGAAGGTGAACTTTTAGCAGCAGGAGAAATGTGTGTTGCGTCACAAACGCAGCAGGTGCGGCTCGTAAAAACCGGAGTCCATGGCTCGACTGGTGGTCAAACACTCACCGGGGTACCTTTAACCTAATCAAACCTGGGAATGGGCAAAAAACTGGTTTACTGATGACAAGATTATTCCTGTGGTACTGAAAGATAACTCAATGTGTTTGTGTGAGAGACTGCTGCCTCCCACCTTCCCTGTCACCAGTGTCTCTCTGTTTTTTTGGGTTTTTTTTATGGCTCTGTCTCTGCTCATCACCCGTCTCAGACTCGCCTCCAACAAGGTGCTCCAAGTGCTAACGCTTCCTGTTTTTGGGCTATGATTAAGTCAGGTCTGTTCTGAAAGCTGAGGTAGCGGCTAGGAAACCTAATGCGAATTGCCAATTGAGTGAAAGCCCATTGTGACGGTACGATTCCGCGCTCACTCCGGGGGGGGGTTCATGTCATGGGCGAATCGATGCAAAACTTTAGTTTAAACCTAACCACTCTTTAACGACGGAGGTGGCAAATGAGAGGAAACATTCACAACCTCAGAGTCACTTAAAAGGCAGTTTTTAACTAACACAGTTTGCAGGTAAATAATGCTCAAATGACAACTTGCCCCATTACCCATTAGGAGAGGTCATAATGTTCACTGATGCTGTTCACTGGTTCTGTAAACTGCTTTGCATGAATGAGAACAAGGTGAATTAATCTCGGGTTTGCTGTTTACGCCTTTGTGTGAATTTCTCGTCTTTCCGCAGAAAGGGGAAACGGTGAAGAGAATACGAGAAGAGGTAAGACTCTCCCTTCCCACCCACCCCCATCCTACACATTCTTTCATCTTCATCATCCTCTCTGGTTTCCCATTAATCCATGATAACCCTTCAAATGCTCACATGCATCCTGCTAATGACGGCGTATCGAGAGAGCAGGGCAAATCCATCCTGACGCTCTTAGAAACACGACGCATTGGGCACCGTCTTAATCTATATGGACAATGGCAGCTTGAAAATCAGCTGTATCCAACATGATTATATATTATGTCTGTTTTTCTTTTTTTTTTTCTTCTTTAATTAGACTTTGTATAAAAGGATGCGTTTATCAGACGCTTTCACTAGTAGGAGGGAAAGAAGTAGAAACTTCCCGTCACGTCCGCCTATTTTTAGAAAGCCAGCTTAATATCTGAAGTGTGTATTTTGTATTTTTGGCCGCCTGCTGAGATGTTCGCCGCGCTGACGTCTACATATTTAGCTGTCTTTGCTGTCAGCAGCCTGCAAAATGGTGTTACCACTTGAAGCGGCGGGCGCGGAGCCTCTCTGTGGAATAGCTGTCCTCTCTGCCTTCCCATCATTTCGAGAAGGAAACACAAGACACAAATAAACGGCTCGTGACTCAAGCTTCGCTCAAGTTACAGGAAGTTGGAACATTCCTGGGTGGCCTGCATGAGCTCCCGACTCTGCTGCTGTTCAGTCAGTGTTAGTTTCGTTCATGAAATCTGTGACCTTTCTAACCTGCTGACCTTATGACATAGGCCGATACTAGAAAATACTAGTTCGTACTACGTGTTGTCTGTTGTCATGGAGGCAAAAGAGTCGTTCCACATGATGACACGTGAAGGCAGAGATATTACAGTTTAAATATGAGGATAGCGGCGTACAGGCCCTCTCCTGCACAACATCCACAGTGCAGCACATGAAAGGTGACAGAGAGGGTTGTGTAAAGAATGATGAAGAAGCGCTGCAGCTCAAACCCTGCTCGCGTTCTTCCACTTCCACACACTGGACCGGTTCCTGCAAGAAGCGGGTTTTATTGTATGTATATGTCTAAATGATCAATGATCAAACGTTCAGGGTTGAGCGGTGCAGGAAGCTTCGGTTTTTCTCTTTAGTTTTGTCGCGAGATCCTTCTCGTCGCTAACCAGCTGTAATCTTTAAAAAGTTAAACACTGTGAAACTAAAGAACTGGAAGCAGGGCGGCCATAATGTCATTGTGAAATTAGTCTCCAATCGCAAATGGTTCCAAATTAAATTCATTAAAACCCACTGCACTTTGCGTTCACTCTGAATACGGTTCACATTCGTGAAGTCTAATCCAAGGACTCCAAGCAACAGTACAGTGAAATACTGTTATTCGCATTTAGCAGAGAAAAATCACCCATAATCAATAATGTTAAGTCTTTTTAATGTTGTTAAAGATCGTTTTGTTTTTATGGTTAGATCAGATGCTGTTTGCCGTCTGAGGTGATGGAGCGTTACATGGCGGTGGCTGCAGTCTCTATGAAAAGCTCAATAAATAAAACTCAAATCCCTTCCAATTGCTAATAAAATACATATTAATTGAAAAACTGGTGATAAAATGAACCTTTACACTTCGTGCGATTTGCTCCAGTAATTCCACCTTCACTTCCCCTGGTGAGACGCCACGCGTGCAATCGGCTCGTCTGCTGCATACGAATACTTAAAACATGGGGATCTACAATTTCAAATGTTCTGCATTCAGCTCACTGACTGAGAACACGGGCACATCGGGGACTTGTTAATTCATGCAACACCTGACGTGAATACCGGAGTTTTATATAAGTGAGCAAATATGGAGGGAGAGCCAATGCAAAGCCCAGATTATCCTTGTTCACATATGGAAAAAAAAACAAAACAAAACAAAAGGAAATCAGGGAGAAATAGAGAACTGTATCTGTTGAATGTGTGCGTTTATTGTAAAATGGCTACCTCACATTACGCTGGAGAAACAAAGATGAGGTGTTATGTCACCAAATCCTTATTGTTGTGTTGCAAAGGCACTCCTGAGTCCCTGCGACATCAGGCAGGAAAAATAAAACCCTCCACGTCAGTGCGGCGGCAGCATAAAGGAGAGGCAAATATGTGGGAAAAGATTAAATTCTATAACTCAAAATAGGTCACACAACTCCTTCCGGTGTGTTTCAACAAGAAAACAATACGCCACTGTGTTTTAATGAGACTAAATTTACTCAATTTAGTTCCCTGCTCGCCGGGAAAAATGTTAAATAATAACCCACAAATACATTCTGGGGGGAGAAATTATTTTAGAAATGTGTGTCCTCAGAGAAATAGTTAGAAGATGACTGCACATGAATCAACACTCCACAGAGCGAGAGACAAAAGGGGGAGGAGCGGGAGGGAGAGTGAGGCGGAGGAGTTATGTTTCCATTTATCCGCTAAGGGAATTTTAAGTGAACTTGTGAAATGTCACAATAAATAAAATGTGAATTTAGGCGAGTTGAAGCAAATCAGTTGGCCCTCTGAAGGAAAGTTTCACTTCCTGCAGAGATATAAGAACTGTTCTTTATACTGTACATCCATCGGCCGTAACATTGTGACCACTGGCAGGTGTGAACATCTTGTTCTTTGGTTCGTTGGAAACATGGACAATGAAATGGACGCAGACTCCAGGTCTGAAAAGTGAAGCCAAAGCTGAAGTACCTCAAACATCAGTCTATCTAATGACCACCAGTGGTCATTAGGCCTTCAATGGTCACAGACAACGCCACTGGTGGTAAAAAGAAGTCAGATTGCATTGAAGTCAATGTGAAAGTGGCCCTACTTCTCACGTTTTTAGAGTTTAGAGTTCAGTCTCTTGTTCATTCTGGTTTCAAAAACCAAGACAGCGACAGACAAATGACAAACCGGAGGCCTCAAAACGGCAGCTCGTAAACCGGTGGCTGACGTCCTTTGACAAGGGTCAAAGTTCAAGTGGCGTTCAAGGGTCGCGGGCGGCCAAGGGCTCACTGAGGCACGTGGGGAGCGAGGACTGGCCGGTGGCCGGTGATTTTATGCGACTCACTGATAAAGCAAACATCTAACATTTAGCAGAAGCAGAGCCACAGACAACAGCCCTGTTTTTTTTTATTTATTATCTATTTTACATTTATGTACTATTTCATTCATATATGTCAGTGTTTTGAGGAACCCAATACTAATACGAAACCCATTTCAAGCACCAAAACAGAGTGCGTTAGGACAAAGGGGGGGCTCATTGGATCTGGAGACTTTGGACATAAAACCCTTGAGAATTATGTTTTATGCAGGTCCCTTAAAAAGTGAATTTAATAACTGATAAACCTCAGAGGCTTAACTCAATTTTACTTTTTGATTAATGAGGGGAAAATCTCATCAGTGCTGAAGTGCGTTATTGTCTTTATGGCAAATTATACGTAAACCAGTTCGTGTTTTTGATGTAATGAGTCACTGGGAACAAGAAAACTAAAAAGTACTGATGAATCTTATTCTCCTTGGTCTAATTAATGTCTTAATTAATCAGATTAATTGCCGATGTCACCTTTTAGAAGCTGTGAAATCTGTAGCTTAACAACACTCTCAATGAGAGTAATCAATATAAATATTTCAGACTTCCTCCAGTGCAGCGCCTGCTATAAACACTGTCCTGGATTTTGGTCATTAATGCACAAAATATACACCACTTCAAAATCAAAGCACTGCAATTAAAAGAGAGACTATATTCAAACTATTACAAACACAAGATCCAAGCCAGAGACTGCAGACGAACTCGAGCCTCATAAAATAAACATCTAATTAAAAATCAAAAAACTCAACGCTCACCTCTGTGGGGAGACGGAGCAAAGGGAAGAGAGATGAACGAGAGGGAGACAGATGAAGAGAAAAAGACAACACATTGTTTTTGCCCGAGCATTTCTGTCTGACAGCGTAACTCACGGAGCAGGAAACATGAATATTTAAATGGATATTTGCCTCTCAAGGACAAAACCACAAGACCGGATATACAGTTTACTGGATTTATAAGCTACATCTTCCTCTCATTACTCTTCTTTATCCCCCAACCCGCTACTCACTGCCTCATTCACACACACACACCATCGTTTTCTTTCCTTAATGAACTGTGTACAGTATGAAATCTTGATCCAAGGCTACATTTTCATATGATGCCAGAGTTTTGAAGAAGGCACAGCATCGCCCTTAGGATACACACACATACACACACCTTACTAACACACACACAGAAGCACACACAAGGAGAGGACACAGCATGCAAGAGGTCCCTTTTCATCAAGTCAATAAAAACATTGATGTCAGGTTGTAGCTCTTCATAATAGCTGCACACACACAAACATACACGTACTCAGACATGCATGCCAGCCCACTCACAAGTGCACATGGTCTCTCGCCCACTCTCTCTCTCTCAGACACACACACACACACACACACACACACGCACAGACACACACAGACAGACTCCCTGGCAGCATGACTCCTTAATAAAGCAGAACAGAGCAGAGTAATCCAGTTGAATGACATGGCTGTCCATCCTTCCTCTTCTCCAAATGAAGAGTAATGAAGACAGCCGCCCCATGCTGCACCAGCAAGACAACGTGCTGCCGCATGTCTCACTCATTAAAGTGGAATGGGGAGGAAAGAAATTTGGGGGCAGGGAGGAGAGAGAGAGAGGAGGGGGAAGTCAGGGACATGGGGGAGAGAGAGACAGGAGGTACAGCGATTGAATGCCCGGAAGAATGTGTTGAAAAGATGCCTGATGCCCAAAGCTTTAGACATTTAGCATTAGCTGCCCCAAACCATTGGAATATAAGATAAATTGTCGTTTTTTTTTTAATCTGATCTGGTTTGTGTTCACACTAACGAACCAAAAAGAAGGAAAGATGAAGCCACACAGACAGACAGGAAACTCGGTTATTGTCTTCCTGCATCAAAAGAACCAATGCAGGAAAATCTGACCAAATCGGTTCAGAGATTGGGGGGGGAAAAAATTCTGCAATATTATACCTTCCCTGGGGGCTCCCACCACTTGGACAGGACCTATGTTTGGAGATGCCCCGTACGCATCCTAATCAGACGATCAAACCGCCTCAACTGGCTCCTTTTGATGTGAAGGAGCAGCAGCTCTACTCTGAGCTCCCTCCTGACTTCCGAGCTCATCGCCCTGTCTCCGAGGCTGAGCCTTACGCAAGAAGCTTATTTCAGCCCTTTTTGTCTGTGTTCTCACCCTTTTGGACCCGACCAATGAGAAAAGGTGAGGTGATCAGCACCAGAGTTTGAGTCCAGGCTTTCAAAACGGCCCCAAATGATCTGAAGGAAACAGAAAAACGCAGCAAACTTCACATTTACCGAACTATAAACATATTAGGTTTGGTCATTGCAAATCTAAGCCATCTTTATCAATCTATGTTTGCTCAAAGCTACTCGAAAATGTATTGCTGATTTGTCGCATCTCTTTCAGTCAGCTAGCCGGCCAGTTCAGGAAGAAGAGTGGCAGCGAGGGCCCGATAGTTCAGGGCCAATAGTTCTCGCTCCCGGCAAAGCAAAACTTGAAAACCTCATAAACAAGCTAAACAAGGAACTCAGCGCCTCTTCCAGGTATGGCAGCGCAGGGTGCAGAAGAAGAACGGTGGAGGGAGGGATAGGAAGCCCAAATAGCTAGAAGCATCTGGCCTATACTTGGGCCACATGGTTGTATTTCTTCTGGCCCAGCATATGCCCCGGTCCCATGGCCCAGGTCTGGCCCACATGATGGTCTGATCCTACTTCTGTATCTGGACCAATTCTGGTGCAAATAAAATTTAAAAAAATCCTCCAGCTGTAAACCAACACTGGAGGATAATCTAGCCAGATGTGAAACAGAGGGATGACGGACCAGATAGTGGTAGAAGTAAGAAGAGGGAGAGTTGGAGAGGGTAACTGATAGGACGGGGGGTTAAATAGGGGATCAGGAGAGATGTATACGAGAAGTGATGGATGGAGTGATTGCAGGACCATCAAACGGACGGGAAGCAGGAGGAGGACGTATCGATAAATTAATGATGATGAGACTGATGAGATTAAAGGATAAACGGGAGGGAAGGAGAGATGGATGAATGAACAGAAGGGTGAGGAGAGTGGTAATGGTGGAGGGATGGATAATGACTGGGGTGATCTTGCAAAAAGAGGGACAGAGGAAGGATAGAAGGATGGATGGAAGAATGGACTCATTTAGAAGATAGATAGATAGATAGATAGATAGATAGATAGATAGATAGATAGATAGATAGATAGATAGAAACAGGAGCAGAGGCAGACACTGGCTAATGCATTTTTATTGAGATAATAAATAGTGAAAGAGCGGGAGAGAATTATTCCATCATTGCTTTATTACCAATTGCTGTACACACACATACACAAACACACACACACACACACACACACAAGCCCATGTTTGTTCTATTTTCTCAACAATGAGAGGGAGACTGCAGTCTATAGAGGATGATGGGGGGAATAGCTCCGACCGAGTCTTACTGATAGACACACACAAAATGAGATACGCACCCGTGCACAATCACACAAAAGCAATGGCCAACACCTACCAGGTGTGTTGTTTTGAGAAAACAAACTCTACAGTGCACAGACAGACACATGACATATGGATACTCTGTGTGCTTATCAATACACACACACACACACACACACTGCACAGATGACAGGTTTAAAAAAACCTTGGCTCGCACAGACAAAATTCACACACACACAAACACACACACATCCGTGCAGTTGAACAGATAATCCTAATTAGTGTTGGAGGTGTGCCCCAGTGAGTTAATACTTCACTTCCATAAAATGCGGGGACTTGTGAGAAACAGATTTTAATTAGACTGAAGTCACCATCCACTGTGGCAGCTGTGTCAGGCTGCAGCTACGTGCTGAGGTCTGAGAGCTAACGCGCTCACTTTCACAATGCCAACACGTCGTTGAACAGGTATCGTATTTGGCGCGCTCATCATCGAACGCAGCGCATGGCAAACACGATGAACTGAGGCTGATGGGAATGTCGGCGGTTTTGCAGGTATCTGGTCGTGACGACCACTCCACCTCGTCCTTAAGGGGAAATGTCATCAGATATCGCAATCGCGATCTAGCCGACGTCAGAAGATCACAAGAGTCAGTAGGAGGCATCCTCCTGGGACCATGAAGCCCTGTGGTGTTAGTATCTAATAGTTGTTGAAATGCTTAAATCCGGACCAGCAGACCGACACCGGCGTCCCAATGAGAGGTCGAAGTCAGCATCCTGACTTTTAGTCCTTCCTATGTGCTCGTTTCCAAAAGCGGTGGAGCTGAGGTTTCCCATAATGCACCATGCATGGCTCACCCAGTAGGTCACTTACCCAGAAGGCTTTGTCCTAACCGCAGCAGTCGAGGTTTGAGTCTGACCTCCCCTCTCACTCCCTGACTTTCCTCTCTCTCTCTAATGTGGGTATCAAAGTAAAGGCATAAAAAATGCCCCCCCCCCACACCTCAAAAAAGGCTTACAGGTACAGGGCACACTGCTTATGCATGCTATTTATTATCTGTCTGTCTGTCTGTGATACAGAGATCAGCTGTAAGTGAAACAGACAAAGCTGACTGCAGCAAGACAGTGATTCACTCAGACAAACACACACTCACACACACACACTCACACACACTCACACACACACACACACACACACACACACACAGCGCTGAGCTCACGAGCCACAAAACTCAGAAAGGGATTAATGGTTTGTGGCTGACAAGTGTATTTAAGGCCGAGAAAAACAACTTTCATTCTACCTTCCTTTCTTTCTTTCTTTCTTTCTTTCTTTCTTTCTTTCTTTCTTTCTTTCTTTCTTTCTTTCTTTCTTTCTTTCTTTCTTTCTTTCCAAGTGACCAATAAGGCACATTTGTCCTCTTTCAGACACAGGGTGAATGTTAACGCTTTTATGTTTTCAAATGTAAATGGTCACGGTCCCGTTTTTCACTGTTCGAAAACATGTCCGGGTTGTATTTCATTATTTTCTGCACACATTTGGAGCTGTGAAGTGAATACATATATATGAATGAAATAAATGTGTGAGATGATTGTATCTCATGATACAGCGTTCTCAGGACTATGATGCAGGAACAGTTTTATGAGGACATTGGAATGAAAAGTGAAAGTTTCTTAAATACTAGAATTTCCCCACAAATCCAACACCAGGCTGTGATTCTTATCATCTCTGTTTATCTGCGCTCCCCCTAACTCACACTTCAATTTTCTCCTGACACCCACCCTCTCCGTCTGTCCTCATATGGTTATTACTGCACCTTCTTTATATCTTCTCCTTCTCCTCTTATTCCTCCTCAAATATTTGCACCACCTTCTGTCTCTCCTCCCGTTCCTTTCCCTCACTTTCCTGTCCTCCTTCCTTCCTTCCTTCCTTCCTTCCTTCCTTCCTCCCTTTTAATAACTCTGCCCACACTCTTTCCTCTCCTCTCCTCCATTCCCTGGGCTTGAATCACATCTTCCTCCATCCTCTTCCTCCTCAAAATCATCTCAATCTTTCTCTCCCCTAATCTCCCCAATATTCTCATCACCTTTTCATTTCCTCCTCTGCTCTCCTTCCTCCTTCCTCCCCCCGTCTACTGCCCTCTCCTAAAAAAACCTTGATTTACTGCATTGCTCTTCTCATCTGGCCTGCCTTCCTCTCTCCTCCCCCTCTCCCAGCCTCCTTGTAATCCCTCTCTCCTCCTGCATCACAGGTGAATCACCTTTAGGGAGCGGGGAGCAGTGTGGCGCAAATGGTTCTCCTCCTCTACTCTGTCTTGGCCCACATATCCCTCCCCCCCACTAATGTGTTTTCTCTCTCCTCTGTTCCTCCCCTCCCCCCTCTCCATTAACTTCCATTTCCCCTCTCTTCACCCCTCCTCTTTCTCCATCATGACTCACCTCCACTCTGCTCCCCACTTGCCTCCCCCACCCCCCCACC
>CM076649.1:25875753-25947592 GCA_038496675.1 Rachycentron canadum
GCCCCCCTCCCCACCCCACCCAAAAAATGATTTTCCCACAATCCCGCTCCGCCCCTCCATCTCTGTCCGGACCCACAGAGTAGCGCGAGGATCAACATCTCAGAGGGCTCCTGTCCGGAGAGGATCATCACCATCACAGGGCCAACGGACTGTGTGTTCAGAGCCTTCACCATGATCACGTTCAAACTGGAGGAGGTAGATGCATGTTCTCACACACACACACACACACACACACACACACACACACACCTCTGAGCACCCCATCGGTGTTCCCGGGCTGCCCTGAGTGAAGTGCGTAACCTTTACTTCTCTACAACACGGCTGCTCTCTGGCAGGGAGCCATTTATTGTGCGTCTAATGGGATTGTCTGACCTCACACACACACACACACAAACACAGACGCATCTGCTAGTGAGCGTCTCTCAGGGGAATTCGACACAAGCACTTGGCCCTCTATCTGTACACCTCTGACTGCCCCCCACTCTCCCATTACTGACAGATTTTAACCCAAAATGACTTTCCTCTTCCATCGCCGACGAAGGATGTCGGCGCTACACTCAGTGACAAATCCACTGGGTCTCCCGTGGCTGCAAGCACCGGGCTGCAACATTAGCAAATGTGGTGTTAGCGTTCGCGGAGAGTAACGAGCAAACAGTGAGGCTAATAATCAATGACATCAAATGGCAAACGATGAATATGAATATAACATCGTAAAAGTATTTATTTTTTAGCATTTCATCAATGCAGGAGCCAAATTCATGTCAAGATATTGTGCCGATGTTAGCTTAGTGCTATTAAAGTCAGTGTGTTATCTTAATCCAGCTTTGTGCTCAACAAACGGGGTTAATTGTTACATTTTAGTGGAGACTCGCAGTCTTTCCCCCCACGTTTTCACTTCACCACTCAAATATCACGGGAGATCTTAAGAGCTCGGGACCCTGGGTGGAGCGGCTTTTGACCACCCCGAGGCAGGTTTGGATTGCAGGATTTCCTCTACGATCAAAATGATTTGCTTTTATGTGCAACACTGGACCCTCAGCCTCTAGTGTCTGGTGTCCTGTGCTATGTGTGTATTGTATAGGAGACAGGGTCGTGCACCTTCAAGTGACGTGTGCGTGGGTCGACCGTTCTTGATGACTGCTCTGATTTGGGTGTTACGATATGTTGACTGGCCACTACTCTGCCAGACTTTTAAGACTTGTTTGAGGGCTATTCTGTGTGTTCTTTAGCAGCATGAGCCAAAACATGCGCTGTTTTGTGTTATCTAAAATTAAAGGCATCGAATCTAATAACACATAATCCCATAATTCTCACTGGGGTCAGTTGATTGTGAGGCTGGTAACTAAAGTAAAAGCAACTAAGTCATGATGAAGTGATTGAAATGAAATCATGGCAAAGTATCTGCTCTCCCTGCTGTTTGTATAGGGTCAGAACAACCAATCAGAAATTTGACTAATTGTTTTTGTGGCATGTTTATTATTGGTCAGATGGACAAGAGCAAAATAAAGTACTTTCTCGGTTATTAGTGCTCATACAGTAGGGCCCTGGACCCTTTTCTCCATCTTTCCCCTGCATTTCCTGTTGCCCTCCATTTTCCTTGTCAAAAAAAGGAATAAAAATGGCCGCAAAAAAAAAAAAAAAAAAAACAGAATTAATAGAGAAAGAACCTCTGGTTGATGTTGATACAAAGTGAAGTCTAACACACCCTGCCGGTGGGTTATATCTTACAGGAGCTTGCTGTGCATCGCTCAAACCCACAGAACTGTATTTTAAATTCAATATGCCAGGTTCAATTTGAAGCCACAGAAAACACACTACATATACAAGTTTCTTGAGGGGAATGAGTGGGGGAAGACTATGTTGACGCCTTAAAGCAAGATTGGAGAATCAATGCAATTTGATGATTTACTTCCAGAGAATTCGTTTAGCTCCATGTGGGCTAAATTATGCCAAAGTGGTTTTGGCGGCGGAGAATTGAAGTGACTTGTTGTCGTTTAAGAACATGTCACGTGCTGAGAAATTAAATCCAGGCAGCTGGTTTTTAAATCTTAGTGATCCTAATGGAAGAAAACAAGATGGGTATAAAATGAGAGGAGGAAGGCCTGGATAGACGCAGAGAGTGAAGAGCGGAGATTTGAAAAGTGGTAGATGGGATGCTGAAAGGATTTAAAAAAAAAAAAAAAAAAAAAGCGTTGGAATGAGGAAACTGTGAGAGATGTGGGGGGGGGTCAAATGAAAAGAGCATGGTAAGATGGGAGAGAGCGAGAGAAGAGGAGTTTAAAGAAAGAGTTGGGAGAATGAGAAAGAGATACAGAGATGAGCAGAGAGTAGGTGCTATAAAAAGTTAATGAGATTGAAAGAGAGAGATTATAAAAAGAGGTGGGAAAAGTGTGATCAGGGAATTAAATAAAGAGTGTAATCAGAGAGAGCGTGTGCAGCATCAATCATAAGACCCAGGGAGTGTCTGTCCTCGCTGCAGGGCTCCTCTTCTCTGCTCTCATTGCCGACCCTCCCATGTCAGGCTGCAAGTAAATACACAGGGTGCCTTCCAATCAGCTGATATGGCTCCTTGCTAAGTTTGCTCTTCCTAATATCTGAGCCAAGATCCGCAAGTGCCCGTAGAGCTGAAACGATTGGTCAACGGATCAATCAGTCGCTCGGAAGAAAAGCAGCTGTGAGTGATCATCAGTTAATCATTTCTAGCTTCTCGCTGAGGATTGGCCTCTTCTCTCCGTTTAATGAGAGAGTCAAGTGGACATATCTGGGCTGCCATATGTAAGAGTGTCACAGTGTTGACATTTTTATTGCCAGTGTGCTGTAACGTAACTTAAAAAAATGAGACCTTCTCTTCTTTGTTCGTAGCAGCCTGTGGGCTGATTTCTGCGTAAAGGACTGAGGGCAAATTTTCCAGGAAGATCTAAAGGATGTGACATTTACACTCACTCACCGAGTGCCTGGCCTCGAGTGCTTCTTTTGCACTCCCCTGCAGCGCTAACAGTGCACAACACTAGCCAACGTTAGAGCTTAGAGTCCGCTAACATCGGCAAATGACCCAGTTCAACACATACTTCAACACAAACTCCTTATGAGCAGACGCAAAAAAAAGGTTTTATCTTATGAGATGATCAATGTCAGGGCAAACCAGCATCAACGCCAGCCTGTGACAATATTACACTGTTTGATCCTGTTTCAAAAAACATAACGTTCATCATGCTATAGCCAGATCTTACTCTATATTCATCTTTGCTTAGCAAAATGCGGCTCCTGTTGCTTAGCAACCTTTGACGACATGTAAAGCGTAATCGTCTTGGCGTCGCACCGGCCGTCGGGACGACTGAGACCAAATCAAGTGACGACATCCCCGTTCTTATCGTCTCTCGACTGGCCCTCTTAGCGTGCCTGTCATTCGGGGTGCACACACGGGATCGGTCTGTGGATAAGGTTGGTGCGTCACACCGTCACCAGTAGTTGTTCCCTCCACGTGAGGCACCATGTTGTCACCGTTTTAGCCGACGCCCAGGATGCAGACGCAAACAATTACTACTTAGTGGCCACCAGTCTGAATAATGACAAATATATATATGACAGAGTTTCTCTTAACGTTGCACCTTTTTAATTAACTTTTAATTTGTTGACCAGACAAAACGACGACACTGTGAGTTAGAGGAAAATGTAAGCAACATTTTTCTTTTATATATTTTAGAGTAAAAAAAAAAAAAAAAAGAGTTCGAGGGCGACTGTGTGACTTAACAAAGAGAGTCAGCGAAAATATTTAGACAAATGAAAGGAATGTAAAGGCAGAATGGCTGATGAAGTATCTGTAGGAGAAATGCTGTCAAACAACAGATGCCATTAAGGAAAGGAGGTGAAGAAAAAGAAAAGATAAAAGCAAACGAAGTATGAGATACCAAAAAGAGAAACCAGAAGAGTGATATACTTGCCGGATGAAGAGAGCATTTTAAAGAGGAGCAGTGTGGATGCAGGGAGGATTAAAGAAAATTTGTAATGAGAGACGGAGACAGAGAGAGAAAAAGAGCGAATCATCAGAACTGGGAGTCATTTCACATCTTCTTTACGGCTGTTCTTTGCTTCATTTGGAAGACACATAGGAGGAAAGCACACAGCTTTATTTGTCCAATGAAACAAGCCGTGGGACTTCAGCAGATGTAGGGGAGCTCTTATACGTTCAAAAAAAAAAAAGTGATTACAAACTAGCGTGTTGTACCTGCTGTCATATTTAATGGTTTTATCTCTTTAACATCATGATACAAGGATCACGACAAACGCTCGATATTGTGTGTCTGTGTGCGCCTACAGTTGCGTACCGATTCAGGGGCCCCGCATCCTTCGCAGGATGTGGTCTTCGAAGGTGTGGCCCTTCGTATCCGTTGTAGACCGCGAAGGCTGAGCTGTAATCAGACGGTTTGGCCTTGGTTTTAACAGTTGTACCATCAGCTGAGACACGATACTGTCATTTAAAAGTGCAATCCTCAGGCTCTCTGTTGCTGTTTTTTGCTGCCATATTATTTTCATTGACTGCAATGGATCTTGGGAGAGGAAAGGATCTACCAGCTGAATCCTTCGTTTCCTAGGAAAAGGCTGCATATGTGGGAGCCCTCGTAACAGGACAGTCCAGTCCAGCGCCGACTGTGATGCAGCCTCTGAACGATGTGGTTCCTGAATCTGGACACAGCTTTTATGTGTTTACTACGTGTTAGCTACCCCAGACTCTTGGACCAGCTCGCCCTAAAAGCCAAATTGCTAAAACATTAGCAACTGGCCACTTGCATGGAAGAAATCCACATCCATCTGTGTCGACCACAGGCTGCTGTGGAAACAGGTGAAGTAGGCGATTCATGACTTGTTCTTTATCGGAGAAAATGTGAAGTGTAACAACCATCCCTTGTCTCCACTACAACGCACAAACTTCTTCCAGAGAAAAAAAAAAAAGGAAAAACAAGTCACTGTCATCATCCTCCTGCAGGATTTTGTACTTATCTTAAAAACAGAATCGGCAGCTTTACCAGCATCAAGGAAATCGGGTTGTTTTCCCCCCGCTGACTTTTGTCATTTTACAAAAACATTTCCTGCAGCTTAGCTCACACCTAGCGTCATGAAAGAGTTCCTGCACGTGTGGGACGGTGCTAGCTGTCAATTATTGTGATGAGAACACACACAAAAAAAAAAAAAAAAAAAAAACAGGAAAAAGCCTCTGTGAGAGAGTTTTTTTTTTTTTTTTTCTTTGCATGACATGATCATATAAATAAATATGTGCTGGGTTCTCCCAAAGAGGGAGGGAGGGAGTCGTTTCATTCAGGGCGTGTTCATCCGATGGGCAGCGCAGACAAGACGCCGCTGCTATTTACATTTCAGATGCAACCGAGCCTCAAGTCCAGCTCGGCCCAATTGATTGAACCAATGGTGTTAAGACCAGGTGATTTAAGCCACCATTTATAACCCGAGTTAATTAAAGAGAGAGAGAGAGAGGGGTGGGGGGTAGCAAAGAACAGGGCAAAAGAGAGACCAGATACCAGACAGGAAAAGGGTGATTTAAGCTGCCAAAGGGGGAGATAGTATGTAATGAGAAAAGCAGGAGGACGGAGAGAGGGGGAGAGAGAGTCAGGGAATGAAATAAAGAAGGGAGGAAAAGCTGACGGGGAAAAGAAAGGATGCAATTTAAAAAAAGTCGAGGGAATGAGAGAAGCCTTTTTTCTGACTAATGGTCAGTAAAGAGCAGCAGTTTTAGGAGATGGAGGGATGGAGCTGAGGGGTGGAGATGGGGTTGAGGGGAGAGGCCTGAGGGAAGAGAGAGGTGAGGAAAACCATGTTGCATATGTGTGTGTGTGTGTGTTTGAGTGTGTGAGTGTGTGAGTCTGCGGCTCTGCAGGCCAGACGGACGGAGCAGCAGGATTTCAGCCAGAAACTGATTAAAACACGCGCCACAGGATGTTTCTTCGTTCACCTTTTATTCTCAGTCCTTTCGTTGGCCGTGCAAAGGTCGAAGATGTGTGCGTGACAGCAGATGGGCCGCGTAAGAATCATGGGAGAATAACCGGGTTACTGCGACGTGATCCACACCAGGATGCAGGTCACGTGAGCAGAGGTTGTTTCAGTCAGTCGGTTTAACGTAAACAATGGCGGTCTGAGACTGGAGTGAAGGTAAAGAAGTCCAGGGTCGAGCCACATGCTCGCGGTCGGGGGGGGGGGGGGCTCTGAGAAATGAGAGCTTCCCTGCGCTCCGTCGAAACAGCGAGTGGGAGAGTTTACAGTGATTTCGCTGTGTCACCTCAAGCAGCAGTGATGCGTGTTTATTCCGATGACTCTAAAGCGCGATTGTAATTCGAGGTTTTTCGTGTGTTTTCTGATGCTCAGGTTGAAGAGTGTGTCTACAGCCTTTCCAGGCTGCCAGCAACACATCCTCATCCACACTCTACGTTTGAGACCGTCCTTTAAAAAAAAAAAAAAAACATCCCACAGGTCGTCTGTCAGCAGGTTATCATGACCTCGTAGACAGGTTTTGTTGCCGGGTGACATCTGGCGGTCGTAGTAATGACGACAGGGGAACAGGGAAAAGTGCGGTGATGTATTTCCACGTATGGGTCAACAAAAACTGGAACACGGCACAGGAGAGGACGGTGTTCGAGTCCCACGTGAAAGTGGGAGTTCAAGTTGTTTCTCTTATCTATGACATTTGTAAAAATGACAACAAAGATCATCTCATGTTGAGGAAGTAGTTTGTTTAATGCCTATGCCTAACCGAGGTAGGTATGGGCCGAGCCCTCGTGTTTATTTTTGTTACCTTGACAACCAAAGTCCGGTAAACCCGCCGCCATACGGGCACTGTTTCACTCCTGAGGGTCGTATCAGAGGTTTTGGAAAAAAAAAATATATATATATATATATATATATATTGAGGTGTGTGGTTGTTGAGGTTGGGGGACTGGTTGCTATACTTACACTTAGTAGATATTATATGTTAACTAGCAAAGGATTTAGCAGGTTAAGTGAATCAAACGTACCTGCGGCTCGGTCCAGAAATAACGAACTGGGGTGTCAAGGATGAGGATGAAGCCGAAGTGCGTCAGGGCAACTAATATTGGTTTCCTTCAACGGCAGATACAAACATATTAAATCCTGTTTGCAACATTGCAAAAAGCAGAAAGATGAAACATATTCACAAAATGAAATATTTCACCGTTAAAAAAAAAATCACATTGTCAAATTCACTTTTTCTGCCATGAATGTCGCCTACTCATCAAATTGTGTGCGTGCGTGAGTTGTAGAAACGAAGAGAGAGTCAAGGTCAGAGAGGGAGTCAGCGACAGAGGGGGGGGGGGGGGGGGGGGCACAGACGTTTGACCAGGGCAAATACAGTCTGTGATCTGCATTGGAAATAAAGGAATGACTGACAAGCGTGGAAGTTGTCTGTTCAATCGAGGCTAACCTCCAACTGGCCGGAGCACCGGGGGGGGGGGGGTTGGGAGACATTTGGCATCTAACCTGCACTATCTGGGCATTTTCTTTCCTTTTAATTGTGAAGAAGTAGAAAAAAGGAGGAGAATAGGGGGGAGAGAAGAAGACAGACAATGACGTATGCGTTAATTTGTCTTTATGCACATTTGAAATTTCCACTCAGAATAACTGAGTGAAAGGAAACCACAGCGTTACAATAGATGCAGATTGAATAAATATCACATTGTTGAAAATCACCGACGTTTCTTCGAATTTGGTGATCACGGATTTTCTTTTGTGGGTTGAAAAACCTGTGAGGTCTGCAGAGACCATCTCTTCTCCAGCTCGTGAAAAGCAAACAATTTGAGATGGACGGTGCAGTGAAAGTGTCACAAATACAACTCCAATTACATGTTCTACGAAGCGTCAATATAACGTTATTGCAACGTACAAAATATTATATGGCACAGAAGAGAAAATTTCTCACTTTCTACAAAAAAAGCAAAGAGAGCACAAATGCCTCTCAGTTGGAAGCAGCACTAAAACGCTGTGGCACGCCAGAGTTAGTGGGGCTCAGTAAATGAAGCCGATGGAAACACACTGACGCTGTAGAAATGGCTTTTTAATCAGCGCTACCACTCGGAATTGTTGATGCTAATGTGTTAACATTAATAACGTTTAAAAAAAAAAAAAAGACCAATAAAAACCTGATAATAATATCAGTTAGGATTAAATTTAAAAACAATCAAATGATATAAATACATAAAGGTATCAAGCCAAGCTGACTTTGCCAACTGCTGGCGTTAGCATTAAATGTGGTTTAAAATTTAAAAAAAAGTAGTCAAAAACTCATATAAACGTATAACTTATAAAACCTTCCACTGTAAAATGAACTGTGTCGTTTATTTAAAACAATTACCACAGTGGAACCAAAAAAAAAAAAAAAAAATCTTTTCCATAGGATGTTCACTAAATTATGCCGTAAATCCCAAAATGCAGTGCTCTGCTGTCGCTCCGTGATTGATAAGTG
This sequence comes from Rachycentron canadum, assembly GCA_038496675.1. Lineage (NCBI taxonomy): Eukaryota > Metazoa > Chordata > Actinopteri > Carangiformes > Rachycentridae > Rachycentron > Rachycentron canadum. Next base: position 25,884,236 of record CM076649.1, read on the forward strand.
TCGAGGATCTGTGGGGAGAGTTGAAGAGCCGGGGGTTCCAGCTCCAGTCACTGAAGGGAGCAAAAGATGAAGTTCGTGCATTAATACCTTCCTCTGCTTCTATTTTTGTCCTGCACTCTTTGTTCAACCATGCATCGCAGGCTTGTGTAGAAATGATGAAAGCTGTCACTGTGCTGAACTCTTTTCTTAACTCTTTTCCCTAATACCTAAGTCTGACCTTATTTAAGTTTAGGTTTCCATTGTTTTTTTATAAAGACTTTTTTATAGTTGACTTAATAGTTCATATAAAATGTGGCATTTATTCATATATTAATATTATTAGGTAAGAAAATGTGCTGTGGTCCAAGTTGGTCCATAGAAACAAGTGAAGCTTTCTCAATTTGAAGGTGTAGATTGATTGTAAGTGTCTTAATTTCTGACTTTTAACCTCGTGGAACCAGACCAACATTATTATTTAGGATTAGGATTTAAAAAAAAAAAAAAAAAAAAAGAGAGAAATATTTGAGTGATGACAGTAAATTACACCATATTTTAATAGTGGTTCGTGGGGCACCTCAGGCCTCTTGTGGCTGAAATCGGTACCAGAAGTTGCAAGCGAAAAAGATGGGAGGTGTCATTTTTCTCTATTTTCTTTATATTTTTCTTTTTTCCAAGACAAAAATAAAAATTAGCCTGTCTGGGGGGTCGTTTATACAAATGAATAAAGAAATCCTGGCAAACACATTCACTTTCCTTTCAGGTTTTTACATTGACACCGCAAGTATTAAAATCACGCCTGAGATATTGTGAGGAACAATAACAAGCTCCGTTACTGATCATCTTTTGTCCGTTGACGAACGCTGGCCTCCATATGCAATGAGCCACGTTGCTTTTGCATTCAGCTCCATTCAGTTTAAAGCAAACATAAGAGTTTCCACTGGTATGGACTGTGATTTGTTTTCCGACAGCGCAGAACTCACCGGGCTAATCCCTGCACCCCCGCTGACAGATGTTACCGATTAAACCAAACAACACAGTGGGGTGAAACACAGCGCTGATCGGGGGCTGCGCCCGGGTTTATTGTATTTCCTCAGGCAGATTCGGGAACGAAGCCACACGGGAGGAAGTACCTTGAGCCTTTTGAAGACCTGTCGGTGTAAATCCTTCTCTTTCCGTCTTCCTCTCCCTCCCAGGACCTGGCAGCCTTGGTAGCCAACGGTACAGTGACCAGCAAACCTCCAGTCACCTTGCGGTTGGTGATCCCGGCCAGCCAGTGCGGCTCTCTCATCGGCAAAGGCGGGTCTAAGATCAAGGAAATCAGAGAGGTGAGGTGGCGGTGGCGGTGGTGGGTGATTTCCAGAGGGGTGAATTCAGTTGCACATGATTATATTATGGGCTTATATGTTTTCACAAATTTTGCAGGGAGAGATAGAGACAATATTAAATGTTTCCCACACTTGCTTATTTTATGACAAATATCTCCCGGCCCCCGCCGGGAGCTTGTCAGACTAAAACCTTGTGCATTGAATCAAAAAAATGTTCCTGGACAAAAGCAGCCAAACAATAACAAGAACAGGAATGTGGTGTGAAACCCTGAAAACCTGAAAACAAAGGCTGCCCGGTCAGGTGACAGTCAATCGCTTATACTAATTTCCATGGCAACATGAGACGAACATTAGGGAGACGGATATTAGGTGAATAAAGTCCAAATGCCCTGAAGTTCAGACTACTCAATACTCACAAAACACCATTAAACCACAACCTTCAGCTCCCTTTGAGTCTCTCCGACGGACTGACTGGACTTCATTCATTGTGTCTATTGATTTTATTGTTTGATTTTTGACACATAACCTTCTCAAATATAAACAGAACTGGTAACTCTCGTCAGAACCTTTTCTCTTTCCACGGTTTTCTCTTCGTCCTGACTCTTAGATAGAAACACTCACTACTGTCCTTTGTGTGTGTGTGTGTGTAGACAACAGGTGCCCAGGTGCAGGTGGCAGGTGACCTCCTCCCCAACTCCACAGAGAGAGAGGTGACGATATCAGGGAGCCAGGATGCCATCATCCAGTGCGTCAAGCTCATCTGCACTGTAATCTTAGAGGTACGTGTCCGTGAGGGAGCGGCCTCGCAGGATGTTTGTCTGCAGTTGTGCTGGAGCGCTGTTTTTTCCCCCCAAAACCTCTAAATGTGTCAAGTATATTGATATGAAGTATTGTGCACACGACGCGGCAACATGATTTTCTGGTGCTGACAGGAAATAAAAGAATATGCATCGTTGTCTTCCCAAAATATATGGCTCTATGTAAGCTCCACAACTGATAAAGTCTGCAAAGCATTTTAATTTATTTTATTCAATTATATATATATAAATATATATATATATATATTTATAGTGTGTCTTAGGAAGTGAGATAAAACAGGGTTCTCTGGCAAGTTATTCTGAAGTTTAGGTTTAAGGCCCCTGACAGCAAAGGTCCTGACTCCTTTGGTTGTCAACCCAGAGCTACGAATGTCCCGCAGTGCAATACCAGAGGATCTCAGACTGGCTGTGTCCTGGCTCACAGGGGAATTAAAGCTAAAAGACATCCATTGTTGAGAGGGGTCAGCACAAGCCTGGCTTTAAAAGTGGTTAAAAGAATTTTTAAATCAACCGAGCAGCAATGACTGTTGTTGTGATTATTGCGTTGACAGTAAATTAACAGAAATCTTGCAAATTCCCACATGAAAAATAACCCAGAATTTAACAAATGAACACAAACCAAAACTCTAAGTTGTGTAACCAAACTGCAGCAGTGAGTCTGCAGACAGCAGGAATCGGGGATAACAGACACTAGTCTACTGGTCTCTAGTAGATAAATGAGTCGCGTGAGCCCAAAGCTATCGGTCGGCGATGGCCTAAAGTTTGCCATGTGTCGAGGTCTGTGCCACAGCCGGTGTCAGCAGCAGCTGAGTTACTCCAGGTTTGCAGTGCTGAACAGCCTCAGCAGTGAGCGCACACGGCTACGATAAGCCTCGGGGGGGAAAACACGTCAGTCAGTCTCCATCTGCACTGCTTCAAGCTAAACTTTGGCACATTGTTCTCCAGTGACGTTTAACACTGTTTAAGGTTGTGATGCTTTAATTTATATGCATGACAGTTAGTTTGGTAACATATGAAAGCTGAGCAGAGAGGATTTTTTGGGGGGTTTGAGCAGCTACTCCCCGGAGACGGTAGATTAACAGTGTTCTCCATTCATATCAAACTCGCAAAAATCTCATTTGAATGTTTTGCCCAGCACAAGTCTCCAGAGCCAAAACTTAATTTAGTCAAAGAAAGACTTTGCCAAAAAGAAAAATAATAACAGTATAAATCTAAATTCTGAAAATGTTTGCTGCCAGTTCAGTGAAAAAAAATCCCTCCTTTAGTTCAGCCTGGAGTAGTTTCACTAAGTTGTTCTGGTCTGACAATCAGGAACAGACTCAGGCTGCAAACTATAACAATGGCTCTCAAACTATTTTATAAAAGTGCATTTTAGTGCCACAAAGGTCTTCCAAGTGTTCATGGGCAAAGAGTTCATTTATGCTGTATTTATTAGTGAAAGAACTCTTAAAGATTCATGGTACTGTATCAAAATGCATTGGTGGTTGTGAGCACAGCCACTAGTTGTTGCACGGGACCACCAGCATGTGACACACCCGAATAAATTACAAGCTACTTGTTCAACCTCTGAGTGTTTCAGCAGCCGGAAGGATTCTCCAATCTCAGTAAGACCAGACCGGTGCTGGCGACCACGGTCGGACTGGGAAAGAAACTCAGCCCGGGACTTATCCCCCGAGACCAGCCGCCTGAATGACACAGACAGAGCAGCTAAAAACACTGACAGAGCCGGTAAAAACCGGCGTCTGCCTGCGCTCTGCTCTTATCTCGCCGGCTCAAGACGCCGTTACTCCACTGTAAATTTACACAGAAAAAGAAGTGGTTTGCTGCCAGATTGTTGTTTAAAATAGCTTGAAACAACAGCCACCGGCGACTTTGTCCTATTGTAAGCTGACTTTGCAATTAGTTGTCAAGTCTGACATTAGGGTCAAGGTGTGAGTCTTATATGTTATAAAGAATTCAGCAACGCAAACGTGAGCTTCACTCAGTCTTCAATCCTCCCTTGTGGATTTTTTCACGCTCGCCCTCATGACAAACGCAAAACAAAGCTTTTTCTCTCATTAAAACCTGATGCCAATTTAAAACTGAAAAAAAGTCGACTGACCCCTGTGATGGTATCTACCTGTCTGCTCTCAATTAACACCGCATTAAAAGTGCTTTTATGAGATGCCATCCACCTCTCCAATAATCTTCCAAATGGAAACACTGAAATCTATAATTCATGATTGTATTACAGTTAATCAGAGGCAGCAGTCATTAAGATGAGCTACGTCTCGGAGATTAGAAGCGGAAACAGAGGAATCAAAGTCTCTGGCAGCTCATTGGTATTCCAAGCACCTTAATCTGGGATGAGAGAGGGAGGAGTGAGAGAAGGTAGAGAAATAAAAAAAAATAAATAAAGAACCGCTGACCTTAGCTAAACTCATTCACTTTCAAGTGCTGGTGCAATCAAAGAGTTTACTCTGCCGACGTGAAGTTCCATCCCTCCATTCACACTTTGTGTTTGATCTTAAGTGAGAAGCCTTTTGATCTACTTATGCCCTCTGATAGACTGTTGTCTCCATGCCTTCCACCCAGTGCATGCTGGGATAGGATACAGCCCTGACCCCAGATCAAAATAAATGAATGAAAAATGTATTTCTTTGTGAGGTCCTGCTGTCCGTGCAGTGTGAGCTTGTAGACTCCTCCTGAATTAAACTTTCTGTCAGTTCATTGTTTGATAAAACCTGACCGTCTCCCGCTGACCAATGAAACTCTGCCTTTATCAATAACTTCTACAAGCAGAATTTACTTATTTAAGGAAATGAACAACTTCTCCACGGAGCACTGTCCAGACATTTGTTATATTTGAGATTTTATAACTGATATTCTAGATATTTCATTTAAACAGTTTTTTAGCATAACATAATTTTTACGTTACGATTTACTATTATTATTATTATTATTATTATTATTATTAATAACTGCCAGTATTCATACACACCCCCACCTCACATGGTATAATCCATTCCCTAACCCTGACCATTACCCCTTAACTTTAACATAAGTTTAAGTCACCTTAAAACCAAGTCTGGTCCTCCTCAAGGGCCAAAACTGGTCCTCACAAGAACTCGACGACAAGCACTCACCCACTTTCTTGACACGTTTAGTTTTGTATATTGTCCCTTGTATTTTAAAATATGTTCTTTATTAATTTTAGGGCTATATTCTATTTGATCCGTGTGTGTGTGTGAATGTCAAAAATCAAAAACAAAATATAAATCGAAACCAAATTCCGTAGTTGCAGCCACGTTGTGATGTACCTTATTTTACCTCGGCCTTATTCCAACCATGAATGATGTGGCTGTGAGTGAAACAGGTGCAAACACACCAACAGTAAATTTAGATGCTGTTACTCTGGACAGAAGAATAATATTTTCCATCAGCACAACGATAAATTAACTTACCTGCATCATACTGTTACTGAACAAATCGATGAAATCATCACATCCATAATGTAATATATAATATCCATCATAGCAACTGAGGCACAACTTAAACTTTTTTTATTGTTCAGCCACTGACAGCACTCAGTTATGGTTAGTTACTGATCAGAGACACAACTCCTTCACGTCTCTAACCTTAAACCAAAGTGCTGTCGTTGCCTAAACCTGCCTACACCCGAGACTTATTTCAGCACCGGCCTCTGGAGTTAAAGTCCTGGACACACACATAGATTCTGACCTAAACAAGCTCAGTTTTCGCTTTAATAGGACCCGGAGGGAACCCACGCACAGGGAGAACCCACGCAAAACCTAACACAGTCGAATCCAGCAGTCCTGCAGTAAATCCTCCTTCATGAAGGTTATATATCGTTGCACCGGAGCATGGGGATTCACGCAAGTTCTGTCAATAAAGTCAGCCAAATGACGGACAGGTAAGCTTTACTGCGAGATTGTTACATTTTTAGCTCTGGGTGGGTGGACCTAATAAATAAAATGTGAATGAAGCGCTTCCTTCTCTTGAAAGAACATGTCAGTGAACAGAGTGCAGGCTCTGCTGATTTCTTACCACAGTGTAACTGTGAAACTGATTTAGTGCTGTGCAAATGTAATTTGGAGGAGACACGGTTGAACACACACAGTCACACAGAGACATATTTGTAAAAGGTGAGCATTAACTTGTTGCGTTCGATTACGCAACGTAAACTCGCATTCAAGTTGAACCAAATCACAGAGCTGCGCTGAGCTCAACCCGCAAACAGCAAAACGGTTCACAGCGTGATGGATATGACGTCAGGGGCGCTCGGGTGTAATAAAACCGCTCGGCTCGGAGCACGCAAAGCAATGACTTTCCTCATTTCAGCCACATGAGCGATTCAGACACACACAGCGATCCAGCAGCAGAGCCAGCTGTAAACAAGAGGCGCTCAGATTTTTATTTTTATTTCATTTTTTTTTTATGACACACTTCAACAAAATGAAATCACGCTGCCACTCGCTGGAAGTCTCTTTAACTTCAGCTGCGAAAAGAAAGTTGACATGTGAAACAAAGCAGCAGCAATATCAGTCACATCAGCCTCTGATTTACCTCGGAGAAGATACATGGCATGTCAGTGTGAGGTGAGATGTGACAGGATTTAAGGAGAAAGAGAAAGACACGTAAAAGAAAGAGAATTGTCTATTTCCGAATTTCAGAGATACTGGACGTGAACAGTGTTTCTATCAATGTTTCTATCTGCTAGTGAACATATTTCCTCTGGCTCTAACAGGACCGGGGTGTCCTGGCAGTCCTTCCTTTTTTTTTGTATAACCAAAGGCTTCAATAGAGAAAATGCCGCTTGCGCTGTAGCAGTGACGTCACATTTCTCTACTTTTACTCTCGCTGTTTCTGCTCCTTTTTTGCAAAATGCATCTTTCATACAGCGAGTTCTGCCGTTCAGCTGCAGGGAAATCTGTTTCCCAGAATTCTCTTTGTGTTGGCCGGGGTGGAAAAGCTGCAAAACACATGATTAGATTGTGGCATAATGAATTGTTAGAGTCAAAATAAATACTGCTGCTGCTTTTAACTCCAAATACTGGTTTTAAAAGCGGCAGTAGTAATGACCAAGAACTGGAGGTCATTACTTTTCATGCAGTGAGTTCTGTAACCTTCTATAAATATGCATGCAACTCGCACCATATCCATCATATTGGAGATAAACATCACTGATTGGCCAAATCAGATTTAGTGGATAAAAAATGTTGCCTCATTATGTTGGCAAAGTGATGTATCAGTGTAATCTTACTTTCTCTGCTCCTTCAGGATGAGTTTATGCGCATTTATAATAATAGTTCTGAGCACGTACTTATCAAGAGTCTCAGAATGGCTCCAAGGCATCGCACGAAAAGTTCAACCAGGACTGAAAAACACTTCCACCGCAGAGGAGAACCTGAGAGCTTAAGAAAAACACTAACTTTCCCTCCTGGGAGAGAGTTAGACGCCGTTTTATGACACTGCATAGAAAGAGAAATTATGACGTGTTGTAGTTTTCTGAGTTTGTCGGTAATATAGACTGTTTAAAAGTGGACATACTTTCTTTCATAAACCTGCGTCCTATCTAATGACCATCAGGGGGCAACTCCAAGAAGTCAGATTATATTGAAGTCTATTGGAAAATGGCCTCACTTCTCACTTGATTTATTACCTCAAAAAATGTTGCTTATGGTCTCAGTGTCTAGTTTCGAGTCTTCAATACAACATGATGTTCATTTTTTAAATGATGGTCCATTTAGAGGAAAATAGACCATGAAATAGGGTCATGGCTACGACATGGTTGACAGACAGTTTCAAAAAAACAAGACAATGACGATCAAATTACAAAGTGGGTGAACAATGGGTTGACACTTGGTGGTTAGACAAGGGTAGAGAAACTAGCAACACTTTTTCACTCAGTGTTATATGACATAGGATATGATAAAATATAATATAATGTTATGTTAAATCAGCACAAATTACATAGGAAACTCCCACATCAAAACGCCAAAGTGCAACAAGTCACAACAGTTGGACAGCTGAAGTAAAAATGTTGAAGATTGAATTGTAACAAAAAAATAATGATTATGAATATCTCCATTTCTTTGTTGAATTAGATCATAATAATGTGAAATACTCTGCAAAAGCCTGTGTTTGATTTTACCTGTTTGAGGATCACATTTCAAAAGTAATTCACACCAGCCAGAGGGATGTGACAGTGTCAGAATTAATGTTACCCTCGGTTGAGTATATTGTCTTTATGAGGCGATAAAGGAGAGAGAAGTCATTTCCTAAGTCAACAGACTTGGTTAAACAGATTTGATGGACTTAAAGGTCCCATATTTAACATTGTTTCATCTGAAGTGTTGACATCCATCAGAAGATATATTTGTGGTTTTAGGAACCAAAAATCATCTCGGTGTACTTTTACATCTCCTCTCTCAGGCTTCTCCCTGGAGCTCTCGGTCAGCCAATCAGAAGAGAGGCTCTCTTTGGGGTGTGTCTGAGGGCAGTGACTGCTTTATTGTGACATCACAAAGTCCCGACGGCTGGTTTTAAGGCTCAGTTTCTGAATACAGGCTGTGAGCATTTCTCTGTGGATTGAGACTTTGATACTTTCACTGTATTAATATGGAACTTAGACCTGCTTTATAATGAAAGGAGACCTGGGCAGCTTTACCTTTATCTCTACCTTTAGACTATATGGGACCTTTAAAAGTAGGGAAAAAATGTATCGCTTATGACTTTCTTTTCTGAGACACTTGATTGATGTGGACCATGAACTCACTTTTTTTTCTGTTTCCTTTTCCCCTTTCAATCCTCCGCTGTCCCTCCATCCCTGCAGTCGCCGCCGAAGGGAGCGACGATTCCCTACCGTCCCAGCCCGACCCCGGGAACTGTGCTGCTAGCAGGAAACCAGGTGAGAGGATGGAGGACAATCACGACTGAGTTGACGTTCGATTAGGAAATCATGTGACATCATCGGGGACACCAGATAAGCATTAACACCACAGAGCCCGAATATACAGTCAGGGGGGAAAAAAGGTTCAATCAGCAGGCTACAAGATGGCAGAAAAATGATGGATGGAGTTTACTGACTCATGCAGGTTCTAGGGAGGTATCCAGTGATGAAAGGAGAACGCTAAAGAAGAAGAAGAAGGTAAGAGAGTATGATAGTTAATTGGACGAATAAAGGGAAAGATGGATTGAGGCATGTAAAATCTGATTTATAGACAAAGGGTGGAAGGAGGCATGAAAGAGGAAGGCACGGGTGGATGGATTAATGGGTCAGATAGGTGGGTGGATGCAGGGGATCTAGGGAGGGAAGGAGAGATGATGGATGGATGTAGGGGACGAGATGGAGGAATGGATGGATGAACAACCCGATACATAATTTAGTGTCAGAAAATTTGCTTTAGTTTGCAATTTGAATTTTATAGAGAATACCCACTTGGATGCTTTGCCTTTTGTCCACACACACACACACACACACACACACACTTGTTCAACGTCTATTTGATAGGTCGCGCACGGTGAATGACAGGTCCTGTCAACACCCATCCAATAGGATACAAATGGGGCTTTTTCATGTTTATTCATTACAAATCATGACTATTCATCGGTGAGATGTGTGTATGGATGTTGGAGTAGTAATATCGGCTTGTGTGTGTCTCCGATTTGTGTGTGTGTGTGTGTGTGTGTGTTCACAAGATGCATTGTGACGGTCTTCAGCATGAATATGCAGCATTAAAACCAGCTTCTCGCCTGCTCTCTACACAAAAGGATTAATATGGATTTATCAAGGTGTCAGTAAAATGGAAGGACATTTTTAAAACACATTGAGCTGAATCTGAGTTTCAGTTTCAATAGGAAAAAAAAAAAATCAGGAAACTTCAGAGAGAGCAAGGGAGGAGGGATCCCTCATCCAGGATGTAACAGATCAGTCAGTGTGGCTCTTATAGACGCGTTTTGTGGAGGTAAAGGGTTTTTAGAAGTTGAGTTTCAAAGCTTATCAAAGTGCTGTTCTGCAGACTCATGAACCTGCACAAGGTTTGAAGATTATATCCAGAGTCTCTTTGTTGCCTCCAGATTAAAACTAAAGAATGGAGTTGTTGAATGTCTCGATTTAAACCATAAGACCACGTCTCGTCCTGTCCTGCACAAAAAATGTTTCGTTTACGATTCGCTTTTCATTTATTTTCACTTTTTCTCATTAAGATTAAATGATAAATCTGGCAATGTTCTTTTTTTATTACTATTTATCAAAGAATCCCACAAAAGGGCCAAACTCAACAGTGTATTAGTCCTGTACTGCCTGACTTCCCTCCAGGGTCTGTGGCTCTCAGTTTTAATCCCCCTCTGTTGGCCATCTATGAACATAGGACTCAAATATATAGTTATATATTATAATTTAACAATTTTAGTACGTTTTAACAGACGTTTCTCCAACAAGAGGAAAAAGTGCATTTGTTGGGGACTATTTTCAGCAGCGGATAAATATACATTTGGTGCTTTCGGGGTTGTTTAGAGCAGCGGGGCAGTGTTCATGGTGATGAAGGGGCAGTGCAGCTCTATGCAACACCGGAAGTTGTTTCGCGATGAAAAAACTGTAGAATACCAAACGATCTATCCTTTAGATAAGTACTTGAAATGCTATCGCTGCAGTAAGCTGTATAATAACGTGTGTTACCGTGGAAACGCCCAGTCTGGACTGTCTCATTGGTTGAGATGCCTGATCAACCTCTCTGCATTTAGTTTTCTTCTTGTCTCGTGGTTCTTGCATATTTTCTTATGTCTTTTCTGCCAAATAAACTGACAAGAATCAACTTTTTTTTTTTTTTTTTTTTTTCAATGCAGCAGGGAGGAAGCTTTTCTGTCTCCTCGCCTGTTCTATCATGATCCCACCTGAGGCTGCTTTGACTGTTTGTCAGTATAATCACATTAACGCCCATTGCTGTTGATTACAACGTCTACAGGGGCAGCTCAGAGCTGAAGCTGATTATATCGTCTTAATTGATTACCATATGGCACTTTATTTAGGCAATTAGATCATGTGATTCAATCAATGTAGTCAAGACTGGAAAATAAACTCAAGATTACCTTTGTTCACATCAAAGAACAACCAAATTTGGTTCTTCAAAATAATAGCCAGACACTTTTTCAAGATCCCAGGGGCCCAAGTTGGTCAGTAATAGGAAGGAACATTCTTAAAAGAGAACATTTTCTCAATAGATATAATATAAAACATCTTATGGGCTCACTGACACTGAAGAGATATAAGGTATTGAGATTCTGTATCAAATCATCAGGCATTTTTTTACTCCTCGATACTATCAAACCAATTCATTTGCTCCATAAAAGTATTGAAATCCAATACTTCTATAGAGATTATATGCGATGATGAGATTTTGGATGATGCAGATGATACTGTTCCCAGAACTGTCCCAGAAAGTTGGTTGAGTTAGCTGGACGCACCACGTGCTAATGTTTTGATATCAAAACTCAGATGGTTTTACGGGAGAGACTCTGACAAAAAATGTCAGCTCAACAGTCACAACAACCTTAAATGTAAAGGGCTATCATTGGTAAACAGCGGATCATTTGTCTGTTAAAACCCCTAAATATTTGGCCATTAAGTGGACAAGACAATTTAAAAGCATGCCCAGGCTAAAGTTACTGAAACTGCAGCATGAAACAAACAGGTGATGAAAACTGATGCTCAAGAAGCTGCTGACAAAGACAGGAAATACAAAAAACAAGGTAAATCACCTGAGCTTTCAACAGGTCATACTTTTCACTTATTCTGTGAAATATCACAAGAGTTGATGAACTTGTTATAGTATCCAGAAGTTTTATCCTCATGGCTTTGGTGATTCTTTGATCTTTTGTCAGAGCCCTAAATACCTAAATACCTCATATTTGTAGTTCGATTAAATGAGCAAACATTGTCACGCTAACATGCCAAACTCAGATGAAAAACATGGTGAAACATCATCATGTTATAACCGGTTTTGCATGCACCTAAAGGCGGCCCCACTCAGCCACTATAGCATGGCTGTGCTTTTTTCTTAAGGTTATGAATCTCCTCCTATTTTAAGCTCGTGGGAAATAGGGACTTAATTTCTACCAGGATGATTTATATCAACTGGTATGAAAAAAAAAAAATAATAACTTGATTTATTCATTTTTTTTCTCTCTCTTACTATACATCTTCCCCTTGCTCTTGTAAAGTACTGTGAAACAATTAAATTGAGGGTGAATTTGTGCGATCCAGATATACTGACCTGTTTTAGCCCTAATTAGCCCTTTCTGCTAAAATATTACAAAACTAAAAAAAAAAAAAAAAACCTTCATCTTGAAAGATTTTTTTCCCTGTAGATTTTTCAAAGCACCTTGAGTCAGGGACGGAAAACTCAGATGCTTAATTGGTTGAAGAAATCTCTGCTGTGTGCATTCAGCCTCAGCGGGGCATTGAAGCTTAGCAGTGTGCAGGTTGTCATTTGGTCAGTGTGAGCTACGGATGATTTTCCCTGAGAGAGTGGCACAACTGAGATCTGTCTGTACTTGGTCACACATCACTGGACTGTAACAGATATTGTTTGGAGATTTACTCGCCCGTGGTCCGACATCTCTCGGCATTGTTGTCTGGGGCATTTGGTTATTTGTGGATGAGCGCCGTGAGGCTCTAAGGTGTCGCAATAGCCAACAGTGGAATAAACGCGTCCCGAATATAGAGATTCGAGTTGAAATTAAGCTTCAGCCCCAGTTCACTTATCAGCAACCTCATATCTCCACATCTGAAAAGTCAAATCAATATTACACCAGAGAGGAATCAGCAAAATAAGGTCACGTTTAGCTTCATGGTACATTGCAAGGTTTCTGCCAGTAGCAGCTGTCAGAAGCTCAAGTTTGAAATCTTGGCGTTTGAATTGATTCAGATTCAGCGCTTTAGCTGTCACGTCAGGGCAAAATCAGAATCAGCATCTTTTCCTCTCAACAAATAGAGCAAGATTTCATGGTCTGAAGTCTGGACAAGGTCTGGAGAAACCTTCACTTCCAGCATGATGGGTTGCTGTGTTGCCCTCTTGTCCTGTGCTCCCATTTAACAACTGCCGCATGTTCAAAATACAGCTACCTGGGTTTTAACAAGAAACAGGAGAACTGAACACATTTGTCCTGCGCCTACAAATTTTACACTGGTTCCCAGTTCGTAATAGAATAGTTTTGCAGCAGGTTAATAAATCACTCCCTCACAGCCTCAGACCAGAATACGTTTTTTATATGATAGAAGAATATGAACCCGGCAGGTGCAACTTCAAGCTGCCCAGAGTCTGTGCATTTTTATTAAGCTTTTGGGTTGTGTTAACACACACTACACACTTTTAATAACCTGCAATTTTTAAACTCAACTAAGTGACCATGACGTGATGCTCATCCTGAATTCGGCGAAGACCAGAAAGAAAGAAGGAAGAAAAGAAAAATAGGCAGCTGCAGAGTAAAGGTGCAGACAAAGCTCTGTATTATTCTTTCAGCATAATCATCATGTTCTACCGATTTAGCCTCAACATGTTTGCGGTCTCACAACCATGTTGACACAGACAGATTTGCTACCAAAGACTCAGGCGGTTGATCGTTCAGCCAACGTGACCTAAAACTAAACATCAGTCTGACAGAGATTTAACCCGTTTCTAAAATTTGTCTGGGGTTAAAATGGAGATGATGAGGTGTGTGAATTGAAATCCAGACGTGACGCCTCATTCCTCCCTCGCCTCATTTCCTCATCGTGACTGCTCACTATCAAGTGTCCGACAAATAAAATAATGCCTGACGAGCAAATTGAAACTGATTGGTTGGTCTCTCTGATGCTTTTTATTTAACCTTGGGGCGGGGGGGGCGGGTCTTATCACTGTGCTGCCACAGCACCATAACCCTATTTATGTTTGATCTCATTCCTAAAACCTCATTCTGTGCTATTTCTGATATTATTTAGGTTCTTAATCTTCTTATATGTTCCAATGCATTTTTCCGCCTGTTTCTGTTTCTTCTGTGTTTAAGTTGCCGTCCTTTGACATATTCCCCGGTAAAAGAAATCAGTCATGTTGGTCTTCGCTATATATATATATATATTTAAAAACAACAGCCGATTGCATCAGTAAATGACACTTTACTTATTCCCAAAGATCTTTGCAATTTGGTATTTAGTGTTTTTTTTTTTTTTTTTTTGGGATTTACTGAGCTGCCTCACTAAACTGAGGAGCAACTACTTTGCAAAAGAGTAATACATCCCATGACTAAATATGTTGTTTACAGAAGTGTCACTTCTACGCTCATGTCGTCTGAAGCCGACCCCAGTCATTGATATTTAAGCTTTAAAACAGCTTTATAGCTCTGAGCACATACACCAGTGTCAGCTTTACCCTCATGAGCTGCGGCGGGGATTTGTGAATGACTTGGTTTACCGGGTGGTTCTGCATTGACGAGGTGTTTGTGCGATGAGTGTGAAGACTGGAGCTCTAACTCGGCTGTTGACTGTGCTTGTGTCTCTCTGTGCCGGCTGAAGGTGTTCGAGGCATCGGACTTTGGCTCTCACCCCCTGTTCTCAGTGGCACAGGGAGGAGTGGACCTGCAGCAAGTGAGTATGGCCGCCTGGGGGCAAGGGACGAGGGACTTTTTTTTTTTTTTGGGGGGTGGGAGGGAATGAAATATGGTCAAACCTACCTTCATCCCTCATTCCCTGTTAAATGTTAAATATCCTGTGGTGGAGAAAACTCTCAGATCAGATCTTTTCCTTAAGTAAAAATAATTCAACAGTGTTAAAATCGCCTGTCAGTTCAGTGGGTAGGTTGGGTTATTTGTACCCATAGGTAAATTCGCTTTGCAGCGAAAAGACTCATCGGTCTTACACATAAACATTCAACACACGACACAGAAATCACCCCGAGAAACACACATGCACACATATACAGTACATACACATAAAACAACGTAGATTAATTAATCATTGCTTCTATTGGGCATAGCTACAACATATTCACCTGAGTGATGTCTGCTGGACCGAACTCTCTCTTCTCCATTTGGTTCTGCACTTTGGGGCCGTGAACCTTCATCCAGAGAAGAAGAACCTGAAATTGACTGTTCAAAGGGTGGGAGTCGCCATTTAAAATGGAGCCGGCTACGCGCTGTCACTGCCTGGTGTACAGGGATGTTGGATTACGCTGTGACTCACCGATCAGCTCAGTGAACCGTTTAATTATTTGATCGAGAGAATTCCTGCTCTTTAAAGTCACATTTCCAAGGTGCACAAAATAATTAGCATCAAAATCTGCGTCCAATCTCAAAACCCATGCACATAGATTATACAGTGAGGATATTGTTTTGGTTTGTAATTTAATTAAGCAAAGATTTAAAAAGCAAATAAAATAAAAAGAATAAAATAAAAACAGTGTGTGTGTAGCTTCCAAAAAGAACTCATTTGGAAAAGTATCACGAAAACTAAACTAAAACTAAACTAAATTACTGTTTTCTTTCCAAAATGATAGCAATAAATTGGCAATAAAAAAAATATGAAAATGTTATTGCAGCATTGGCACATTCCTCTGACAAGTTTCTTTCTTAACCAATTATATTTTATCTGAATCTGCAGTCTGTGTTAATAAGGCCGTGCCCTAAAAGATGATGAGTTGATGCATCAGTCAAGGAGACGATGACTCACAGTGAATGTAGTAATGCAGGAAAAGCACCGTGGGAGGCAGTGAACTGAGTAAAACCGAGTCCAAATGAGCAAACCACAAAACTAACTACGAGACGCTTCGTGCTCAGAGAGCTGAGCTGCAGCGCCGTCAGTGAAGTCAGACCCTGGTACAAACTCAGATACCACAGTCATCACACGTTGCAGTCATCATTTCTGGTGAGTGGTTCGATTTGGGTCTAATTTGAGACTGTTTTCAAATCACAGGTCATAAATAAAATACTTACATACGTGTTTAAAATACTTATTTGTAAAAACAATGAAAAAATGGCATAATAAGTTAATATACTGAAGATGCGTTGGTTAGAAGTTCCGGCTCTGAAAATCCTATATGGATATTTCTCTGGTTTTGGAAGAAATCCCTTCATATCATAACCTGAGCTGTGCAGATAAGCGACCACCGCCACCCCCACCTACGCCCCCGAGCCAGGGACAAAACCACAGGACCTGAATTCAATCACAGCACTACTGCAGTGTAAATTCACACACACACACACCGCTGAAGTGGTCAAGCATCCCAGATTAACACCTGGCGTCGGGAGGGTCAATAAATGACTCATCTTCTTCACATGAAAAGCTAAAAAACGTAGTTATCTGGTAACCAAGGCTGAGTAAAGATGACGGCCATGAAAGAAAATATAAAATCAAGGAAAAACAGAAAAGGAAAGAACGGCGACAAATGGAGATTGGTTTGACAGAAAAATACTTTTGCATGAAGATAAGGGAGGAAGATAAAAGCAAAGAGAAGAGAATCAGGTGACGAAAAGTCAAAACAGATAAACAAAGGTTGGCACGTCTCCTGCCGTATCGGTTTCATTCTGCCTGGTGACTTAAAGGCAGAAAAATCAGCTCTCAAACATCCAATATTCCCAACCTACCAGAAACACATCTGTTAAGGATTATTAACATTTGTTGAGGGGATGTCTGACTGGCCTGAAAACAGCCTGAGGACCGGATGAACACGGAGTAGATTCACGTACAGCAGCCGCACAGACATTCAGCCATAACTGCGACGACAAAATGGGTAATCGAAAGGGTAATTTTCTGTGCTCCAATCTGAAGTACAAGAGGGAGCAACCGTCAAGCATGCGGTGCTCAAACAGACTTGAAAATGTCTTCACGCGGTGCTAATGATTCAGTGCAGCAAGTGGGGTGCCATAAAAGTACAAAAAAAAAAACCACTAACCCATGCAGCCAGAGAACTTATTAATAATTGTCCCAGTGTTGTTGTTTTTTTTCTTTTGCACTGTAAATAAAATCACATGGTACATGTGTTCAAGATGTGTTTTTTTTTTCTCAGCTCAAAATGAGCTGGGAGGTGAAGCAGAACAAATGATCTGCTCTTTTCCTACCGGGAGTAACAAGACATTCATGATAATAAACTGCGTGGCGACGACTTTGTAGTGGCGCTTCACGAGTCCAAGTCCAGCAGTTCGGACCCAGTGGCAACACACCGTGTTGTTTGTGAGCTGCTGTTTTGAAGCCTCCAGTTTGCATTCTGTCCGTTGGACATCTTAGTTTCTTTAAAAAACCAGAAGAGACCATATTTGGAGGAGAAGGTGGAGCTGACCTGCTCTCTACACGGTAGCTATGCCCTAATACATCCCCTGCTTTATGGTCTATTTTACTCTAAATGGGACCAAGTGCAGTTAAATATAAAAAAGGAACATTGAGTTGTATTGAAGACTTAAAACTAGAGACTGAAACCGTAAACTCATTAGGGAAACATTTACTGAGGTAATAAATCAAGTGAGAAGCAGGACCATTTTCCCATAGACTTCAATACAATCAGTTGGTTTTTTTTTTTGTTTGTTTGGTTTTTTTTTTACAAGAAGTGATGGTCATTAGATAGAATGCAGGTTTGAGGCTCTTCAGCATTGGCTTCACTTCACAGTGACTGCATCCATTTTTATATACGGTCCATGGTTCGGACCAAGCAGCAGAAAAGTGAAGTGCCAAAAACTGCAGTTCTACCAATGGCCCCTAGAATCTGGCTCTAAAAGTCCGTCCCCAGAGGCTCCCATCTTAAAATGTCCAACTTCACAGGAAACAATGAACATGTTTACAGCCTGGTATAAAAAAAAAAAACAATTCTTGTCTCTACAGCTCCTTCATAACAAATGTACAGGGGTCAATAAAAAATTATTATTTAAATTTTATTAAGGCGTAAAGTTCTGCATAATTAAGGGCATGGCTGCTTTGAGTGATAGGATGGCGAGCGTATGCTTCCAAGTTTCAGGCCCCACCTCTTTGACCATTTTTGGATTAGCTGGGAGTTGGGGGCGGAGTCAGGTGCCGCCAACATGGCAGCAGCAGAGCAGCCCACTCTGACCTTGAGATATGCTCTTGAGAAACCCATACCCCTCTAATGTCCATCTTTATTTAGAGTCCATGGTTCAGACCAGCTTCGTCCCTCTTTCAAAAGCTCAACATTTGCGGCAAAGTGATGTCATCCGGTCAAGCGGCGCCCTAACCAATTAGATACATAATATCAGGTTTAAATTCCTGGTAGATTACATGCTAATGTGAACAACATATTTCCACTGTTTGCGCAGCGATAAAAAATGAAGTAATGGTCTGTCTCAGAGGACTATAAACCTCTGTGTAGTGTTTAGGTATCTGATAAGCCGTAAGACTCCTGGAACTGAACTCCAAAGGGACCCCCTTGGTTGAATTTAATATCTGAAGCAACACACCCCCACCATTGCAGCCCCTGATGCTTTGTTTTAACACAGTTCTGGTTTTTCGGCCCGAGCATCCGTTAACTCAGCTCAGAGGGGGTATAAATGTGTTTCCAGTGACAGCAGAAGCTCAGCCGGACTCTCTGTCCTTTTCAGTTCAGACACAGAGATCCCATGGCTGGTTAGCTCTGACTATCAACACAGCAGGAGGGCACAAAGCTATCCACGCTGCTTTGTTCAGTGATCAGTGTCCCCACGGCACCCCCCCACCCCCACCCCGCCACGTTGTCTAACACTAACAGATGTTTACTCCCACTCCGCCCACCATCCAGGCCTCTCATCTATTTTTTAAACATGCTGCAAGTGTGGGAATGAATACAATCATGTGATTGTTGTCGTTGTGAGTAATCAAGAATTTTTTCTATGGACTGATCTTCACCATTAATCCCTCTGGGTTTTTACTAGGGCTGTTTCAGGACAGTGAGATGGATTGTCTTGATGCTGGTAGTACATCACAGTGTAGGTCAGCTCAGATGTTATGTTTAACCTACACATTTCCTCTTGAGGACCTAAAAGGTCCCACATTTCAGACTTTTATTTTGAAGTGTTGATATACATTAGAAGATATATTTGTGGTTTTCTCCTCTCCTCTCTCAGGCTCCTCTCTGTCGCTCTAGTGACAACAGGTCCAAGAGCCAATAAAAAGAGAGGATCTGATCCTTTCTTCTGATTGGCTGGCTATTTTTTTAGAAATGTAATATAAATATAGCAGATTTTGGATAAACACCCAGAGAAACCAAATCCTACAAGGTTGGATGGTGGGTCCAGGTGGACTGGGCTTGGGCCATGGCGGAGGGCGGTGACCGCTTTGTTGTGACGTACAAAGCCCTGATTTGTTTTAGCTCAGTTTCTGAATAAAGGCTGTGAGCATTTTTCTGTGGATTTAGCACTTTGATACTTTCACAGTACAAGTATGAAACCTAGACTTGATTTATAATCATCAAAGACATGGAAATGTCACTTTATGCAATATGGGACATTTAAAAAAGGTAGTTTAATAAAAAAAAAAAAATTAGATGTCAGCATTTTTAAAAAAATGTGTCATTGACTTTAACATAACGTTTTCCTGCTTGTCAAGTTCTCTTTATCTGAAACACATTTGCTTGGACATCATCATCATCCTTATTTTTCATAATCATCAATTTCAAAATTAAAAAAAAAAAAAAGAACATGTACATTTGCATTCATAAATGAAGCTTGTGGGGGTTTTTTTATTTTTTTTTTTTTAAGCACTTCAAACTAAATTATGGAGAATTCAATTAAATTTAGTCTTTCCCCGTAATTTTTTTCCCCTCAGTGAACCGTGCAAACACTGCTGCACAAATAGCTTTCATGTCAAGGGCAAGGCAGGGTTTTCTGAGGTCCGTTTCTAACAGCATAGTGTGTCACCATCATTAGCCAAGTGTCCTTCAACCAGGCAGTGAACTCGCAATCATTGCTTACACATTTATTTCATGTCAGTCTAGAGTCAAGCCCGGGGCATGAATTTACTCGTATATTAAAATGCTTTTTGTGTACGTGCCTACAGGGTCCAGAGTCATCTGTTGGTGTTGATGTGTAATGGCTTCTTTTCCTTCTTCTGTCTTTGTCACTGAAAACTGTTCCATTAAGCTGTGACAACACAAAAAGATTATTTTTCTGAGTTGTAATTCTTTGACTAATCCTCTCTGGATTGAATTTTAATGAACAAAATATTGACGGGCCACTTTTCATTTTGACTAGTGTCATTCGGCTGTTGGGCTCCACATGGGTCTAAAGCTGATGCCCAAACCCTGCTGTACGCAACAGGAATTTAAGGCACGAACTCGACTCGAGTCCAGAGGCAGTCCGGTTAAAATCCTGAACAGAACTTTGTACATACGTGATCGTGATGCTCTTTAAGTGTCGGGGTCGCGGAGGAAGAGAATCACATCCTCAGGTTTAAAAAGCCGAGCCCAACTCGAGCCTGAAGCCTTTTGCTTGGGAACAGTCAATATATATATTTTGTAGGTCAAGCCTCATGGTGTTTCTTCTGAAGCGGTCAAACTAACCCCAAATACATGATTTAACCCTTAAAACCAACACTATATTGATGATGGGTGATTACGTTACAGTTTAAAAAAACTGATGATATCCTGTTGTTGTTTTTTTATTTTGATTTAGCTTCGTACTGTGTTGCGCATCCTTCACTGGCTGATTCACTTCAGCTTGCAGGCGATGGTGGACTGACTGACTCGGACATTACGAGGCAAAACCTGGGAGTGGGGGAATCCACCGACTGACTGATTTGGACACAGTCACTCACACCGGGAGCCTCACGGCCGATCCAAGTGCCCGAGTGACTTAAGTACAGATTAACTGTGCGTCTTCAGAGACGCTGCTGGACAAAGTAGACAGACTGACAGAGACGCGCAGACAGGCTGACAAACGGCCGTGTGGGTTAAAAGACAGAAAAAGACAGACAGTGGAGAACAGAAGACCACTTTGCTCCATCACGCTCTCAAGTGCACTGACAGCTCAGTGTGCTCCAGAGCCAACTTTAGCTAAGTGGTGTGTGTCTGTCTGTGTGTGTGTGTGTGTGTGCGTGCGTGCGTGTGTGTGTGCGTGTGTTTAAAACACTGTTTGTCAGGCGCAGGGCCTTGGGAGTGCCAGTTAAAGCAACAGTAACACTAGCTAATGGAGGCTCCATGGGAATGATGGGAGGAGAGAAGGAGGGCGGACATGACAGGTAGAGAATGAAGAAGAGAGGGAGAGACTGGGAGAAGGGAAGGGGAAACTCCAGGAACTCCCCAGTTGTGTCAAATCTCACCCACAACTACATCTGGCTGTAACAGCTGGATCAGGAAAAACAAATATTTCAGTTTAAAAAGTTGTTGCCAAGAGTTTGCTCTTTGTGGAAACTGCTAGGTGTCTCGAAAGGAAAGTCCAGACCTTACCCTGTGAAGTGCCTTGAGATAATATATATTATAATATGGAGCTGTACAAATAAAATTGAATTTTATTGACTGTTATTGTTACTTTAAGTAAGACTTGGTCAGGGTTAGGCGACATTCACGGTCACAGTTTTCACAGTTGATTGCCTCTGGCGTTAAAGTCTGACACCATGACGATCCATCGGCGAGCGATCCCTCCTCCCCGGACCTCGGACGGCCTCGGTTTAAAGATTTTCATTGTGTTTTCCACCCTCTGTGTAGTCCATAAAGTTTCCTGCTTAGCTCACATGTAACAGACTTCAGATCCTGCCAAGCTGAGCTTCATGTTTTCATGAGCTAGCAAGAGATTTTCAGTTTGACTTTGTGAGTCAGCCACCGTTTCCCATTGATTTCTTCCAATATGGCCGCCAGAGGCTTCTTGAAGAAGCAGGCCAAGTAAGAATAAAGGGCAAGGAAATATGAAAGCTGTGGATAAAGGGAGAGAAATGAAAGGGAAAGATGGAGAGAGGGGAACGAGACAAATGAGGAAAGAAAAGACAGACAGCCGATGAGATGGATGTTTGGGAGAATGACACGAAGAGAGTTAGCGCAGAGTTAAATGGCCGTGCGAAGTGATTAATGCTTTTTATTCATTATTTACAGCCGTGGAGAGAGGAAGCGAGATGAGGGCATCATCTGTTTACATGGAGTTTCTGCTGAAATCACTCATTTGCTCCGTGTTGACAGATTCATCAGCAGTCGTCATGTTTTTGTCCCATTTCTGGGATTTAACATTCATCTTTATTTAAAGATTATAGCTGTGAGGATTTTTTTCCTGATACGACCAAAGGGAAATTAGCTGTGATGACGCATTTGAACGCTGCCAGACATTAAGTACACCGAGTAAGTGAAGAAGCAAGTAAACAACCGAGGGAGTAAAAGTTTGAAGAGTAAATGTTTGTACGTGGAAACACGAGCTGGTGGCTCAGAAATTCAGAAAAAAATTAGATGAGATGGAACAAATGTGTGTTGGATCCAGCTCATGAATTTTTTTTCCTTTTTCCAATTAAAGTTTCAGTCAATGAACATCAGGGATGATCAACCTGATCCACATAATCACAGGATTCGATTCTTTTTCATAAAGATAATAATCAAATATGCGGCTGTGGTGGAAAAGTCCAAATTTCCAAACCACTTTTCTTTGATCGTAAGCTAAAACGTTATGAAGTCAAAGATGTGAATTCATATTTATAAAACATGTACAATGAACACTCCTTTTCGAACGACAAAATCAAACCAAGAAGGATTTAAGTGTGGAAATAAGATGAAAATGAAGGGAACATGTTAGAAGAAATTGAGCTATAAAAATGATAATACAATAAAAAAATAAGGAAGGAAGTTAGGTGTGGGTTTGCCAGGGTGAAATTACTATTGTCTGTGGTTGTAAATGTTGCAAGACATTGTGGCACAGCATTTTCTCCTTCTCCTCCTTTCTCTCCCAACGTTTCCTATGGTAGAGGAGATAAGATAGGAAGCACCGAAGCTCACGTCCTTATCATTGCAAGGATTCGACTACCTCTTATCACGGCTGCCATTTGGCTTTAAAACGATGAAGCATCGAGGAGTCTTCAGTTCAGTATTTAGACATCTGCAGAGGCATTTTTATCCTCTACGACCGCCCATCACTTCTCACCAGATTAAAAGCTTGACTAATGTTCCACTGTGCTATTTTTACCTTGACACTTACTTTGACACTATGTGCGACTTGACAATAGACAGGAGGCCGAGGAGCTGAAGTCTTAAAGGTGCACGCTGAAAGGTCAAAGGAAGCTTTTCATTCCTCAGGTTTCATCTGGACCTCCTCTCTTTGCATGAACATTTGACCCCGAGCTTTTGCAGTCTGTTCTGGTCAATGGCTTTTCCTTTGCGTTTCTCACAGACGCTTCAGCAGCCAGTTTCATTTTGATCTGAACGGCCTCCAATTAGATAAATTGAATTATGTGTTTTTCTACTGTTCGTTTCTTTTAGCACGGTTAATTTACATAGATTTACAGTCTCAGTTTAGATTTTTTGATCCTTTTTTGCTTTAATTTCGATGCATTTAAAAAAACATGTAGTGTTGGCTGATAAACCTGTAGGTATGTGTGTGTTTCCACTTCTGCATTTAACAGATTATTAAACTGACGACAAAAAAAATAACGATGACAGATCATAAAGTGGCCAATTGAAAGCTAACTGGTTAAAGTATCATAAAAGAACCTGGTTCGAATCCTTTGCTGTTTTGTCTAATCTTGTCTCACTGACCTATTCATAAAAGACATCAAAATGAAAAAAATAATACTGTACCAACTATACTTTTCCATACAAGCTCAGCTCGATATGACTGAAGTTGTAGCCGTGTTGGTTTTGGGGAGGTTTCGGAGTCAGGTGGTCCAGGAGTTATTTAAATGCAGAAGGTGGGACAATGTCTAATAACTTTAAGTATAAATCCAAATCGTGAATGGCCCATGTCTGTGACATAAACAGATGGTAGCTTTGTATCACTCCTCCAGCATACATGAACATCCTAATATTCTGGATGTGGTAAAAACGTCTTTTTCTATATTTAATCATGTTTTAATTTTTAAAAGCTTTGAAAGACGAATGATTGAATCTCCAGCTGCTCCATTTGTTGGTTGTTGTTCCTGCACACCTCATCTCGATGCCTTCTATATTAAGAGTCTGGTGAATATTCATGGCAGCCCTTGCATTGTTAATTAATATATGTATTAATAACATTTGAGTTTGAGAAAGGGTCATTATCATGCTTGATGTTCAGCTCCACCAGCCGCCATTGACGCTGAGGAGCGGGCGTTCCTGAAGGCCGAGAAAAAGATTCATTACCACATCCAGAAAACCACAAGACAGCCGAGTTTAAAATTTCAGCTGTGATGGCCTCAGAGAGGAAACAGTTTTAGGAGAAAGTTTAGGAGAAATTTGTTTCATTACTCATCACACAGACTTACAGCAAAGTGAAGGGCCGCTCTGATGAGAGAGTGGAGCATCACTCAGCTCTTTGAATTCGGACAATTGGTGGCATTTAGGGCACAAACCAAAATGTCGAAATCTTTTTTTTCATGCAGATTTTACTTATGTGACAAAGTAGCTTAACAAATTTATATATTCAGAAGGTTAATGATGTAAAAATATTTCAGTCTGACCTCCTGAAGAAAAACAAGCCCATTGGTTATTATGAGCCTTAGTTAGGTTTTGTTGCTAGGCAACATCTAGTGGTCGTAGTGACCATGACAAGAACAAATACAGGTGACGTTAATAGTAACGAGGCCAAAGTAGCCGTTTATGACGCAATCATTCTCGTAACCGTGACAACAAAGATAACATAACGTTAAGGAAGTATTCATTCAACCCAAACAGCAGCTGGGGGGGACACGGCTATGAGGGCGTGGCTCATCGTAGCCGTCGTAGGCGGAACCAAAAACCACAAGGTCTGATTTTTCGTTTTGCGTGATCAGCTGTTCCCGCCCATCGTGGGATTCGTTGGGCTCCTTTTAATTCGTTTGCTCTAGACCTGCTCTGTATGTGACGTGCCTTGAGGTGCCTTTGATTTGGTGATATACATTTGATTTGGTTCGATTTGATTTACTGTTGCGTCACGTGCTCCTGTTGCCGTGCAAACTTGACAACACCATTTAACTTTTGTCACAAAAACTTGAAGTTTCAATGCCCTTGGTTTTAACAGTTGTGCTGTTAGCTGTTTAACTGAGCTCAAACCCAAGAGTTTAATCCTTGAACTCTCTGTCAATGTTGTTTGCTTTCAGTACCGGCGCACAATGAAGCTTGGGATAGGTTGGCCCGTGAATGAGCCATCTGTTGAATCCTCCTTTGACCAAGAAAAGAAGGCCACATTTGAAAGAGCCTTCGCAATGAGACAGGTTTGAAATGCAGCCTCCAAAAAGTTGGACACAGCTCACAATCGTCTTTTAGCCTAGATCTAACAAACTCATTAGCATTTATTATTTTAACCATGGTGATGAAGGTCCGGTATGCTGCTGTCGGTACGGTCCGCGCCTTTATTATTGAAACCAGCCGCCGTACGGGCACTATTTCAGGAGACATATTAGTCATATTAGTCCTATTGGATCTGTTCAAGTTGGAGGACTGGTTGAGCTCCAGACAGACAACGCCTCTCCCAAATATCAGCACCAACACTGCAAGACTTGTTTCCGCAGTTAATAAAAATTTGAGAATTTGAGCCCAGTTAGAAGCGATGTCCTGTTCTGAGATATTTAATAAATATGTGACCAGAAGCTGGTGACAGCAGCTCCTCCTGCCTGCTGCATCTCTTGATTCATGCCGCATGAAGCCTTTCAGCCTTTCAGCCTTTCTGTTTTTGAGTTAGGGCCTGCATGGACCATTTGGATCTGGGCATGTGATGGAGACTTACAGCTTCGTCACCGTGCATAAATATTTACCGTCATATCTGCAGATCAACGAGAGGGATATTACAAAAGTGCACCCAGGTCTATTAAGCTTGTTGACGCCTTTCTTTTTCTTTTTTTTTGTTTTTCTGCTGCAAGCAGCCTGTTCTCCACACCCCTGAGTTAGCATCAGGAGTCAAAAGTTCAGTAGCAGTGGCAATGCAGACTGCGTCAAGGATAACAACTGTGAAATCTGTTATGTAAGGTGTGGTGAACCTCAGGGAGACACACAGGAGCACAAAATACCTCTCTCACGCACAAAGTCCTCTGCATGCATGCACACCAACTTTGTCCTTGTGCCTACCCACCCACACACACACACACACACACACACAAATGCACACACACACACACACACACACACACACACACAACCCTAACCCCCACAGCCTGTATCATGCATTGCCTATGGAGGTGTTTGTTCTCTTTGAAGTTCAGTCAGGGATTTGGAAAGGCCTCTAAAAACTCTTTAAATCATGATCTTGGAGAGATAAACACAGACGCTCTAACAAGGCAATGGAGGGAAAATCACAGGAGACTGAGTCAGGACGGATGTTGGAGTGAAAGTGTTTTCAGGAACTGCTCTATTGTCTCTGTGCTGCAGAGTGCAGCATTGGGAAAAATTAATCCTAATGATATTATGACAAAAAGGTGCTTCCCTCTGCGCTCGGGGTGGAGATGAGATGCACAGGAATAGATTTAGTTGTTTAGCGTGTGCAGGGAAAGACCTTTAACTGGCAGGCGTTCCCAAGTCTTCCAAGTCAATTTTTTAAAAGGCTTTGTGTTATAAGCTCTAGAGTCTTTATCATCAAAGCTGAGATGGGCATTATGGGTGTTTACAATCTTGTATCTACATTAAAAATCTAGAAGAATAAAGCAACGAATGACTCGGGCTTAAAAAAAAAAAAAAAAAAAAAAGAAACAATCAAGCAAAATTTTATTGTGAAATTGTCAAGCTTTTCAAATTAATGGTCGTCTAATACTGTGTAAACTGTGGAATAGTTAATGCTCTAACACTTGAAATCATCTCTACGTTTACTCCTGCTGTCCACATTACTCCAGAGTTTTCAAGCACCTTGAATGGAGACTTTTGGAAACGCTGCTGACCCCCTTTTATTTTGAAATTTCCGGGGTTGGACGGCAGAGAAGGAGATTTGGAAACGATGACGCCCACAGTCGCTTTCTGATTGAGTCCTATCAGCCTTGACTACCAGTGATGAAACCCAACTGAATAAAGAAATACAAGTGTTGCTCATAGTATCACTGTCTTTGCTGTTCCCCGTTCGCAATATTTCCTGCAACTAAATGACGACAATCTACTTCCTGTTTAATATTGGCAAGCACATTTCCAGTGTACGTGAAGGGTCATGTGATCTGCATTTTCAGGTGTTTTAGTACGAGCGAATATTATTTCTGATAGAATCATTCAACTGAACGGAGATTGTTTTTTTTTTTTGTTTTTATTGTATAAACCCAAGGCTGAAACAAAAGTATTATTTTACCTTCCAGTGAATGGAAGGTAAATTAGAAAAGGGACCTAGATGTTGATGCCTATTTGTTTTATTTTCTCTTGATTTCAGCAGCTGGAAAATTCTTTTGATTAGAGATTTTAGTGTTGGTGGGGGGGGTGGGGTGCAGATGCTGCATAAATAGGATTATGAGAAGTGGGTGGGGACATGCCCCCCCCCACATTCCCTGCGTAAATTACGCCCTTGGGTGCGGGAACGTGCTGCGTGGATACAGACGTCTCCTTTCTTCATTTAAACCTCTGACTTTATTGACATTTATGTCTTTCTTTCTGTCGCAGACATATGCAGTACAGAGCCACTACGGCATTCCACACTCAGAGGTAACAAAGAAGTGTCAGTTTGATGATTTACACGATCATTTCTCTGAGAAATATGACAATTAGGACTTCAGTTGATGAATTCAGACTGTATAATTTGCCGCCACGCTTCTTTCTCTCTTCCTCTCTCAGTTAGCAAAGCTCCACCAGTTGTCGATGCAGCAACAAGGCCTGGCTCCCATCAGCCAATCAGCCACACAAGTTCTGTCTGGTAGGTACACACACAAACACACACACACACACACACGCACACACACACACACACAAAACTTCAAAATTAAAACAAACTGCAGTGATCAAATTCAAAATGTAGCTCATAATCTCAGCTGGTATTTTTCTGTCATATTGACCCAGGATTAAATAAACTACCAACTAACAGAGGAACTGAAGAAGGATGTTTGTCAGCAGAGTCGAGCCAATCACATTATTACAACCACAAAGAGTCTGAGAAGTTTTCTGGGTTTTACACTAAACGGTGAAATGAGCCACGAGGATGATGCTTAGTTTATCAACTAAGTAAAAAGCAGCCGCTTCACTCTGTGACAAATGCACGTCTGAGTTAGCAGAAGCTAAGGGCTAACTTCCCCTGTACACCCTCGTCGGACCGAAGGAGCATCACCACACTCTTCCTCAGGAGGCAGGAGCTCTTCAACCAGGTGACAGACAGATTTGTATGAAGGAATCGGCAGCCAGTGGTTCACCTTGAAATCGATATGAATGAATCATGCGTTAGCTCGAGCGTGTGTGGACTTTTAACAAAGTGGTACAAAGTAACACACGAAATCAAAAAATCTAGTCTTGTGTGTGTGTGCTTGTTTTACCACAATGGCGGAGTTAGAAAACCAGCCCACGATACTGATGGGGTCCAACAGCTTTGTGTTGGACCCCAGCTGTTCAGACAGCTGTTAGAGGGTCAAGACTTGGATTTAGGGTTTGAATCGGGTCTAAATTATGGTCAGGTCAGGATCAGGGTTATGTGTTCGGTTAGCATTGTCAAGGTTAGCATCAAGGGCTAGGTATTGCATTATAGCAATGACATGGTCTCCACAAAGATAGCAAAACCAGGATGTGTGTGCGTGTGTGTGTGTGCGTGCGTGTGTGTGTGCGTGTTCAGTCTGTTCACTCTTGACTTTGAAGTCACTTTGTTGTCACATATCTTCATTTTTTTTTTTCTTGTTTTTTTTTTCATTTTTCATATTTATTTATTTTTTTGTCCTCTGACACAAAAACTCCTGAAACTTTAAACCACACAAAGGAAAGAAATAAATTATATCCAAACCTCATTTTCACTTCGAAGAAAGTCATTACTCTGAGTTTCATCATTTAAACACAGAGAAGATACGAGTAAAAACATATAAATTTATCAGACTTCCTTTGAATTCATCTCTCCATTATTTCAACCTCTTGCTCTGTGAGAGTTGCTTTAAGTTCATACTGGATTATAAACCTTATATAGTCATTACTTCAGCCTACAGTTCTGCGTTATAATCCCAGTGTGTTGGCTTTGATTCCCAGCATCCAGCTGGGTTTACACGCTGATTGTGGAGCAGCTTCTCAAATCAAACTTTGCCTGTGGATTCGTGGCTGCAGCATTGAGGCCGCTCGCTGCTCTGAACTCTGCTAATTGACTACAAGTTGAAAATCAAAGGTGTAATTGGTTTTTTATTTCTTTCTTTCCTTTTTTTTTTTTTTTTTTTTGTTAAATAATGTTCAACAGCCAGAACAGTCGGAAATGTCACACATATATTTCAAAACTGTTCTTTTGAGAATTAAAGAGACGTTGAGTCATTCGGCAGTGCCCCACATCCATCCGATCGGAGATCTTCTCTTGTGACGTCCTCCCCTTCAGAGGGGTCAGAGGTCATGGCTGCAGGGCTGCAGAGCTGACAGGCATTCAGTGTCTTGTTCAAGGACACGTCAGCACAGCTACCGTCAGTCACAGAGGACTGAGGCACGTCTAATCTGATCATGCCGACAGTTAAAAGCTGCATATTTATATATCGAGAGAAATAATTTAGTAGCATTTTGACAAGGTTGTGTCCTGTTTTATTGTATTTTTATTACAATTTCCCTTCATTGATCAGATGCGGGTGAAGGATCCGCATATTTTTAAAACAAAAAGCTGTCTAATAAGGAAACACAGCAGGGGGAAAAAAAACAACAAACAAACAAAGAGAAAAACTTGGCTAAAATTAACACTGCAGTCATGTGGCGGTATTAACCAAAATGAAAGAACATATAATACTCTAAGCATCCCGTCAGCAGCTCCCTGTCAGTCCTGCCTTTTACTATCTGACCACTTTAGACTGAAACAAATCTTAACTTCATCGACTGAGATAAAGTGGATATTGTTAGTTTGTTCTCCTGAAACGCTGAACCAACCGTGGGTGGTCACATTGATCGGTTTGACGCTGCAACAAAGTTGGACGACTCCTGTTGTCTCACACAGCTCTACATGCAACTCTCTTTGTCTTAAAGGTCCCATATTAATTAAAGGTAGATGTCCATGTCTTTGCTAATTACACAGCAGGTCTTGGTTCTATATTAATACAGTGAAAGTGTCAAAGTGCTCAGTCCACGGAGAAATGCTCACAGCCCGTATTCAGAAACTGAGCCTTCAAACCAGCCGTCAGGACTTCTGGGACTTTGTGATGTCACAGCAAAGCAGCCACCGCCCTCAGCCACGGCCCACCTGAAACCACCATTCAAGCTTGCAGGACTTGGTTTCTCTGAGTGTTTTACCTGAAAGCTGCTATATTTTCATTGGATCACTCAGAAAACATTCAGCCAATCAGGAGAGATACTTGGAGCCTCTCCTCTGATTGGCTGACTGACCTGTTGTTAGTAGAGCTTCAGGGATAAGCCTGAGAGAGGAGATGTAAAACGACACTGAGACGGTTTTTGGTTCTTAAAACCACAATTATCTCTTCTTATGGACATCAACACTTTATAATAAAGCACTGGAGAGTAAAATATGGGACCTTTAATGTTGTTTATCAAACAGCAGGTAACAACCAGCAGCCAGATGCATAAAATTCTGTGTGGATTCACAACTAATACAAATGAGTTGTGTACATCTTATTCTTCTTTATAAATCTCATTCGTTGTGAAATAAGAAACCAAGAAGAAAAGCAAAGAAGAAGCAGGGAAGTGCACTTTCACAGATTGTGTCGTCACATCGCAGCAGCTGCTATTACATACAAACGTTACACAAGGTTGCAAGTATTTATTGCACGTTTGTCAGTACTTCGTAACATGCACCTGTAAACAGTCACGGATGTAAATATCTCAATCATCTCTATTAAACACCACATAGATGATCAGTGACTCATTTATAGCTTAAATTCAAGTTCATCACCAATAAACAGTTTTTTTTTTTTAGCACAATCAGGAAAACTGCAAAATGACCTAAAAATAAACTACATTTTCAAGTGAAGCTACGTTTCTCATCTTATATTTAATCTCCCCATCGTGTCACCTGCAGCTGTCTGTGTTGGTCTGTGTGTGCACCTGGTCGAGCTGACACACTCCTCCCGACTTCCTCCTCAGTATAAGTGTGGAAAAAGGTGCATTGCTGCTTTTTCCACTTGTTCGTATGCATCCACATATGTGACATCGTGGCTCCAGGTTTGTGACTTTGTGTTTCGAGAATTAAATCAGGAAATGAGAAAAAAACAAGAGAAACAGATTGTTAAACACAAAACGTGTGAAATTTAAAGATGTCTGCGCCTGTGTTAAATAGGGCTGGTCACACACACACACACACACACACACACACACACACACCCTCACTGTTAGAACGACACGGCTGCTCTGTCATGTCATTTTTCAAACAAATGCTAACCACGCACGCACAGCAGAGAGCGAAAGAAGAGCAAATTATCATGTGGGGATATGGATGGATGATTATTCCATTATGTCCCAGGTACTGAACTCATCAGTCGTGGTTGTGCAAATTCACACACACACACACACACACATACATACACACACACACACACACACACACACACACACACACACACTTTCCAGCAGATGTTCACACACTCTATTAGAAGCAGTGTTGGTTTAGTTCGCTGTCACCAGACCTCTGACTGTGGAGAGGAGTGTTAGGGGACGAACGGAGGAAAGGGAGTAAGGAAGGGAAGGAGGAGCAACAACAATCCCAGTCACAGCAGAGTTCAAATCACAAGGGGCAGGTGGTTCTGCTCAGTGATTGGACTGTCATTGTCCAATCAGATTCAAGTTCAAAATTCATACTTGTAACTTCAGGGTCTACACACTGTGTGGGAACTTTCAGCGCTTTGTGTTTTCTGTTCACAGAAGCACTTCTTCTTTCACAGCAACTTCACCACTGACATCATTTGTTCACAGATTTTGTTCACAGATTGTTGTTTTTTTTTTTTGTTTGTTTAAATGCAAATCTTTTCTGCACAAACTTGAATTTCTCCTGAAGATCTATTTTACAGGCTCACGTACAACTGCAAACTTTTACCGTACAAGCTCAAAATCCCCATTTCCGCCCATATACGTCCCCACTTTTATTGTTGTGTCCAACCAACAGAATAAAGTCTATGTGTTTTTTGCTCGTTACATAATTATAGTGGTTTTTTACCAACAAATAAAATCAAGAAGTCAAAATGACTGCTCTTTCTCTCTCTGTCTCTGTCTCTCTCTCAGGAGGGGTGGAAGCCAATTCCCAAACCACGTCTCAGGAGCTCCTCATTCCAAATGATGTAAGTACTCAGGATGTAAATTAAATGGAAAATCAGCTCTGGACAAATGTGGAAATCTGGCTTGAGTCACTACAGTTCAGCCCGGCAACTGACGCACTGTCAGAGTTGAATTTATTTCCACTGTTACAACCTCTGATATCCGCAGGTGATCGACATCCACAAATCTGATTCGTGTCTAAAAAGTCAGAACTCCTCAGAAACTTCAGAGTCATGTCAGAGCTTCACAATCAAAAGTAATTGGGGTGAAAAAACACTACATCATTTTTCTCCAGACAGTTGCAGTGCAGGATAATGGTGTTACCTTTACCCCATGGTGTGATATTCAAACTTAACATGGAAGGGAATTAATGAGCTGAAGTTAGGGAGCGACTCTAAAGTAGAGAGGCTGCAGTTTATCTATATATAAAAAGCACTACAACGTTTACTCTTCTTATCTAATTTCAGTGAGTCATTATTCTATAAAGGGTTCACGGTTTACATAGAGTAATACTGTGAAGGGTGGAGCTGACCTGCTCTGTACTCTATCCCGATTGTGTGGTGCAGTCTGTCAATCACACAGTAGCCACGCCCCCTAATTCATGCCCTGCATTTTGGCCTGTTTTCCTCTAAATGGGACCAACATTTTAAAAAAATCATCAGGAAAACATTTACTGAGCTAATAAATCATGAGGCCATTTTCCCATAGACTTCAATGCAATCTGACTTCTTTAACAACCAGTGGAGTCGCCCCCTGATGGTCATTAGAGAGAATGAAGGTTTAAGTCTCTTCGGCATTGGCTTCACTTTTCAGCCACGGCGTCAATGTCCATTTTTATATACAGTCTATTGTCTTTGTGTGTTCAGTTATAAACCACAATGTTGGAGAATTTAAAGCTTAAAGGTCATTAACTTCCATGATAGCCTCCGATAATTGTTGAGATGTTTCAGTCCGCATCAAAGTTGTGGACAAAAACCAAAAGGTGTAGCAGACGTGCACCAGAGCAGCAGGTTGGGGCTGAATACGATCAGAATATGAGCACTTACCAAAATAAAAGCATCTCTTTTACCCTCAGCTTCTCAACAAACTGCAGTGCAGAGATGCTAACGACACACTGACCACATTTTTTTTTTTTTTCCAGGCAGTGAAGCAGAGCAGTTAATAGTTCAGTGTTGTACAGCTCAAAGACTTATGACATTTGTTGGACATGTCGACTGCTGAGAGGTCAAAGCAGTGACTTTTAGTTCATAAGAAAACCTTTGGCCACGCTGTCTCTCCCCTGCTCATCTCTTCCTCCTCCCCACCCCTCACCCTCCCTCTGTCTGTCCGCCACAGGCAGCAATTCATCCGTCAGCGTTCAGCCGCTCAGCGCTTCACAGACGAAGCAGAACTCTGAATTAAGCATGAAAGTAATTAAGCTGTTTACACGCGACTCTGTAATGTGACTCGTCGTCTAATCGTCAGTCTTACCAACGACAAGCAGCCGATGCGAGTGCTCCAGCAAAAACAATGAAATAACGTACACAGACCCAGGCTGGCCGCGCACAAAGTGCAACATGGCGACAAAAACGTAACGCGGGATTAAAGGAGTCACTACGAACCGTGGAGCGTTTACTCTTTCAAGTCTCCGTCCTGCAGAACAGTTCATTAGCAGAGAGGAGTTAAGTCAGAAACATTAATAAGTAATAGTAACGGGGGAAAAGTGAGGGGGCGTTCGGCTCCTTTCAGCGAAATATGAGCTCCCTTTCCTGCAGACACGAAGCTGGCCACCACCGTCGGTAGATGTTGATATTTGGTTGAATGTAGGTTTTCGACGTCACTTGACCAAAATTCAATGTCAAGGACAACGAGTGATGGTAGCTTAACTCAGACGTAGAATAGATGACAGCTGACGTTGATATTTTGTTGGTTTCAAGTCGATTCAATGTCTACCAAACATCTCGCGTCAAGGAAGTCGTGAGTAAAGTCCAACATCGGCTCAACATCGGTGGAACATCACAGTGTCACTTCCCCAGCGTTGGATTTTTCATATCAACCGGATTTTCATTTCATTTCATCGATCTCACCTTCTCCCCCAAATATGGTTTCTTCTGGTTTCGCAAAAAAAAAAAAAAAAAAAAAGCGTTCACACTCACATATTCGCCGATGGGAAAATTTCGAGTCACGGATTAATCTAATGCACGTGTTGTTGGACTGTGGGAGGAAGTCGGGGAACCCGGAGGGAACTCACACAGGCTCAGGTCGAACATGCAAACTCCCAAACACACACATGAATCAGCAGCTGCGGCCTGAAGTGATTTTATCGTTCATTGGTGTGTTGAATAGATGATATGTTCACTGATAGCTTATTTTTAATTCCTAATAATCTATTTTTTTGTTTTATACAAAGCCATATTTATTTCTTTGGTTTAATTCAGTCCTTTCTGTTTCTATTACGACCTTCCTTGTGACTCTTTTAAATCAATGGAGGAGAATTTTCCTCACAAAACAGATCTCAGTAAATCCAGAAAATACATAATCAGCTTCTGTTTACATAAATCCGAAAGTGAGAAGAAAGAAGAAAACACCTTCTGAGTCACAATCTGTGACTCAAGCCTTTTTTTTGACTCGATGTAAACTCTGGTCTGTAACTTGGCATTTTAAACTTCCCTGGAATTGCAAAAACACGACAAAGTGAAGCTCAGCTCCGTGGTCGGAGATAACAAACTCCCCGTGTTTGTTTGTATTTACATTCTCATCACAAATCACAGCGCACACCTCCCCACCGGGGAGCAGTCGACTACCTCCGCTCGCTCCCGGTCAGCCTTTACCCCACTTCACATTACAAACTTCCTCCCATTTAACCGGCTGCTGACAGCGGAATACCAGCGCCGGCGCAGCGGGGATCATGACAGTTTAATGAAAACCACCAAACAGAGGTTTAAGTTCGGGTTCCCCGACGAGCCACAGAAATGTGCTGCTGGATGGGAAAATGCCGGAGAGTACAGCCAGCGAGTGTTTTTCCCATTAGAGGATATGTGTATTTCCCCCCTTTCTGCCTCACTTGACTCGACGACTCGTCCTCTACTTTGCCTCTC
This sequence comes from Rachycentron canadum, assembly GCA_038496675.1. NCBI lineage: Eukaryota > Metazoa > Chordata > Actinopteri > Carangiformes > Rachycentridae > Rachycentron > Rachycentron canadum. The sequence continues at coordinate 25,919,842 of CM076649.1, forward strand.
TCCGTCCATCCATCACTGGCTGTTAGTCAGTCATTCAGCCTGTAGCACGGCGGTTGCCTGGAGCCTCTGTCCTACGCTCAAAACAGCAGCCGGCTCACAATTTGTCTGCAGCTCCGCCTGTAGGACAAACACACGGAAAGTGTTGAGGACCTCTAACCCAACCCCACACATCATCTTCACTTATACCATCAGTGACGCTATTTGTTGTTTCTGTCACTAAATACTAACCAGAAATATTATTTTCATTTCACAATCGCACGTCTTTGATAAATGCTAATGTATGGTAGCAGCCTGTGTTAACCCTTGAATGTAAAAAAGTACTGGATTTTGACGTCAAGATTTCAAAAGGCTGTGGCTTGAAAGTGGTTAGAGATAAAGGCCGACTGTAAATGATGCACAGTCACCATCACTGTTACCACTCGACCGATCGTCATCTCCTGAAGGCGGATTTTCTCATTCGGAATCAGAATAACTTAATAACAAGTGAACACAATGAACAGAATCGCCTTTGCGTCAATGGATGCGAGCGTGTTCAGAGCATCTTTCCTACGCGATCTCCGCGAACACTTAAGTAGTGCCGGTGTCCTGACTAGTGGTAGAGAGGACAAACCAAATTTGACACTGTATTTAGAACTATCGTCTGTTTTATTCAGTATTGCTGTTTGTCGCAATTTTGCGACTTTGGCGTTCAGGGGGTTAAATTTCCCACCTAAAGTTTGAAACAGGAACGGAAAGCAAACCAACACCGAGAACAAAACACTAATAAGAGTCCTTAATAAAGATTAAATTAAAAAATAAATAAATAAATAAACCCCATCTTGCAAGGCTGAATGTTAAAGTCTGGGTGAGCCTTACTGAGATGGTGACTGTTTCATTGTGACATCACAAAGTGACTGAAGTCCTGGCGGCTCGTTTTTAGTTTAGTTAGAGTTTATGAATACAGGCTGTGGGCATGTCTCTGTGGATTGAGTGCTTATATACTTTCACAGTTTGTATTAGCAGTAGCTACGAACTCCTAGTGCAACATATTCATTTCATACTTTGTACTGGAACTAACCCTATGCTAAATTTCGTTGATCAAATAAATAAATAAAATAAACAAACTACGTTAAGCACCTATCAGCAGTGTATAATCAAAAATATACATATGCCAGATGCCAGCATATGGGACCTTTAAAATAATGTTATCTATTTAGCAGATGTGCATTTTATCAGCACTGTTTCTAGTAGGAGTCATTTTCTGAGCATGCTCATTGCAGGAGGACCTCATTTCATCTAAACCACTGACATTGGTGTCCTTCTGCGGCAGAAAAGAGCTGCAGGCGACGTGTGTCTGTTCAGTGCCCCACAGTGGTGAGAGAGCTGGAAATTAATAGTGTGGAGGTCTTTTGTGAGTGTATGGACACTCTGTCTCCACTGGCAAACCTGGACCAACCCAGGCCCTGAGTCAGACTGGGTCCAAATTATACTCCACCACCACAGGTGCCAGTATCAGCTCAGCTCGAGTTGTATATCACCCACAATTGCCCCAAGTGAAGAAATACATACATAAATAAATTGGTTTGAGAATCATCTGCTTCTTCTTCAAGTGTTATAGTTGTTGCAGGATCAGAAAACAGGACTTAACATTATTTCTGTGAACTCAGGGTTTTTGGATCAAGTCTAATTACCCTCACGTCTGATCCGGTTGGTTCTGTTTAGGTCAGTTTTAGACATAGACTGTGTATAAAAGTGAAAAAAGGTTCTGCGGCTGTGCAGTAAAGCCAATGAAGCCATTGTGCCTTCAATGGCCTGTCTGATGACCATCAGGGGGCCACTCCACTGGTTATAAAAAGACGTCAGATTGTAGTTTATTGAAGTCTATGTGAAAATGGCCCTGTTTCATCACATTAGTAATCGTTTTCCTAATGAGTTTATGGTCTCAGTCTCTAGTTTCAAGTCTTCACTACAACATGATGTTCATTTTTTAAATGATGGTCCATTTCGAGGTAAATCGACCATAAAGCAGGGGATGGATTAGGGGGCGTGGCTACCGTGTGATTGACAGACTGTAGCAGCCATGAGTTTTGATGATTTTATATGTAACTGGTCTTTAACTGTTTAAGATTGTCCCTTAACTTTAACATAAGTAATCCAGGATTTGCAGAATCATCCAGTGTTGTCATTCTTTTCTGGCAATGGAGAGAAAAATGAGAAATTGCACAAATCAGAGATGTGGCTGGTGATTCAGAGATCAGACTCAGAGGGTAGTGACCGAGATAGACTGCAATAACTAGCAGAATACAGTAAATATATCTGGCACCGCTGCTAAATTGAACCCTCAGACCACAGTTGTAGTGTCTTTTCACATCTATAGTTGTGCCTGAGGCGTCATCCATTCTTCAGTATCTTTGTCCCCCAGGATCTCGCACAGTCACATTCAGTCAACATCTCTTAAAGCTGGCTCCTTATATACACGAGCTGCCTGTGGCACAATAAAGGACAGACAGGGGAGCAGGAGGTCATGGTTTCACAGGAAACGCTGCCTCTCCGCTCTGACAAGATAATCAGCACCTCTGCAGGTGCCGTCACCTCTCTGGTATAAATTAAGCATCAGTTTCAAGGTCCCTGAGCTTCCATTCATGTTTTTGTGCAGCAGTTTATTCTTTTAGTATGTTCATATACATATATATATATATATACACACACACAAACATACACAGAGCTAATGCGTGTTGATGTACAAGAGAGAATGATGTGACAATAAGAGGGAGAAACAGTAACACAATAACAGTTTAAGACCCTGTGCATATAAGCGTGTGTTGTGTTTTTGTGTGTGTGTATGTGAGTCACTGAGCAGGGCCAAGCAGCTTAATGACATCCTATAGCTCACAGTTAGAGATTTAACAGCAACCCTCTCTCTCTGTTTCTCCCTCTCTCTCCTTCAATAAACCTTTTCCAAATTACAAGGGCAGCGGGGAATCGCCCCAAAAATAGCCCTCCCTTCGTCCTCTTCCTCCCCAGCTTCAAGCTGATTTTACCCAACAGCACTTACGTAAAGCCGTTTGGAGAGGGGACACATAACACTGTGCAGAGTTCCTGCGAAAACCTCGTACCTCCAGAGCATTCAGCCTTTCGGAAAGTGTAAAAGCCGAAGCTTGTTTTCGCAGCGAGGCCCAGTGTGACTCTTCTCCCGCAGTGAAAAAGTAATGACGTGTACCTCCTGATTGAATATTGCAAGTCAAGGTTTTATTTGGAAAAGCATTTATTATTTCCCCCCCCCCCCCCAGTCTAATTAAGACGCAACACCATCATCCGTTAGATGCACGAACCGGAGCTGAAGAAAACCCCGTCCTGTAAACAGTGAGCCCACTGTCAGCAGGTTATTATGACCCATGGTCAGGTTCTGTTGCTAGGCGACAGCGAAGGGTGGCGACGTAGGCCTTGTAAACGTCACGTCATTCGAAAAGTTGGGGTGGGTGAAAGGGTCAATAAAACAGGAATATGACACTCACTCCGTGACCCAGCTACTTCGTTGTTATTGTAACGTGACAACAAAGATCATCTAAATCTTGAGGAAGCAGGATGCTTATCTTAACCCAGACCGTAATCCTTTCCTCAACCGATCTCAGCAGTTGTTGTGTCCAAACCTAACCTAACCTTGACCATCTATTGCCGTAACCATGGCAACAAAGGATTGATACACCTGCCGGTGCTATTACCAACCTGTGGGTCGTATCGAACAACCTATGCGGTCTTTCACCTTGAATAACTTACATAAGGTTACACATGGTTTTCTACCAGAAACTCAAAACTGATGGAGAGACATACAACAGGTACACAAAGACTGTATTAGGAGACCTCTGATGCATTGGGCCTATGTTTGTGTGTTTGTGTACGGACAAATAAAATATTTTCTGTCTGTCTCTCACGTCCCATTTTGTACATTTACTGTAATTACATTCAGACAAATTATCTTAAAAATCCTGGGAAATTACAGGCCAAACCTGGAGAAGTGAGTGAGTGTGTTTGGTTTTTTTTGACAGTATATGAGAAAAGTCCACTCGCCTGTGCTTCTGCCGCTCACGATTAACAGGAACCAGCCTGTGATTCAATGAGGCCACTCGAGGGGTCGAATGGCGGCTAAAGGTGGATTTCACCCAAATGGTCCTGACCTGTTTGTCGTCAGCTGGCACTTTGTCTCCCGTCTCCCACAGTGTCATTACAGCCACCGCACACAAACACACTACTTACATTATCAGGCCTCTTTCCATGAATAGCCACACTGTAGGACGCAGAGCACATCTCCATCAGAGCCTGTTGGTCAAATGACTCCTGGGGAAAGGAATGTTTGGGAGAGAGAGAGAGAGAGAGAGAGAGAGAGGGGAAAAGTAAAGATTATAAAAGGAGAGAGAGAGAGAGAGAGACGAAGAAATGAAATGATGCAGCAAAAGATGAATGGAGCGAGCAGAAGAGGCTGAATAAGGGAAAGATAAGGGAAAGCGAGAAGGCTTTGGATTTCACTGAAATATAATTTAAAATAAGATCGACCCCTTTGGCTGCCAGTACTCCATCCAGGTTTCATTAGATGTGACTTAAACTGACACCAGGATCCACTTCGGCCCCTGGAGGACTAGATCCCAACCAGGTCTACATCTAGATCTGTACGCAGTGTGACGCCTAGTGGCATTGACTTCTATTGAAAGCTTTATTTGATCCTTTGTACATTGTTTCCAACAGTAGGCTCATGAAACATCAAGTGAAGGTTTTTGTTTTGTTTTTTTTATGGAAATTGTAAAAGGAGGCCAGACATTTTTTTTTTTTTTTATAAAAGTTATATATTTTACTGACCGTGAGTGCAGGCGAGCGCAGTGTTAGTGCTACTCGATATTATTTCAGCTGCAGCAGGGTGTTGTGTCTACCACACTCCTCCCCGTTTGATTTGGATGGTTTTGATCCGACTGTGAGCTGTAGCTCAGGGCTCGTCTAAATTTCCTTCTTTTCACTTTAGTTTCTTGACGGAACGAACTCTGTTTATTTTGATCTCAAGAAAACAAGTTTGAATATTGAAATCGAGCAAAAACCTCACTTTGATCACAAGGGGAAAAAAAATATATAATGAGCGGAAAGAAAATTAAATTTCCCATCATTACAAGTCATTAACCGAAAATGAATCACTTCAGTGTTATAACTGTTCTTTTTGTACAAGTAAACAAATAATTATGTGTAAATGCTAAAGTTAATTAACATTATATGTTCTTTAATGTGATAGATTTGAGGCTAATGAGCCCTAACAAAGGTTAATTAGCTGTTTTTTGCAAACTGCCCTAACAGGGATCAATAAAATATACAATGTTATTCTGTTTTAATTGGATTATATTTACATCCCGCTTCATTATATTTCTGTCACTCTCCTGTCACATCCTCTCATCATATTTAAATCATGTAAATACATGTTATCTTTAGAGGAGAGAAGAAATGATCACCGACGGAGTGAGGAGAAAATGCCTGAATGTTGCGGAGTCATTTAAATTTATTGCTTTATCGGAGGAAACTGACGCCAGGTCAGCTTTGATCCCAACTCTCAAATTTCCTTGCTGTTATTTTCAACCTTTTTTTTTTTTTTTTACGATCAAGTTTCCGTCTGGTTTGTGCATAAATACCAGTATTTATAGTGTTCAGGTCAACGGTGCAACCTTCACACGCAGGAGGCACAGTGAGGGGAAAAAAAAGGTAATGAGACGTATTTATGGACTGAACTGACACCAAGATAAGCACAGTAAATATCAGTCTGTTGTTATGGTGACACCTACTGTATGACAAAACCCCCACTGGGCCGGGTATAGCACACACACACACACACACACACACACACACACACACACTAAGCTCCTGGCAGGCTGATGAGTCAGAGTTCACCACCTGTTGCTATTTCGTATTCTTAGACACGAAGAGATAATAAGATGGATGGATGGAAGGATGTTGGTTCAGCTCCATGGTCACCTCAGTTGAGCCGGATTTGGATGCATTCAGCGGGGTTTCCAACAATTTGTTGATTAGCTGGACGTGAGGAGCCCATTTTAAAAGAAGCTCTGTACAGAACTGATGATTATTTTCATCACTGATACATCTGCTGATCGTTTTCCCGAAAACGGTGAGAAATGACGTCACCGTTCAACATGTCGCCTGAACATCCAAATTATTAGTTACCAGTGGCTGCACAGCGCAGCGTCCTGTGCAGGTTCTGATTTTAGAGAAGAAGAATTGATTTCTGGTAAATAGCGCAGCATTAGCATGAGTGTTAGCTGTTCACAAAATGTCAGTGGTAACAAACTACATGGAACCGTGTCAACACCCGACCCTGTGTTTTTGACACTATCGGAATCGTTTCTGATGCCAGATGTCAGATGTAGACCGAGAAGCGAAGCCAGTGCCGAAGCGCCTTAAAGTTGCATTGTATCGACTGATCATCATCGGATGGGAAACTGCACTGGTTGTAAAAAAGTCTATAAACGTTTTCCTCATGAGTTTATGGTCTCAGTCCCTAGTTTCAAGTCGTCTTCAATGCAGCGTGATTCATGTTTTAAATTCTGGAAAAAAGATCATATAACAAAATTGTTTCTTCTGGTTTCAACCAGAAGAAATTTGGCAGCTTCGTTCAAATGCAAAAACCAGGAACTGGCAAAACTACATGGGATGCAGCTGTTGTTAGTTTTGTTAAAGGGACACTAAACTCATCATGAGTGTGTGGAAACATCTTACGTGAAGGTCAAGCTCTAATCCAGGCTGACATACCTCTAAACCATTAGACCAAAGAAAGATAAAAGTTGGTACCAAGCTTCTTCATCTGAAGGTCCCACTGTTTTCTAATCCTTAATCCTCTGTCTCATCCTCCTCGCAGCTGATTGGCTCAATCATTGGTCGCCAAGGCACCAAGATAAATGAGATCCGTCAGGTATCGGGAGCTCAGATCAAGATCGGCAGTCAGATCGACAGCACCAGTGATCGCCACGTCACCATCACCGGCACGCCGATAGCCATCAACCTGGCCCAGTACCTAATCACTTCATGGTGAGTATCCAGCTGTGGGGGAGTATCTGCAAAACTGGGCCATAATATTCATATTAACACATTATGGTCAGGCCCATAACTCAATTAGACACAATACTATCCAGTCACAGCTGGAGTTAGTCTGAGATTTCCGTCTCAATTACTTTTCCATATTTTTTTTTTTGTTTTTTTTTTTTTTTGTTTTTATTTCAACTCCAGTAGCTTTTTTTTTTTTTAATGAATCACAGCGAAGAGACTGCGGAGATCACAGAGCAAAGCAGCTTTCATCCCCAAATCATTAAGTTCACTCATTTCATTTTCTGAATAACTGAGGACGCCGCACTGACTCAAAGCCGCATCGAACGCAACCTTTAAGAGTGTTGACGTCTATTGCTACCTCAGTGCAAATCTTAATATTAATAATAATAATTATCATGTGCATCCTGCAGCCGACTGTTGTCATTTCACTGTATAATCAAATTGATTCTAAATAAGGTCAGGGAACCAGTACAAATTAGTTTATTTTTGCAGTGGTGAGTTTTTAATCAGATCTGTGGCGAAAGTATAAAATCATATGAGGCTAGGGGAGGATTCACACAGAAACTGCAATGACTGAGAAATTTTAAAAAAAGAATATAGACAAGAAAAATATGGAGATTTTTTTTTAGTTTTTGGCAGCTTTAATGAGCCAGGTTTACACACGTGTTTGTTTAGAAAGCGCAGTAACGGGCCTTGCTGGCCCCTGGTGGAGGGTTTGATCCTGGGGCTTAGTCCTGCAAACCGAGGTTCAGGTCCGGCCCATGGACTCTCTTGATCTCCATAGGACTGACCAGAAAGTGTTTCATGTCGTCCCCCTCCTCCACTTCCCTGTCTCTCTGTCGCCGTGGCCATTAAAAAAAAAAAAAGGCTTTAAAGTAATAAAACGACTTTAAAAAAAACAAAACTGCAATCATTGTGAGACTAGATTCGCGTGCACAAGCCATAATTGGATGTAGACGCGCCCTTAATCATCATTTGTTTATGAATACATCTGTGTGCTCCCCTGCTCATTAGACCTGTTGATGAAAAACGCAGCAAAGACCGAGAACAGCGCTCCACCAGTACTAGAACAGCTGCTTCACATGGATATGGCTATTTACTGCACCCGTATCCTTGATCAATCACGTCCCTGTAAAACTGGGAATATCTTCCTCGTAATAACATCCAAAAGCTAATTGTTGGTTTAGTTTGAAGAGCTCATACCGAGCAGATTTTACAAGGTACGTGCAGTGAAACAGAAAAGGAAAAGATGATGAACAACTGGAAAATAGAGCGATGCCTGTCATGTAATTTAAAAGAGTGATAACTTGGTAAACGTGCCTTTGATTGGCATCTGACAGACGTCTCTCTCTTGCCATATGTTTCACCTCCACCTGGAAAAAAACGTGTGTACACTGAAGTATGTGCACGGCGTGCCCACGTTCCCGCCACCCACTCTTCTTCTATAAATACCAGAGGTGCATTTGCGCCTCGTTTAGACAACCGAGGCCTGAGGTGAAGCAAACATTCCTGTATTTTCTGGACAGATTGTTGAAGCAAAGTACAGGTTTCTGGCACAGCTTCACCCAGCATCCAAGGTGCATGGAGAAAGGAAAAAGTCTAAAGAGGTCAAAACTCTACAGAAGAGCTTTAAAAACTTTTCTTTGTCGTAATGGTTTATTAGTTTTAGTGGTGACCCTCTTAAAACGCTGCTTCCAAAAGTCACGTCATATTTCGAGCTTTTTTGCTCCACGATGGTTTGAGCTGGAGACGTGGTGTTTTTTTCTCTTCAAACTTGAGAATCAGCTCTTTCCAACGAGCCCCGATTGTCAGCGAGTGCCGTTTACTTCCGTCTAAAGTTAGGTACGTTTGGATAAGTTGTCAGTTGCTTGTACAGCCAAAAGCAAATGGGATCAGTCCTGTAGTTTTCTGATCTCAGAGTGAGGAGACGTTAACAGGAGAGTGACAGAATAAAGACAGAGAGACGTGGATATTTAGAGCATTAGAGGCTTTGGAGCTGATTTTTCATCATTTAAAAGAATGATGATCAGATAAAGACAGAGATTTTAAAACTTCAATTCTGTGTTGAAGTTTTCTTTGGTTATGGTTTATGAGCTACTATCCCCTATTACAGTGAACAGAGTCTTTATTGAGTGACATATAATTAGTGACATATAATTAGTGATTAGCTGAGGTTGTGCTGGTTCTGAAAATGTGAAGCACTTGATGACATTTAAAAAAAAAAAAAATAACACGATTATGTGGAAAATCACAAAGGTATGAAAAAATGGAAAAGCCTCAACGTACGTTTAAAAGGGTTGAAGATCTCCATCATGTCCGTCCATTATCTTCTTTGAGTCATCGGCATCATCACAGACACCGACTTCAGTATCATACAGGAAACATTTCATATCACAGCCTAGAGAAAGTGTCACCTCAGGAGAGTTTTAGTTGTTTTGGGGTTTTTTTTTTATATTTTTGTATATACCAGAGTAAAAATTGATTTTGTCCACATGTTTCATACAGAAGTATAATGATTGAATGGATCTTAAATGAAGGCAGCACAGAGAACTTAAAGGTCCCATATAGCGTAACGGTAGATGTTAAAGGTCCATACAGTCTAAAGGTCTTGTTTGATTATAACTCAGGTCTAGGTTTTATATTAATACAGTGAAAGTATCAAAGGTCTTCACGTGCTCACAGCCTGATTTCAGAAACTGAGCCTTAAAACCAGCTATTAGGACTTAACATTGTGATGTCACGACAAGGGCGTCGCCGCCCTCAGCCTAAGCCGTGCCCACCTGAACCCACCATCCCAATTTGAGTGTTTACCTTAACTTTATTTTATTACTTTCTTAATCAGAAGAGACGATCGGAGCCGCTCTTCTGATTGGCTCACCAATCTGTTATTCATAGAGAAGAGATGTAAAACTACGGATGGTTTTTGGCTCTTAAAACCTCAAATGTATCTTCTTCCGGATATCAACACTTCAGATAAAACACTGGTCAAAAATGGGACCTTTAAGTTTTTATTTTATCATGCATTCGTTCAAAGAGCATGCATGGAGATCATCTGTAGGATGTGTCACATGAGAATCATTACATGATAAAAAGAAATGAAGCTCTTCATGAGACATAGAGGTCGAGTGTGTCCCTCCTTCACTGAGCCATTTAATGGGGGCGACATGACATACACACTGTCAGGCAGCTTTAATACAAGTTACCACCACCATGAATATGCAAATTCATGATTGGACTCTGGATGAAATTGATATTTCACTTACAGCTCGTCCTGCCGCTGACAGCAGGGAGAATCGGTTGGGTGAATCACACACACTCACACACGGACGCACACACAGTGTAAAGCAAATGTAAGGGATGGGTCGGCCACGTTCAGCCTGAAATGTCGGGTCAGGAAAGGTGGCAACGACGCCGAAGCGTCCATAACGAATCTGCTCTTTTCCATTTTTTTTTTTTTTCAGCACGCAGATAAGACAATCTTTCAAAGCTTATTCCATCTGCCTCCACTTCCATCTGTGGGAAGTGAAACATGAACCACAGTAACGCAAAAACCCACATTAGTGTATCTTCACTCTCACTCTCTCCTGTCAGACTGCATTCTCATCATTTTCTCTGATAATTCACATTGTTCAGGCTTCTTGTCTGTCAGATTTTCCGCTGGGTTCATTTCTGCAGTTAAGGAGATGCTGTGAACTCATTTTCACTCACAAATGTATTTCCTCCTTCGCAGCAAAACATGTTACACAAACCCTCAGAAAAACCTGCAGGTTAAACTGGAGGAACAACAGGCTTTCAGTGCTGAAAGACTCACAACAAGCATTTGATAGCAGTAAAAACGAGTTTCAATAAATAAAACAAAAAGGAGACTTAGGACCACACTTATGATAAAAGACATGAAAAGAAAGCAAGTGCACAAGATTAAGAGAGTTTACTGCCCTACTTCTTACTTGATTTATTAGTTCAGTAAACATTTTTTCTAATGGTTAATAATGGTTTTCTAATGGTTAATAATATGTTCATTTTTTAAATGATGGTCCCAATTACAGGAAAATAGACCTCTAATGCATTAGGACGTGGCTCAAATTACAAACTCGAGGCTTCAAAACAGCAGTTCACAAACCAGTGGGTGACGTTGCAGTGGGTTGACACTTGGTTCCAGATTTTGATTTTGGAGGTATTAAGTAAACCTGTCCCAGACGACCTGAGGAGGCCTGAACTTTTTCTATCGTACAAGTAAATCATAGATAGTCAGAATTTAAAATGTATTTTATTTTTTATAAACAAACTTAAAACTAGCCTTGGCCACGATTTAATGTTTAATGCAGTCCAGTCCAAATATCACAATATGTGAAATTATTTTTAAAAAATATGTTAAAAAAATATATGAGGATAATTTGAAATTACTGAATGATGGGCCAAGCCTGCTGAAAACACTTCCTCACTTTGCAACATTAAGACTACAAACAACCTATAATGCAACACTTTTAAAAGGAAATATTTGATGCATTTGTCTCATACTCAAATATAAAACTACAATAATATAATAATATAAAAAAATCTCATTTGTTCAAACCTAAATTCCTGATGAAATCCAAAAATCACTTGTTTTCTGTGACGCAGTCGCACAACTTCACCCTGTGTTTGTGGAGTCCTCAGAACCGTGCGTTTGCTTTGTGTGGTTGACAAATGGAGGATGGCCGCGCTTGATCCAAATGTGACTCCCTTTTATCTGCTGGTTGATTATTCATGCCTTGGAGCAGCGCTCCCTGTGGACCCTCGTGACCAATCTGGGAACCTGTCAGCCACAAACGCTCCCACCACAGAAGAAGTCACATCTAGAATAGATGCGAGGAGTGTTTCCGTCACTCCTTCATTTGGCTGATGTATTCAAGATGGCCGCCTCAGACTATTCTTCTTAAGCTTCTGCGGTAGCTGATTATTTCTGAAACGATAAAGAGATCTCAGAGCAGCTGCTTTGGGGGTGAGGTGCATTAATGAGAGCTACAGGAAACATGGAGGACTACTGGTGCAAGCTGTGTCCTAAAATACCATTTACAGTAATAGATGATATATATAACAATATATGTACAGTAATGTAAGGTGTAAACGCACACACAACACACACACACACATCTGGAGGTGCTTGGCCCTAAACTGTAACAATCATCAGCCAGATGTGAAGTGTAATCTTCACTTGCTATCTTCAGCAAACCCATTAAAAAGCTTCAGACTTAGACTCCATGAAGCAGCATCACTTACCTAATTTGCATATGGAAACTAATCAGGATCCAGATATAAGAGTAATTATTAAACCAGTTTGTTCATATGCAGATAATATATCCAGATAACAAGTTGTATGTTAATCCCAGGAGTGTGTGTGTGTGTGTGTGTGTTGAGTGTGCATTTTAAGTCATTCAACATTGAAGACATTGAACATTTGAAGAAATGACTTGATGAGACACATCACTGACTTTGTGGTTGCTACAGTGAATTTAAAGAAATGTACACTGTTTATTTTAGAGAGTCGAAGTTCCACTCTGTTAGAACGTGCAGGGAAGCGGGAAATTGGACTTTATTCCCCTTGTTGTTGTTGTCTAATTTCAGTGGGAAGCTGCCGCTCTTTTAAAATGACGTCTTCAGCGCTCAGCATCCTGCAGCTCCCTCTAGGTTTCGGTGGCATGGCTCAGGTTAACACTGCCAAGTTAGGTTAGTGGTGTTGAGCACGTCCTTTACACAATCTGCTGCAACTGGACTAGGCCTTCTGTTTAAAATATAATATCTCAATGCCGCCCAGCCCAAATATCTTTACACACCAATCAGCCACGGCATCATGAGCATCTGCCTAATATTGTGTGGGCCCCCCTTTTGACCCGTCGAGGATTTGCGAGGTGGCGCCTCCGTGGATCGGACCTGTTTATCCAGCCCAGCGTCCTGCAGGGTTTCCACATCCTGAAACCATCTGTGTTAGTTAAATGACTTTGTTGCGGTACAATGTACGTTTAGCAAAGCAGTGAAATGAGGCTCAGACTGTGCAAAAAAAAAAAAATATATATATATATTTCATATGGCAGGAAACATCGCAATATTCAATGTTATCACATATCAACCCAGGCATGGATTGTGTAGTTGTTTTCCCTTGTAGCCGCCTGTTTGTTGACAAACAAACAGCTCTGCTTGTAGCCAGATTTTGTTATATTGTCGCAGTTGAAACAGTTTTCAATGCAATGATGACACCCAGGAGGGCGGGACAGATCGGTACGAGGGTCCTGGATCCGCACAGGAAGTGAGCAGAGGAGTAAACAACCCTGTGTGTGCAACACAGCGCTGTGTGGCTGTTTCTGCAGACATTAAAGCTGATCCCAGCTGGCTCTGGGCCTGGGTTGTCGCTTCAGAGGACGTGTGCATAGTTGAGCCAGCCCCTCCCCCCGCTGTGGCGTCGCTGGGCGGCCTTTAAATCGGCGCCGAGCTGCAATGACGGCTCCCGCTCACAGTAGAGAGCAGCCCATCGCTGTCCCAGTTTCATCAGAATATCATTTTATTTTACCTTGATTAAATTCTCTTATTGTGAAGCACAGTCACAGATGAATTCAGACTATATGAAAACCCCAGTGTAATAAAAACACATGGCACTATTAGCACGGATGCTAACGTGGGTATGGAGTGGGACTTCAGCTCTCTAAAAGACGAAATGGGTTTTTTTTTGTGAAATTGAAGTTATTTTTTATGCTTCTTCATCATCTTCATCATTTCTGACAAAGCTTTCATCCTAATATATATACAATGGTTTTGTTCCCTCCTCCCTAAGCCCCCTCCCAAGCCATCACCCCAACTTATACAGCACACCCCCCATCCGTACAGCGAACTCCCCTACAATAATCTGTTGCAACCTCCAGCAAAACACACCTGTCTTATGATTTTAGTTTTGTCAAATTTCCTTTATTTCATTTTTACTCTCCAAAATATCCTTGTTTTTTTTACTTTACTTTTTGGTTTTTACTCTTGATTTCTTTAACATGTCTTTTATTTAACCCTCTAACCCTTCTCCATCCAAAACTCCCTCTCCCTTACCCCTCTCCCCCTCCCTCCACCCTCCGTCTCCCCTCCCTTCCTTCCACCTCCTCTTCCTCCCTCCCTCTTCCCGTCCCTCCCCTCCTCCAGTTTAGAGACCGCCAAATCCACCGCCCAGTCCTCCTCCATGCCGTCTCCCGTTGACCTGACCATGAGCTTCACCCAGCCCGCCCCCCCTGCCTCTGCCTCGTCCTCCTCCTCCTCCCCCCTGGCAGCGATGGGTGCCACGCTGCCCCACGCTCCCATCCTGGGCGCCCCCTACGCCCTCCCACTCTCCAGCCTCCTGGGAGTGAAATCCATCCCCTACCTGGCACTCTCCACCCCTCCTGCCTCAGCAGCAGCGGCGGCGGCGGCAGCGGCGGCCATCGGGGCCCCCGTGTTGCCGGGCTCGGTGCCCACAGCGGCGACGGCAGCCGTCCCGGTTCAGGCTCATGCAGCAGCGGCCCTGGCGTCCTACACGGCTAAGATCTCATCCTCAGCCAATGGGATGAAGAAGCCAGAGAGACAGAAGTTTGCTCCGTACTGATGAAGGAGGAGCAATCTGCATCACTGAGGTAGCTTCTGGGCTGGTTTTCAGATGGAAAGGGCAGTTTTCATTTTTCTTCCTCTCTTTTATTCCTCTATGTCTTTTTTCTTTGTTGACTTCTTCTCCCTCTTCGATTTTATTGGAAACTGTCAAAGTGGGATCAGTGGAATATGTGTGATTTCATATAGGGCCACAGCATAATCCACAGGGGCCAACAACACTGGGGTTTTCCGCAGTAAACAGCAGCAGGTTGTTAGCAGTTGTTTGCCGTGTTGACGTGTTGGAGGTCACAAACCACAGTAAGAGTCTGTTCAGCTCGATGTGGCTGGTTCTGTTCGTATTAGTCCTCCTTTGCAGTATTTACAACTGATCTGATGACCAAACAGCACAAAGACACCCATATTTTTTTTTTTTTATTAAAGAACAGCACCTCATACTTGGGGATAAATACCCTGCATTTTCTCTTACTTCTTGACAATAAAAGCCTCCCACTAAGGTTTTAACGTGAAGCAGCAACAGCAGAAGGTTTTCAGATTGTCGGTCAATAGGTCAGGCAGTAAATGACTAAACACTGAAGTGCAGAGATGCCAAAGATGTGCTTTGAAACAGTGTCAGCATTATTATATAGTTTGTCTACAAGAAGAAGAAGAGATGCGTTTAGTTTATGTCTTGCACACAATTCCTTGTCACAACTAATTTAAAGGAACCTCATCAAAAATATCTATTTAAGTTACAGGTTATGCAATCAGATGTTTCTTGACCTGGGTGAACTACTGTAAAAAAAAAAAAAAAAAAAACTGTAAAAACAAAATGGCTGATCTCTGCAGGAGCACGGGAGTGAAACTAAACTCAGGTAGAAGTTACATGTCGCCACAACTCGGCATGATGTGGTTAAAGCAGGCAGACATGGAAAAACCCTTAAAAAAAAAAAAAAAGGGCAATTAAAGAGAAGATACTAATGCTGGTTCGACTTCCTCACTGAAGTACAAAAAGAAGGAGTCGTCATTCCCTGTGAAAAATTCATATGAACAGCTACAATTAACTGAGAAGCTGCTGGAGGAAGTCTGGCTGCGACGAGGCGTTGCAGTGGCTTTCATCACGGCTAATGACAGGTTCAGACTTTCATGCTGACGCTCATCTAAGCTCCACATGGACAAAATAAATTTAGGAACAAATAGATCTTGACAGGAAGCAGACACTCAACTTCGACGAAGACGCAGCAGATGAAGTTGACTGACAGATACCGAACTCAGTGGCCGTCCGGTCGCCCGCGTTCACTCATGATCCCCAACGCAAAAATAATCCGGCAGCATGTGTCTAGATCTCTGACTTTTCATGTCTCAGTGGTGATTTTTGTTTTTTTGGTTTTTTTTTTTGAATGTGCGCAAGCAGACAATCCTGTACAGTAGCTTTGTGAGGCTGATGGGTCACTACATCAGCGCGGATTTAGCATCACTCATGCATCACAGCTGTGTGTTTCTGTGCAGATGTGAACTTGTCTAATAAACCACTCAGGGTCGCTGACTCCTCTCGACTTTCCACGTGTAGATATGCGCTCTACGGCGCGGCCATAACTCACGAAGTCGGCCTACGTGTCACGGTTTCTGGTAGATTGCAATTTGGAGGGGACTGATTTTCTTAGTTCACCCAGACTCGGACAAACCCACGGAGTCCTTTATGTCTCCGTATCTCTGCGTGCAGCCTCTTTCAGCTGGATCTTCTCAAAACAAGGGAAAGACATTTCCTCCTTTTAGAAACATCCAAAATACTTAATTGATAAATTAGTAGTGAACCCCAACCAAGGTCCATGAAAGGGTTACGTTTTGGATTGTAGGTGTTAAAGGTCCCATATTTGACTCTTCTCCAGTGTTTTATTTTGGAGTGTTGAGCGTCCATAAGAAGATATATTTAATGTTTTAAGATCCACAAACCATCTCAATGTAGTTTTACATCTCCTCTCTCAGGCTTCTCTCAGGAGCTCAGAAGAGAGGATCTCATCCTCTCCTGTGATTGGCTGACTGTTTTCTGAGCGATCCAATAAAAATAAAGCAGGTTTCAGGTAAACACCTCAGAGAAACCAAATTTTGCTCGATGGGTGGGGCTTGGGGTGTGGATGAGGGCGTTGACTGTTTTGTTGTGACATCACAAAGTTGCAAAAGCCCCGACGGCTGGTTTTAAGGCTCAGTTTCTGAATACAGGCTGTGAGCATTTCTCCGGGGACTGAGCTCTGATATTTTCAGTGTTAATATAGAACCTGGACCTGCTTTATAATGAAAGAAGACATGAACATCTACAGTTAGAATATATGGGACCTTTAATATTGAGTTCAAGGCGAGGTTAGAGGCAATGACTCAGGGATGGTTCTGCCAATGCCAATGCATTAGCAGTTAGCTGCAGTGACCATTATAAACAGATGCTAAAACCGGTCAGACTCTAAGAACAGAAACAAAAGAAACCAAACTAAAGATTTGGCCATAATCAGACATCATGATCTAGTTCGACCTTCTACCCTCGAATAAAACCGCAGAAAAATATTTATTTTGTTACGCAATCTGGCAACTGGCTCACACACACACACATACACACACACACACACACACACACACACACACACACACGTAGACAGAGTTAATTACACAGTAAGTGCTACTCGTGTCAGCAGAGAGTGATAAATCTAACACGTACCGCAAACTGACTTGTGCTCACAGTGCAGCAGTGAAGAGGAAGCTTCGGGGAGAGGACTCAGTGTTTCAGTCAGACGGGTTAATTGTAACGCTGGCTCGGCCTGAGGTGATGCTTCGGCCTGGAAACCAGGCTGAGCAGAACCAGCCTCGTCCTGAAGGGATCAAGCGGCATCTGAGAGACACAACTCAGGGCAACACAGACCCTCGAAAATGAACTGTGTTTATGCAGGACGTTGAAAAAACTGCGAACCTGCCTCAAGAATTTGCAGATTCAACATTCAACCAGCCGATTAATTATTCAATTATTTCATTAATTCACATCTTACATGTGTTTCTATCTATTAATCTCTTTAAGGATGATAAAATGTGATTCCCTTCTTTTTAAAGACTCTCACTCTGAAATAAGCTGCACACAGAGGCAAAATAAAATCACGTGTTTTGTCTGATTAGGCAGGAAAGAGTCAAATTAAACAGGATTCAGCTCTTGAGTGTGATCAGTCATTTTCCAGTAATCCCACTTTACATCTGTCCCTTGTTTTCGAAGCTCTGCCCTGATCGGAGCGACTGTCCAGAGGGTGTGTTTTGTTTTGTAGCTACTATGTGATGATACTTATATTTAAGGTTATTTGGGCCACAAAGCCTGTAAAAGCCATAGAGACTATCCAGCTTCTCCCTCCCCGTCTGTTTCCCGCTCTCTTTTTGTCCCTTATTCTATTGTATACTCTCATATTTATTGACTAATATGAAATATTCCCTCAGAGAGTTTATATCACTGGTCACTAACACTGAGCTGAACAACTCGGCTTTTGTATACAATGATGTCTACTTGTATAGGACTCTTTCCTTTCTGCTTCCTGTCTGTTTTTTTTTTTTCTTCTTCTTCTTCAGTTTCAGGATTTGTTGTATAGAGTTTTTTAAAACACGCAACAGATTTAAATTTAAATATGTCTCTTTTTTTGTTCTAACAGTCTGCGTTTGTTTTCGCTCACGGCTCTCATTTGAAATGTGCTGTTTAAATTATTTTTTAACTTATTAAAAGAAGTGTTACATTTACAGTTTTAGAGAAGAAATGTTTTTCTGTTTGTTTCCAACATGGCTGCAGGTAAATACTGTAAAAATGTACTTTTTTGTTGGGGTTTTTTTTTTCTTTTCTTTTCTTTTCTTTTTTTTTTAGATGTGTGAAAAAAATGAACTTTGTTTTCGGAAAAAAAAAAAAATGATCACTGTTCCATTAATGCTAATAATCAGATGTTTTTGTTAGATAGAAGAGTAGTGTTTTCACTTGTGAGCTCGAAGTGGACATTTTACCACACACAGACACACACACACACACACACACACACACACACACACACACACACACTTTCAGACTGGGGACATGTGTTTGTAAATGTCTGCTCTGCTTCTCAACTCTCAGCCTCCACAGAACTACAATAATGAGGTAAAAACTTAACACTTCCCGGTCAACTGTGGTCGGTGGTACAGGTAAAATACAACCACAGGTTAATGCCTATATCCTGACACTTATGGAAAGTTATGGTGTTGAGCCCTGTAATAAGTGTTTATGCATTGATTAGTTATTAGCAGCGTATTAAATGCGTTATAGTCCTATTTAATCTGAATTTTGTAATGGAAGTTGTGCCACTTGCTGTTTATCTCAACAAATCAACTCTGCTGTTTGCAAAATGACAGCGCAGACGAAACGAGCATCAGTTCTTTTGCAGAATTCCTTGAAATTTGGGTAAAATTAACACTGCACATGGATACAAACTGTTACCACTTTAATCCGAGTGGCAGCTCCCTGTAATGTCGGCCACTAGATTGTGAGCTGATGCTTTAAAGCCTCCAGTTTGTAATTTGGCCGTCAGCCATCTTGGTTTTTCAAAATCAGAAGAAACCATATTTGGAGGAGAAGGTGGAGCTGGCAATCACGTTAGCTACATCCTAATGCAGACCCCGCTATAGGGTCTGTTTCACTCTAAAAGGAATGAGGTTGCATTGAAGAAGTTTCGAAACTAGAGACTGAGACCATAAACTAATAAGGAAAACGTTTACTGAGCTAATACATCAAGGGAGAAGTAGGGACATTTTCCCATTGACTTCAATTTGACAGATTCCAGGTTTAAGGCACACATTGGCTTCACTTTACAACTACATCCACTTTTATAAACAGTCTATGGTTTCACTACAGAGAAACTTCTCGTGGTCTTGTGGTTCGACTAGGTCACATGATCCAAAGATAAGATGAATAAAAAAAAAAAAAAAACATCATCTGATGACCCCTCGAATTTTGGAGGGGCTTGACCTCGAGGTTGAGAACCACAGGATTGAGACAACTAACTTCATCTCATCATGTCAAACTGTTTAATGAAGTATTTTCCTTTTAATCCAGCACAGGACTTTTACTTGTGTTGCAGTATTTGCAGATATTGACAGTGGCCCCTCCCTGCTGGAGGATTATTAATCTACTTATTGTAGTTCTGTGGCTGAGTCCGTCCTCTGTGTGTGTGTGAAAGTAGCAAGCAACGTTTCTCCTTTCGTTTCGATTTCCTTTTCTTTTTTTAGTTTCAGCTGAACCGATGCTCAGCGCAGTTTACCGTCCTTGCCCGAGTGTCAGAGACTAATGCTGCATGTTTGCTCGGCCTCACTAACATACACAGAAACAAACACACACACACACACACATATAAACACACACACATGTAAATACACGCAAAGAAGATGATCTAGATTAAAAAAAAAAAAAAAGTTTAAAACACAGTTACAGATACAACAGACACACACACACACACACACACACAAAGGCCTCGGTCGTTGCACTGACTCCCTCCTTCACTGACAGTGTGAACTAAAAGCAATACTAAACAGAGCCGGATGAGTAGCTACACACTGCAGAGCAACAGTGGCTGGCAAATATACACGCGTGTACAAATACATTAATATTTAAGTGGATGGGTTGTTGATGCATTAGAGTTTCTCCGTTCCTTCTGTTTGTTTTTAAAAAATAATTCTAATAATGATGTGGTATATTAAACAAGCTCACTTATTTTTATAAAGTCAGATAATCCTTGTTGATGAACTGAACCGTGGACACCGTGTTCAATCACGTCACTCATCCGTCCTCTCCACACGCACTTCTCCATTTCACTCTTTTCCTTGCTTTTCTTTCCTTTTTTTTTTTCTTTTTTCTTTTTTCTTTTTTTTTTTCCTGGCCATCAACCATGTGTCCTCCGACCATTTGCATGAGTCTGACTTGAATTGATGTCTATGCAAAATCATCTCTGTGTGGTCCAGCGCAGTGATCCCCACGCGGGTTCACGTGGAGGCTGTGCCGGTGCAGCTGAAGTGAAAGGGCTAAAGTGGACTACGGGTCTGACTCACAATGCACCTGCCCTGAGGATCAAGGTTGATATAATATAAAGTCCCAAGACTTTATATGATATCTATATATATATATATATATATATTATATCTGCATTACATAGCTCCCTCTAGTGCTCGGTACACAATATATGGCTCAAACTTGATGGGCAGTTAGTGGAAGCCAATCAAAAAGCCAGGAAGTGACAGTCAGCGCTGTTCTGCTGACTCGTGATTCCTAAAACTGAAATAACCATTAAATACATGGTTTATTTACAGGAACGTTAACGAGGCTCTGGGACTTTGCGACACATGCTGGAGTGAACTGAACAAACGGGAAGTACGACCGGCTGTCGAGAAAAAGTCAGTTTAATCTCTGGTCTGATTTTTTTTTTTATAAAGAAGTGAATTGAAATCGCTCTTCAGGAGGAATGCGTTGTGAGAATCAGACCCCCGGGGCGGTGGGATGGGAGTTTCAGCAACGCGACGCAAGACTCTATCGAACACAGAGAAGAAATTTACTACATAAGATGCTCTCATTCCAGGTTGTACTACAGAGACACACACATAGCTTGCACAGCAAACACACACTTACAGACAAACACAACAGAAATATACCAACTGCTGAAGGAAACCAGTACGGTGATGAATATTGTATTGCGCTCGAACATGAAAAATCCATTATGACGAGATATTCTCTCCCAAGTATGAAGTACGACCATCGTTCTGTTTTAATTTCTGCTTCCCTGTGAAGACGGGGGAGGTTTGCTCTTTGTGTATCAGCCTGATGTGTTTGTGATTCTCTGTTTTCTTTCCATTCATGCCATGTTCTAATAAATAAAACCCACACTGAAAAAAAACAAAAAAAAACAAAACTGTCGACTGATTCATGTTTAATCCATATGGTTATTTTCAGAGCACGGGGTTAAATATAATATCAGTGCAGGAGAGAGGGTTGATGAGATATACACACAATTTAGCAATAACACCTGTGTTTGCCTGTTTCTGCACGCTGCAGATACCTAACTTTTAACTTTAATTATAGTCCAAGAGCCTGAGGAGCCGTTCTTCACTGTCATTATACAGCTGAGAAGCATGCAAGAGCTGTCTGCAGCAGCATCCAACATCCCTGCAGCTGTTTACAGATGTTTACCCAGACAGAGAAAGTTTGCTTTCTGGTATCACACAAACACAAACACAAATTTAAAAAAAAAAAAAAAAAAATGCAGGTTGTCAGGTGGGTGGACGTCTACTGCTGCAGTCACCTCTGTGGCTGCACTTCAGGGAACATCTGGCCACATCTGCGACATAATGTGCAGAGCGCAAAGGAGGCAGACTCAACGGAGTTTGTCCATTTTCAAGCATGCGTAACCAAAAGAGACAAAAGAACCCGAATCAACAGCCAACTCAGCTTGACTGAACATAACTGAGCTCACAGCAACCTAACTGAAACGAGTGTCATGTGCAAACAGCTACACTGAGGCTCTTTTCCTGACCAGATCCCAGAACAAGCCCCATCCATCACTGGAGCCAGCTTGGACTGTACCATTGGCAGTATCCTATTTTTTTTTATTTATTTTTTTTTTTTTTTTGTGTCTCACCAATCACCACCAACACACTTCAACCTAAAAATGAACTAGATAAACTACAATTCATCTACTCGCCTCCCCTCCACCCTGGGCTCACCCCAGTGGCATCAGGGTATAAACACTTAAAGAAAAAAAAAAACAAACTTATATTTTTCAATCTTAAATCTATACCAGTAAATAATAACCGTCTGTGTTTTATTTAACCAGAAGAAAAGGTGAACTGGAACCGAATGAGATCACAAACACAAACAACAACAACAAACAAACCCGGGATAGATCTGCAACGTGTTGGCTAATGATGGAGAAAACATTCAAACATTCTGGCAAATGTAGACAAATGGTGTGTCACGTGTCTCGTTATGCAGCGGAGCGAATTAGATCAGCCCACCCCACCTCCTCCCTCCCCCATCCACCCCCACCCAACCCATCCCGACCCCCCGTCCCATCAGTCAAGATGGGACGCCATGTTTGTAGAAGCACTCTAAATCAGCACATCTGCCACTGCAGACCTCTCCGGTCTCTGGTAGAGGCCATCTGGGTAGAAAACGTCCCCCGCAGGGGGAAATCAATGGTCTGGGGGCTAACAAATGGCCCATTGGGACTCGGGCATGGGGCTGTGTATTCTTAGCAACACTACATACACATACATTTAAGTGAAAAGATGTGTTTTTCTTCATGTTGACAGATCAGCTTCCAGGCCGAAGCTCAGTTTTGCCAAAAAACAAAAAAAAAGGAGGCTGATTAATTCAGATGAAGCTAAACTACATTAGCATGGATCATATGGACAATGCTAAACCTGTAAATACACACAAAAAAAAAAAAGGTCCTTAAAGAACAGCGTCCGTCCACTGAGGCTGATGGGAAGTAGGTTACATCAAATGCTGTTCTCTGCCACCCAAACACTACAATAAAAGAGGGTTGAAGTAATTGTGTGAGGGTTTAGATTGACAAAGACACAACTACACTGCATCAAACCGGTGATGTTTGTTAACAGGAAGCAGCGGACGTGCAGGACGTGTGAAGGGTAAAGACATTTTAAGTGTTAAACGTTAAAGTTAAATGATATATCACACACTGACATGATGACTGATCACAAGCTTCAACACACACACTCACCGTGCACCGTTAGAAGCCCTCACATCCTTCACTTACACAGAAATATGAACACAGCCGAGTTAAAATGTAATGAAAGTCCAACATTAAATCATACTTGAAAAGACAGCAGCGCTATCAGCTTCGTGTAGAAATAAAGTATCCAACTGTCAATACAGATGCATCATTTACTGTTGTAGCTGCTGCAGGTGGAGCTGACCTGAGCTAATTTATATACACCTTTAGTTTAGTCAGAATCAGGAGACTTAGAGCTTCTACATGATGTTTCATTTATCAAGACTGTCTGAAGACTCAGTAACAGCACAGACCAAAACACAAGGTAGTGCTAGAAAGGTCCCAATGTGTATTTGAAAAGGTTAACAATGTGTTTTATAACCTTGACATATATTTCTGTGTAAAATATTTATCTGAACCAGTGGCCATAGCTGTCAGATAAATGTAAAAGAAATATAGAGCATGTAGAAGATGTATGATAATGTAAAAGTACCCTAAAAAGTCCACACAGTCTAAAGGTAGATGTTAAAGGTTGTGTGGACCTTTAACATCTACCTTTAAACTGTATAGACTTTTAAGTACATTTTTTAAAGTTAGAGGTCCATACAGTCTAAAGGTAGATGTTAAAGGTCCATACGGTCTAAAGGTAGACCTCCATGAGCCTGCTCCCCCTGACCCACCATCCAACCTTACAGGATTTGGTTTCTCTGATTGTTTTTCTACAACTATTTTTATCGGCTTAGAAAAGATCAGCCAATCAGAAGAGAAGCTCAGAGCATGGAGAAGTTAAAATATAGGACCTTTAAATGTAAATATACTTATATGTTACTTCCCACTGCTGCTCTGTGTTTCCATATGACACATGCATTCTCTCCATGCTCCTTTTTTCATATACACATATTAATACCGAAATATAATCTCACAACTACATACACGCACGCACACACACACGCACACACACACACACACACACACACACACTCTCCAGTCTATCGCACACCCTCTCTATAAACACTGAGAGCCGCCTGCCTGAGATGAAAGTGGGTCTTAGAGTAAGAGCTTAGAGATCAACAGCTGGTCATATATAACGCACACACACGCACACACGCACACACACACACACACACACACACACACACACAGACAGGCATTCCAGTCAATAATTCTGTGTATACATGCATATATTTCATCTGTATAAAGCTTGTTTGTGTGTCTTTACATGTGTGAGTGAGAGTGTGTGTGTTTGTTTGTGTGTTTGTATGTGTTCAGGTGTGTGTTTGTGCGTGCTTCGTTGTGTGCGCTCTGTGTATGTGTGTGTGTGTGTGTGTGTGTGTGTTCGCCTTGCAGACTCAAACATGACGTTGATCTACTGCTAAATTAACAGCTCTGGTCTCTTATGCTCTCCTCTCCCAAGACAACAACAACACACACACAGACACACACACAGACACACACACTATATACACACTTTATTTTCTCTCTCTTTTTCTCTCTCTCTCTCTCTCTCTCTCTCTCTCTCTCTCCACACATATCTCATGGACAAAAAAGGTACAGACAAGCAATTCAGGGAGTCAGTAATTACATGGATCTTGGTTCTAGTTGGTGTTTCAAACAACAATTAAAGCAGCCTGTTCACACGAGGACCCTTCACAGACACCAGGCGAGTCGACCACTGGAGATAATAATACAGATGTCATGTCTGTGCAGAAGCTGCAGAGGCAGCAGAGGAGGAACTGCAGCTGCTTGGTCCCCATTTAATCCTGTTTTTGCCTGTTTATTTCTGTATCATCCAAACAACCTACTTCTTTTTCTTTTTGGGCCTGAGAAGGTCACGACGTCCCTCGCACACTGTGAGTCCATGTACACGAACAGGAGGCCTGTTCACGTTTCTACCATGCGCACGTTAGTAAACACTGGCTCTTGCGTTTCGTGAATACAAGGTTTTCATCTGTTTCTCTTGTTTCCCAGCAAGAAAATGATCTTTCAAAAAAAAAAAAAAAACAGCACTCAACGATTATTTCTGATATTTGTACCAGAGAAGAAAAGACTCTGGGAACATCATGTTTAAAAAGCTGAAACCCAAATCATATGTTTATTAAATGTTAAAAAAGTTGACTTTTACATCCCTTGGGCAGGGTATCAAACCGCTCACTGACCGACTGCCCAGACGTTCAGCCCATTCCTGAAAACTCATAGGAAAAATCATAGGATTCACGGGATGAAGCGATTTGAGGTGATTCGGTGGCGAAAGGTCAAAGGTCAAGGCCGGAGTGATCTTACAAAACACAGCTTTTGCTTTGTGAATGCGATCTCTCTCTCTCTTTCTCTCTCTCTCTCTCTCTCTCTCTCTCTGAAGGGATTTTCTTCTAATTTGGCGCAAACATTATCTTGGACTCAAGGAAGATTAGAAGTGGGTCAAAGGTCACCCACGACCTCGAAATTTAACACATTTTTGGTCATAACTCACAAATGTTTACACTAATCATGACACAATTTAAGTCAAATGTCAACAAGGATAAAATGCCATGTGTTGACATTTCATTTCCAAGAAGTCAAAGGTCAACTTTACTGTGACGTCATAATATTCTCCTAAAACTTGCTGGTCATTATCCAGTGTTGTAACTCGGGAAGAACAGATTGTGACTGTGTTTCCTGAAACTTGGCCGGTTACTCGTCAGTCTTTCACAAACACAATATTTTTTTTGACATTATCACCCCTCCCCCATTTTCTCTGGTGCAGTTATATGTTGCTCAGGAATAAATTATTTCTTGCTTCAGACATAATTTGTGCAGTTTGAAATTCTGCCACAAACCTCAGTGTGATTTTGACTGTAGCGTGCTCAGTGTGTCTGATATTGTTTGCTATCCCCATGACTGTCGTTTTTTATTAATAGGTTTATGAATAACTATAAATGCCAAGATAATAATCTGAACAGATGCATAATCTACAAAAGACAAACATCAAGGGAAAACCTGAGGGAGTGAGGAGGCAGACAGCAGAAGAGATAAAGGATTTACAGCGATGATTAGTTTTACAGGCAGGTGGAGACGTCCCGAGAATTCACTGAGACGAGTTCAGGTAGGTCCAATACACTCACTGGTTTCCTCGTGACTCGTTGGTCACAAAGAAAGAAAGAAACACAGAAGCCCCTGATCCCAGCGCGTGAGTCCAAGGCCAGATTGTCACAAGACAAGATCAGGGGAGGCTTTGCCTGACTGCCCGACATTCCCGACAAATTCGGGCCTAAACCTCTGCCCACACGCCGAATCCTACACAGACAACCTGCTTCCTTTTTAAAATTCACGGAATAATCAGATCTTGCCGTGGGCGCCACATGTAATTGGCCTCAGCCGGCGCGTAACAGTCCTGGGTGGAGCTGTTTGATTGCGGAAGAATTAACAGTGTCAGTGTAAGAAAGTCAACACTGTGATGAGCAGCTGTTTCACGCGGGTGCTCTCCGCAGCGAACAGCTCTCCAGAGTGGAGTTCAGGCTGGTTATTGCTGATGAGGAGTCTCAACTCACTCCTATAATGATGGGACAAGAAGCCAGTACAAACATATTTGGATGGACTGAGGGATTCCCAGAAATTCACAGGATGGAGAAAAAAATGTAGGTTATTATCAAAGCGGAACCTTTTAACTTCTTCTACAGGGTGAAAAATAAGAAGGTTTTGTGGATTCGTGTGAAAAAGACAAAGGAAATGGTACCTGCAGGGAGAAACACACACACACACACACACACACACAGTACAGGCACACACAACTGCACGCACACAAAGACGCACACGTGCACGGCTTATGTCTGAGCTGGGCACGGATGGAGGGCCTGGCCTGACTGGTGGTGCCTTGTTCATCCATCCAACCCTGCTGCCTGTAAATGCAATCCAATCCAATCAACTCTGGGGGCCGGAGACAACACACACACACACACACACACACACACACACACACACACACACACACACAGAGACACACATAGGAGACAGGCACGCACACTCCCAGAGGGGCAGATGCTCCAGAGGTCTGACAAGGCAATCACAAGACCTTATCCATCATGACTGACAGGAGGAGGAGGAGGAGGAGCTCAGAAGAGAACTAGAAGTGGATGAGGGAGAGGATGAGGAGGAGGAGGAGGAGGAGGAGGAGGAGGAAGGGACACATGAGTGTAGTTGCTGCAATAAAAAGAAGCGAAAGAGGACCGGAGGGGACTGGCTGGATGCATCAGTACAGTTCGCCTGCTGATTTTCACTACACTTAAGGTGGAGGCAGCTGCAGCTCAGGAAAAATGGCTTTCTCTCCAAAATGTTTCCATTTTGGAGGGGGTGGGGGAGGTGGGGGTGAGGTGTGT
>CM076649.1:25947691-25966493 GCA_038496675.1 Rachycentron canadum
AAAAAAAAAAAAAAACTGGTGTAGATATCATCTGGAGACCAGGATCATCCATCACCTCCTAAAGGGCGGGAGAGGACAAACACACAAACACACAGCAACACACAGAAATAACAACCGTGGTAGATGTGCGACCCTGTGGCAGCGTTGATCGGAGAAATGTCTCAGACTGAAATATCTCACCGTAAATCTTGAACAGACATTAATGATCTGCCCTGAACAGACTTTTGCTGCCCCGCCCAAATGTGCTACACCTGTGTTCAATTGCCCTTCAGCCCCTTGTGTATTTAAGTCTCTGTCTTTGTCAGTTCTTATCTTCAGTTCCCGTGTTCTCCCCCGTGTTTCTTCCTCCTCCTGTTTTCCTCCCGTTCGTATTATAGAAGGTTTTCGTTTTTTTCAGATTTACCGTTTTTTGAAAAAACAAATTTGAAAAAAAAAAAACAAAAAAAAACAAAATGGAACTGTTTTCCAAACCCCGGCTTTTTGCTTGGGAACAAACAACAAGTAGACATGATTCGTTTTTTTGGGTTTCGACACAAAAATCTAATAAAATTTGTTTATTTGTATTCGAATGAATGGTCAAAAACCAAAAACAGGCCATTTTTGATTGGTTTCTTTTTTTTATTTTTGACATATAACAATTTTTGTTTTTTTCTTTTTGCGTCTTATCAGACAATAACCTGACATCCTCAGGATCAACACATCACCAGTGGCCCAGCAAAGACGACCAAGATTCCAGAGAGTTTGTTAAACGCAAATATAAATAACCAGGAAGTGACATGAATGAAACCAGAAGCCTAAAACACAATGTTGAGGGCCGGAGCCCAGGAGCCAGGAGCCTCTGCCACCTCCTGATGCTGCTTTAAAAACCCAGACCAGGTTCATCTCATGCGGTAAATATCAATATCAGCCTTGAAAATCAGTAAGGTGCCATTGAACCACCACAGAAGAAGAGCTTTATTTATATCTGTATATGTATAATATCACATATTAATGTGAGAAAGGCTCCAGTCTTTACCTTTCATCGCTCCACACACACGTTTTGATGATGATGTTTTCGTTTCGTTTAACTTTTCTAAAAGATGTGCAAATTAAAAATGTGCATCTGAATAGGTGGTTGGAAACGTACCTTTTTCATGATCCCCTCAGGATGAACTGTAGTAACTCTGGTGTTTAGCTCCAACATGGGAAGTTTTTAAGTTTTCCTCAGCTGTGCTTTGCTCAACCAAGATGGTTTAGCTCCGTGCCTGAGCTTATTGCTAAGGTCCCTCAGGGTCCAACACATGGGCTGGTGATGTGTTTTGCTTGGAGTTCAAAGAGCTGTTCTCAGGTCAGACTAAAGGATCTGTGGAGGGGGGGTGAGATGGACAGAGATAACAGGGTTTGACAGAGGGCAAATTGAGACAGGAGGAAGGAGATAGGCTGCTTGAAGGATGGATAGATGGTCGGGTGGCTGGATACTGTAGATGAATAGATAAATGTACAGACAGATAATTAATTCAGGGGGTGGGAGATAGTATTGGGGGCTGGTAGAGACAAGGAGAGGTTTTAATGAAAAAAATGTATTGGAAATGCTTTTTGTGTGTGTGTGTGTGTGTTTGTGTGTGTGCGTTTGTGTGTGTGTTATTCCAGTGGGACTGAGGAGGAAGAGGAGATTTAATAGAAAGCAAGAAGTGGCAGCGAGTGCAGAGTAGGTGAGGCACTGAGCTGGCTGGATTAAGGATGGCTGGATATTTGCCCCCATGAACCAGCAGTTCCTCCCCTAAGCTACCACCTGCCCACGTGGAGCCACGGCCTCGGGGTAAG
Source organism: Rachycentron canadum (assembly GCA_038496675.1). Lineage (NCBI taxonomy): Eukaryota > Metazoa > Chordata > Actinopteri > Carangiformes > Rachycentridae > Rachycentron > Rachycentron canadum. Next base: position 25,949,495 of record CM076649.1, read on the forward strand.
GTATTAGTTCCCCCACGACAAAGGTTCTGGTGATTGGCTGTGTTCTGATGTGACCCCCCCCCCCCCCCCCTCCCAAACAGCCTCCAGCCTAACCTCAACCTCAGTAAGATGTTGTGCAATCTGCATCTATCTCTCCAATCAACTTCAAAACACATTCACAGCCTTCACAACAAGTGTGCATGTTCACACTGAGAGACTGATACCGACCACATGTTAACTGCCGATCAAGAGTTTGTGAGCTGCCATTTTGAAGCCTCCAGGATTTACTTTTGCGGACGGCCATCTTGGTTTTTTGAAACCAGAAGAAACCATATTGGGAGGAGAAGGTGGAGCTGAGGAGGAGTGAGGGGTGGAAGACTTGCAACTAGAGACTGAGACCATAAACTCATTGGGAAAACGTTTACTGAGCTAATAAATCAAGGGAGAAGTAGGGACATTTTCCCATAGACTTCAATACAATCTGACTTCTTCAACCAGTGGAGTCGCCCCCTGATGGTCATTAGAGAGAATGAAGGTTTAAGGCTGTTCAGCATTGTTCAGTTCACTTTGTAACTTGGAGCATTTTACAAATGAGATGGATGGAAATGCAATTATCCTGCATTTATCCATAACTGTGCTCTTACTGTGAAATAAAAAATGTTTTTTTTTTTTTTTTTTTAAATATACAAGAAATAACAAGTGTCAATCAAACTACAACTCTAGTTGTGGCAGAAGAAAAGTCTATATGCAAAGTTCAGCCTGTGTCAGGTCTGCCCTGGTGCACTCTCCCTCCAGGAAATAGACAAAGCCTCACTGCGTGATCGACATGTGACCAACTTTACATCCTTGATGGTAGCCGTGGGAAGGATAGAAAATTTGCTCAGTACATTGTTCACCAACAACACACAGGCGCTGTAAATATCAAACGTATTGTTGGAATTTAAAGCGCCGCCACCCTCCGTGGTGAAAATGAACACATATTGTTTTTATCACCATCTATGATCCTTTTTTTTAAATTTTTTTTAAAAAATAAAATTAAAATTAATTAATAAAATTAATAAAATATTGTTAAACCACATTGAGGCTGTGAAAAGATTTTCCAGTCCCATCATCGGGCCCCGTGCTGAGGTAATGGGTGTATGGGTGCAATCTTTTGGACCGATGACTGTGAAAGATTTTCAATACTCTAATATATGCAGGGGTAAATTTTATTCATGGAAAGAATGGCTCAAACGCTTTATTATGTGTGGTATAATGAGTCATTATGGAAAGCAGCGTGATTCTGCCAGCTCCATGAACTTCTCATCATGTGATAATATAACAGCTGACCCCAAGGTTTCTTTTTTTTTAAATTATTATTATTACTACTTGTCAGATTCAACTGTTCGGGGTCTTAGAAGTTTAGTGTTTGCAGATTCTGGGGCATCGTCCAAAATTTCAGACCCGCAAGAAATCTGATCCAGTTTATCTGGAGTTAGATCACTGAGGGTCCAGGATATCGATGTGGCCCAACAATCACGCAACCCCCACCCCTTCTCACACTGCACACAAAAGGACGATCTGATAGATACTGGACTAGATTACGAAATTAAACAGAGGCGACTAATTCGGGGCTCAGCACAACACTGGACTCACTCAGATCAGTTTTCATTGAGATCTATTTCCTGCGGAAACTGTTGCTGCCACAGGTCCCACAAAAAAACTGCTCATGCATGGAATCCGTTTCTGGAAACAAGATCTTTCTACAAGGCTTTTCAGCCCACAGACGCTTCCAAAAATCCCTTGTTTTCTAATAAGCCCAGGCTTGTCCGTGTGTGACACTTACTTCCGTCGATGCACTAGAGAACAAAGTTAGTTCAGATCTGGATCAGTCTGAGCCTTTGACTGGAGCTTTGCTGCTTTACCTCTGTGTATTTATCCATCCATTCTCATCCTCCATCTTTGATAGTGACGTCTAGAGTCACGTCTCTACACGGGACACTCCTATTGGCTCCAGTGGGTGATGTCACAGCCAATCAGAGCGTCTCCTTCAGAGGCCTAGCTGTCAGCTGCTTGTAGCCAAAGTCAATGGGATCAATCCTGTATTTTTCTGATCTCAGAGTGAGGAGAAGTTGCTCTGAGTTTATTGTAGTGACAGAATAAAGACAGAGAGACATGGACAATAAGATATTTAGAGCATTAGAGGCTTTGGAGCTGATTTTTCATCATTACTGCTCCAAAGAATGAGCAGAACTCAGATCAGATAAAGAGAGAAACTTCAAATCAGCTCTAGAACAACACAAACACAACACAAACACAAGTTTTCTCTTGTTCACTGAGCTACTATCCCCTTTTGCACTGAACAGAGTCTTTATTGAGTCACATATATACTTAGCTGAGGTTGAGCTGATGCCGAATATGTGGAGACTTGGTGACATTAACGTGGCTCTAAAATAGTTATGTGTAAGTTTTGGCTTGCAGTGCATTTCTCACCACCAACCTAAAATCTGGACAATACCTCTGAGGCTACTTCAAGAAAAAAAGCACAAAAGCATCTGTTTTGTTTTTTTTTTTAGCATGATGATCATTTTTGCAGTCATCAAGTGCAAATTTATGAAAGTACCTGTTTTAAAAAGAGTCACCTGGAAGCAAAGCAATTTTCAACCAACTTGTGAAGCTGATGTCGACGACAGATGATGAAACCAACGAATAAACAGCTGTTGCCTCAACCTCCTTTTTTCTGCCTCTGAGCCTTTGTTTCAAAGATTTCTAATGTAACTCAGCTTCTCTTCTCGCTGTAAACTGCTCATGTGCGGATGCTAAGCTGATGAACTCGGGCCAATATTTTATAATAGTGAATATCGTGACATTTCCCGCCATTTTCGTCTGCCCTGCTGCCGAGTCTGACGCTCATTTCATTCTTTGCTTTATTAGTTGCAGCATCATTTATACCTGAATATATAAACAACAATGTAATTATATATCGTATATTGTCCAGTATCGTATAGCCCTGTATTTGGCCTGGATTGTATCACTCGACAGCTTCCGTTCCTGCTTGTGCACTTTCCCTTTGGTGCCCTCCTTCTCTTCGTCCTCCTCTTCCTCCTCCTCCTCTTCCTATCCTGTAGACAGCACTGACATTTAACCACCATTCATCAACAGCTAAACGTATCTCTCCACAGGCTGGATCCAAATCTCCCATATTGTTCTGACTGTACACCATGCTGTGAGCAAGCGGTTCGCCAACTCCTTCCGGTCGCTCCTAATAACCAACTCCTCCTCCTCCTCTTCCTCCTGTTTCTCCCACTCCTCCAATTTTACTCCTATAATTTCAACCCTCTCACTTTACCACCTCCTCTTTTTTTTTTTTTTATACCTCTGAAGCCACCGCTCTGCTCGAGCTTGGATTTCCCCCTCCAGTCTTTGCTTTGAATTATTTTTTCCCTCCTCCCCCTCCTCCTCTTCCTCCTCCTCTGAGCTCCTCCCCTCCAAGCTGCAGACAGCTGTGATATTTAACTACCATTCATCAGCAGCTCGACCCATCCCTCTCCGGCTATGGTGAGAAATCTGTTGTGTTGTTTTGTCGGCATGCCACGCTGTGAGCTATCAGTCTTCCCCCCTCGCTCCTTCCTCCCTCGCCTCCGTGTCGTCATCACGCTCCTCATCCTCCTCCTTCCAAAATAACCCCCCCCCCCCTCCTTCCTCACACTCTTCCCAACACCCCATCCAATAATCCTCTCCCTTTTTCCTCTGCTATATCTCTTTCCCTTTGCTCAAATGTCATCCCCCTTCCTCCTGTCCCTGCCCTTCCTCCTCCTCCTCGTCTCTTTGTACATCCCTCCAAAACATTTGCATCGCTGTATGTATGTTCCCGCACCATCAGCTCTTCATCACCCTCTTCTTCATCCTCCATCAAAAAAATGATGCTTTTTTTCCCCCCACCAACCTATTTCCTGCAGCAGTTTTTTTTTTGTCCACCTCTTCCTCCTCTCCTGTAACCTCCCTCATCTCATCCCTCTTTAAGTCCTGACCCACCTGAGGTTCAGTCCAGTCCGGTTCATGCTAACCTAAATGAACGCTCACTTACACTTGGTGTAATCTGTGTGGCGTTCAAGGCCACATTTTCTAATTAAACTCTCTCTCATCAGTGGCACCACCTCCCACTGCAGGATTTATTGATTCATTTGATAAGTCTAATATCAGAAGCTATTGCTTCCTGATTCAGCCGATGGTCTCTACTTTAAATTATTTATTTTCTTATTTAAATTATCGTGGAAATTATTATTGTCAGCATTATCACTACTATTTTTTTGCACATCGATGTGCAGCGAGGAGTCCAGCCGACTGGGAATTTGAACCGCCGTCGTGCCTCGACTTTATTCGTCGCAGGGCTTGAGCTGCAGCCTCCAGGCAGTGATTTTGTCCGTTGTCAGCGTTTGATAGTCGACATTTAGCTTAAACCCAGACAGCTTGCTCTGTGTTTAAGCTAAATGTCACCAGGTATCAGCTAACTAGCTTCATCCACGTTTCCTCCCTAATGTGAGCTGATCCTTCCTGAAGTAGATTTGAAAAAACGCTTCGGTTACACTGAAGAACAACGAAACGGCAACAACAGACGATTAAATGATAGTGTTTGAATTGTGAAATGTGCGTTGATTTAATGCCGTAAACCACACGTAGCTCTGACTGTCAGACGGTTTGAGACACATTACATTAAACGTGAGATAAATGAGATACGTGAGACAAATTTACTCGAGGAACATCCTGTGGTTGCATGCCTGGACTGTTTCAATGAACTGGACAATGGTGGTTTTAACTGAATAATACTACTACCCAGTCATGAGCAGAATATCAACACCTCGCCACCGTGGCTTGCTCTGCAGCTGGAGACCCTGAGTTTGGAAACTCATAGCAGCCGAAGCTGAATGTCGGGTTTTGGGCTGTTTTGTTTTTTTTTCCTCTCGTGTCTCTTTGTTGATCCCTGGAGATAAGGATTTGACACATGATAAGAGCTGGTGTGTTTGTGAGGGGAGGATCCTTCGTCTCTGGTTCCTCTCACTTCGAAAGTTTGATGGCAGGAAGAGTAAGAAAGCCACGTGTCCTTGCTATAAACTTCATGAATGGCCTGTGGCTGCTGGTGCCTGGCCAGGTATGTCCGCTACACCTGCCTCCTTTAGGTGGCAGTGCATGTTTGAACACAACAAGCAGCTTCACATTCAAGCAGTTTATAAAATCTGGATCCAGTCTTAAATCCACTGTGAAATCTCTTTAAGCAGTTTGTCTGGTGGGGAATTAAAACATCTGTTAATTAAAAAATCTTTTTAAAAAATGTCTTTATTTCACTGAGCTTGTAAGAAAACTAATTTCAACTGCTTTGTGTAACAAAAGATTTAACTTGAGCTTCTCCTAATTATGTTATCTGCACAGTTTTGTGGTCATTTTGATTCTGATTTATGGACCAATTACCAGACGAAGTGACACCGACACTAATAGAAACTATGGTAATTAACCATCAAACCTAAACCACGGACAGTCTGCTGAGCCCAGGGGTTGTGGGACTTTCATTAGAAGTTTTATCTCCGGTCTGTGACCTTCATTAACTCTGTCCTCACTCAGTTTGCTCCTCATTGAGTCTGTGCTGCAGCCGTACAACAGTGAAAACAAAACTACTTCTATTTTATAATTCAGTGAATAACAGCTAAATAAATCGCTGATGTTCCCCTCGATGCCGGAGGGTGAAGTCGCTGCCGCAGGTCAGAGAATCTGACGGGTCACGGGATGCAGCGAAACACCGGCGGCGAGCTCAAGTTATCGACAGTAACGCAACTTCTTACCTCAACGTGTTGAACAGAAGATATTTAAACAAAGGGCTTGTGCTAATATTTCATTTTGCAGTCGTCTCATTGACTTTCGGGTTCACTCGTCTTTTCAGAGGGTCATGGTGAACCATGGAGGCTCATGTTAATGATGTTCCAACCTATGACTAGACTTCTGGAGTGACTTTCAGGCTGTTGTAATAAAACTGCTAAGGCTTCTGACAGCTTTGACTGTCCTCGAGCTCTGCTCTACCCTCAAACTGTCCTTGAATCCTACCCCCATCTGAAGCGAAGAACAGATACCGACGGCCTGATCCAGCCTGATATCTACGCTGTATCTGCAGGGGCGAATGTAAAGGGGCCCCACTGGCATGTTTGGGCAGTTTCATCTGAATCAGATGTTGTTTCTATTGTCCATGACTGTATGTCGTAATGACTGTAACCATGACAACAAAGTCTAATGTCGAGGAAGCACTTGCGTATTTTAACCCAAATCATGGGCCCGTGTCTGAAATATCACCCTCATTCATTTAGTATCCTTGGACTTCTACGTAGAGGACCAAGCATTTCATGATGCATTATGGGATACTACAAGTCCACTACATTGGGGATAATAATTCTCACTATAGATTTAGACAGCACTACAAAATGGCAAACGGGGTTAGTGAGTGATTTGGGACGCAGCCGTGATCTTTTTCGTGAATCTAGCCGAGCTGGGTAAGGTGGGTACGTCATTCTTCGTAAGTCCACATGTTTATCATTGTAACCATGACAACCAAGGTCCAGCACGCCCGCCGCCGTAGGAGCCGTCTTCCAAGGCAAGGCAAGGCAGGGCAATTTTATTTGTATAGCCCATTTTTACAAACAGTTTGTCTCAAAGGGCTTTACATAGCATCATAACAACATCCTCTGCCCTTAGACCCTCACATCGACTGAGGAAAAACTCAAAACAAAACCCTTTTAACAGGGAAAAAAAGAGAAACCTCATGGTGAGCAACAGAGGAGGGATCCCTCACCCAGGACGGGCAGACGTGCAATAGATGTTGTATACAGACAAGAAAACAGGTAACAATACAGAATATGCACAGATGGAAATGGTGTGCAGGAGTTAATGAAGGCAGTTTTTGGTGGGAGGGAAGGCAGGGAGAGTCAGGCAGCTTAATGGGAGTAATGGGTGGTAGACTGGTTCCTGGGAGGGGAGGGCAGGTCGGTTTAACAGCAGGGGTAAAAGGGGAAGGGGTTGATGCAGGGGGTGGTTGGTGGAGAGAGATGGAGCTTCAGTGGATCTGTGGAAACACAAGAGAGAGAGAGCCAGACACCAAGGCCAAACAACAAGGTGCAGTAGATAGTGAAAATGATAATTTAAAGTATGGGAGAGGAGAGGAGAGGAGAGGAGAGGAGAGGAGAGGAGAGAGCTCCATGTAACCTGATGTGTCCCCCAGCAGTCTAAGCCTATAGCAGCATAAAAATGGTTCAGATCTACCTGAACCGGCCCTAACTAAACGCTCTGTCATAGAGGAAGGTTTTAAGCCTAGTCTTAAATGTAGTAAGAGTGTCTGCCTCTCTGACCCATGGAGAGAGTTGGTTCCATAGTAAAGGAGCCCGATAACTGAAGGCTCTACCTCCCAGTCTGTTTTTAAAGATACTGGGAGTCACTAACAGACCTGCATGCTGGGAGCGAAGTGCTCTGGAAGGATAATAAGGGACTATGAGGTCTTTCAAATAAGATGGAGCTTTTTCATTAAGGGCTTTATAAGTCAGCAGAAGGATTTTGAAGTCGACTCGATATCCTACAGGAAGCCAATGGAGAGAAGCTAAAGTGGGAGAGATGTGTTCTCTTTTACTAACTCCTGTCAATATCCTTGCTGCAGCGTTCTGGACTAACTGCAGACTCTTTAGAGAGTTTTTCGGACATCCTGACAACAGAGAGTTACAGTAGTCCAGCCTAGAGGTGATAAATGCATGTACTAGTTTCTCAGCATCACTCTGAGAGAGGATATTCCTAATTTTGGCTATGCTGCGCAGGTGAAAAAAGGCAGTCCTAGTCACATGTTTAATGTGTGAGCTGAATGAAAGGTCTTGGTCAAATATTACTCCAAGGTTCCTTGCGGTCATACTAGAGTTCAGGGTGATGCCATCTAGATAAGCAATCTGCAAAGAGAAGGTGTCCCTGAGATTTTTAGGTCCAAACACAATGACCTCTGTTTTATCTGAGTTTAGTTGAAGGAAGTTAGTGGACATCCAGGATTTGATGTCTTTTAGGCAGTCTTGCAGATTGGTGAGGCGGCTTTTATCATCTGGTTCCATCGATACGTAGAGCTGGGTATCATCTGCGTAACAGTGGAAGTCGATTGAGTGTTTCCGGATTATATCGCCTAATGGAAGTATGTAAAGAATGAAAAGAATTGGCCCTAAAACTGAGCCCTGTGGTACGCCATACGTAACTCTGCTGTACTCTGAATTGTCATTGTTAACACTAACAAACTGAAACCTATCGGATAAGTATGATTTTAACCATTTTAGGGCAGAGCCTTTAATCCCGATTTCATGTTCTAGTCTCTGCAGCAGAATGCTGTGGTCAATGGTGTCAAATGCAGCACTGAGGTCCAGAAGTACCAGTATAGAGACCAGATCTCTATCAGAAGCTATAAGAAGATCGTTGGAGACTTTTACCAGTGCTGTTTCAGTGCTATGGTGTTCTCTGAATCCAGATTGGAAAGCTTCAAACAGTTCATTACTGTGCAGGTGCTCATGTAGTTGCTTTAGAACCACCTTCTCAAGGATCTTGGAGATATAGGGAAGGTTGGATATGGGCCTATAATTTGCTAACACGCCTGGATCTAGAGAAGGCTTTTTAAGTAAGGGATTAATAACTGCCACCTTAAAGGACTGTGGCACATACCCTGTGACTAAGGAAAGATTGATCTGGTTCAGTATGGAAGTGTTAACTAAGGGGAAGACATCCTTGAGCAGTCTTGTCGGGACTGGATCAAGTAGACATGTGGCTGATTTAGAGGAGGTAATAGCAGAAGTTAAGTCTGACAGGTCAATGGGGGTGAAGCTTTCAAGGTATGCATTAAGTCTGGGAGATGCTTCTATAGGCACTACAGTCTGTGGTTCATCATTGGCAATCCTTGCTCTAATATTCACAATCTTTTCAGTAAAGAAATTTAGGAATTCATTGCTGTTGAGAGTCGGAGGGATGCATGGCTCAACAGCACTATGGTTCTTGGTCAGCCTGGCTACAGTGCTGAAAAGGAACCTGGGGTTGTTTTTATTCTTTTCTATTAAAGATGAATAATACGTGCTTCTGGTTTTACGAAGTTCTTTTTTATATAATAATAAACTATCCTTCCAAGCTTGACGGTCTTCCTCACGCTGGCTGGAATGTGTTTTCCTTTCCAGCCGTCTGGTCTTCTGCTTCAAGGTGCGCAGGTTCAGGCTGTACCAGGGAGCTATTCTCTTGTGGTTGATAACCTTCTTTTTCAGAGGGGCTACGGCATCGAGCGTCCCAAGGAGTGCTGCTGCAGTGCTATCTACAAGATAATCTACCTGCAAGGGAGTAAGATCAGCATAGCTGCCCATTGTAATGCTACTAGGTGTGGCAGCAAGCTCTGCTGGAATGAGCTCTTTAAATCTAGAGACAGCAATATCAGATAAACATCTACTGTAGTAGGACTTTTTCCCAAGTAAAGTATAATTTGTCAAGGTAAATTCAAATGTTATTAAAGAATGGTCAGAGATGACAGGGTTTTGAGGGAAAACTGTAATGTGCTCAGCTTCTATCCCATAGGTTAGTACTAAGTCGAGAACATGATTAAAGGAGTGAGTTGGTTTATCTATCCTCTGAGAGAAGCCAATTGAATCTAAGAGAGACTTAAATGCAACAGCCAGACAATCATCATCAACATCCACATGAATGTTGAAGTCACCCACTATAATGACTCTGTCTGATTCCATTGCTAAGTTTGACAGAAAGTCTGGGAATTCCTCTAAGAACTTAGAATAAGGTGCGGGGGGACGGTACACAACAGCAAGTATAAGTGGTTTCTCTGCTTTCTGGTCATGGTGAGAGAACCTGACAGTAAGGCTTTCAAATGAATCATATGAAACAATAGGCCAAGGGTTAATAAGCAGATTAGACTGATAAACTGCAGCCACTCCTCCTCCTCGACCAGTGACACGTGGCACATGGTGGTTAATGTAACCGGGAGGGGTAGATTCATTTAAACTAACATATTCATCCTGCTGCAACCAGGTCTCAGTGAGGGTTAATAGATCAATTTGGTGATTTGTGATTAAATCGTTCACTAGGAGAGACTTGGAAGGGAGAGATCGAATATTTAGCAAACCACATTTAATAGTTTTACTGGGTTGGTTTGCTGGAGCAGTGGTTTTGATTTTCACTAAGTTGCTATGAATAACTCCTCCAGATTTGGGTTTAGGCTTATACAGCCTCGAGGCAGACACAGTTTCTATGGGACAGAAAGGGGGCTGGGTGGGTGACAGCACGAAGGCACCTGCAGAGGGGCGTGTAAGACTGCGGCTCTGCCTGCTGGTCTGAACTCCGGGTGTTTGTCAGGGGTTAGGATGGCGAACAGAATGTCCTATGTTCCTAGATAAGAGGGATGCACCACCCAAAGTAGGGTGCACGCCATCCCTCCTAAACAGACCAGGCTTTCCCCAGAAGGAGCTCCAGTTGTCTATATAAGCCACGTTGTTTGTTAAGCACCACCTAGACATCCAGCGATGGAATGACCGTGTACGACTAAACATATCGTCACTCGTTAAATTGGGCAGCGGGCCAGAGAAAATGACGGAGTCCGACATAGTTTTTGCATAGTTACACACCGATGCCACAGCCTCCAGGGGACACTCCTATGGTCATCTGTCACATACAGTACATTTCCTGTACCCGTGGCTTTTTAACAGCTTTTTAAAGGCTCTGTCTTTTATCAGTAAATGGGCACTAAACAGATTTTACCTGCCACCAAAACCTCTGTTGGATGAATCTTTAGTTTGTGATCATATTCCTTAGTTTTTGCTGCCAACTCTGTATATCTAAGCTTTTTTTTTTTTTTTACTCCCAATGGCCATTTCTACCACCTCCTCCCAGGATGATAAACTTGGCACACATTTCTTTTCACAAGCAACTTGATCCAAATTCTGGAGGTCTTTCAAAGCTATTAAAGTTCCCCTCCAGACACATTTAAAGTATTCAAAAATACTCTGCTGCGATTCATACTTTGTTTCACATGGATTTTTTCCACATGAAATATAAACTCGTTTCTGGATCAGGCTTCACGCCCCAACCACCGTCGGGCTCATTCACGGACTCAGATGAGGAGTCTGTTGTGACCAAAATAAGCAACTAGCAGACGAATCAGATCAACGGTTAGCATAGTTAGCATCTTTGAGTTGATCATAAATTACTTATATGATAAAGCGTATTACTAACTATTAACCGCGTGCATCATACCTGGAGCCTCAAGGACTCCGGAAACGGACGTGACGCAATAAGAGTGGAGCTTCTTCCTTCACAGAAGATCTTTGGCTGAGTAACACAAATTTTAGTTTATTCCAACATCAAGTTGCTCACAAAATGAATTAATAAGAGTTGATAGGAGCTGAAGACGGACTCGTTTGTCGCGGTAACGGTGAAGAAAAGTGAGGCAAAGCGCTGCTACCTGAAGCTTTATTTCTTCCACTGCTCTGGAGAGCAATGATAACTGACTCCGCAAGGGATTCATTGGCATCAGGTGTTAGCAGATCCATGTGTATTGGCAAGTGTCAGCCCGAATATCTTTTCACTTACACGAATTTTCCTTCACATACGCAGCCGCCATAAAGGAGAGCAGCTTTACAAATACAGGAAGAATCTCCATTTGTTCATCAAATTTATTGTTGCCAACACTGATCCGTTAAAACACGATCTGGATCCACTTGGATCTCTCCTTCCTCCTCTTCTCACTTTCATCCTCTCTTCTTTATCTTCTTTCCAAATCGTTTTGCTTCAAACCACTAATGTTCCCTCTACCTCTGTTCCTCTTCTGCTTCCTCTCTGGCACAGGCTTCAAATCATCCTCTATTTTCTCTCCTTCTGCTCCATCCTTTGATCAGTAGACATCCACCCACCTCCTCCTCCTCCTATCCTCCCTCTCTGCCTCTTGTTTCTGTTTCATCCAGCTTCTTCTCCTCCACCTTTACGTCAACCTCTTCTGTTTTTTATTCGATTTTTTTTATGCTCACTATTCTTCCTCCTCTTGTTTCTCTCAGTTTCTTCCTCCAGCTTCCTCACCTTCTTCTGTCCTCTTCTTCCCTTCCTGTCTTTTCTCTTGCGCCTCCACCTCATCGCACACCTTGTCCTATTCATCCACCACTTCTCGTCTCTCCTCGCTCCCTGTTTATCTGTTCCTTCCCCTCTGTCCTTCATCATCCCCTGCTCTTCGCCACAGACAGCTGTGATATTTAGTGAGCATTCATCGGCATCATCGGCAAACTCATCCCTCTTCAGGGCTCGTTAGAAATCTGTTGTATTGTTCAGTTTGTGCCGCATGCTGCCAGGCATGTTGTCTCTCTGCTTGGAGCGACGGTTCAGAGGAAAGCTACTTGAAAAGCGCCCTCAGCTCTGAAAAAGTCTCCCACTGCCTGCATCTACTTCTCCTGACCCATTCACAAACGCGCGTCCACTTGTTTACATCCATCTCCAGTAATGGAGTGTTGTGAGGTTTTCCTGCCGAAACGCCAAAGCGAGTCAGGGACAACAGCAGGTGTGTAATCCACCATTATTAGATCTCAGACAGGCAGAGAGAGCTTAACCGCCACGGGGAGTGATGGTCAACACGTCCCCTTCACTTTTATTTTGACGTTTTATTTATTCGGTCCAAAACAGGCCAGGTTTGAGCTGGCACCTCCGTATATCGCTGAGCTTTTATCCCCCTGTGATCCAGGACGCAGCCTGAGATCCTCTGGTGGTTCCTTGTTGGGTATAATAAGGTGGAGGCTGAAAACCAAAGGAGACAGAGCCTTTGCTGTCAGGGCCCCTAAACTTTCAAACAACCCACCAGAGGAGATCGGACTTACAGAAAAAGTTTCACTTCTTAAGACACACACACACACACAAAACATTTTTCTTGTGTGTTTAATCAAGGTTTGATTTACGTATCACTTTAACTTGTTTGGGTGTTTTAGTTGTGTCTTGAAAAAGTCATATATATATATATATATATATATATATATATACATACATATATATACACACACAAACACACACACACACAGTTTTTACTGTGTGCTCAGTTAGTGATAAGCTCACTTATCTGAGCTTTGCCTCTCAGGCTACACACACGCTGACCCACACCGCCTGTGGGAGCTCAAATCAAAGCCAAGCAAAAAATGATAACAATAATTCAGACAAAGGGAATAAATGGCCTTGAGTGTTGTCGAGCCGAAAAAAACGTTTGTTGACCCAAAAGCAGAACAGGACAACAGTGGTGACAGCAGCTGGGCCTGGGGGTCCGTAGGATGGTGGCGCAGAGGTCCAGGAACAGAGGTGCAGGCCGGCGGTTAGGGGCTCAGCAGGATCAGTGGAGGACGGACAGGATGGAACCGGGACTGGAGCTGGAATCACAGTCTCGATAAGTCTAGAACTGGAACCGACCGACTTCCCACACACCAGTGGTCGGATGTTTACCAGGTACAACACCTGAAGTTATAAAAGAGTACGAAGCAAACTGAATATCAAGCCACAGAAATATGTTTTAAGTTTGGATTTGAAGACCTGACCGGAGTGAGGAGGTTGTTCCAGAGCAGAGGGGCCCGATATGAAAAGGCTCTGCAGCAGAACAGACCCGCCGGCTATTTTGATAAAGTCAAGTTCAAGTTAAATACCAAACATTTCATGGTTCAAGCTCCTCAAATGTGAGGATTTACTTACTTCTGACAAACCAAAGCGCTGAAATAAATGAAGTGAGAAAATATAAACATCATTTCATAATAAAATGAATTCATTACATTAATCACAATCCTATATAAAAGAACTCCACCAAACCAAGTAGGCCAGTAAAATGCTGATTACACATTATTGCATCAGATCTCCTACTTTTTCCACCACTGATGTAAATACATCATTTTGCAACACGCTATCAAACAGTTGTTGAGATGTAGAGCGACGCTGTCATCTGTTGAGCTCTGCTGCTAAAAATGTGCTGCAACAAAAAAACTGGAGGCAACTTCAAGAAAGCAGGAGCAGAAAGAGAAACCAGAGAAGAAGAGACGAGAGGCAGGAGAGGGAGGAAACGGCTGCGTCTGAGGCTGCTGGTGCAGCGATTCTGCTGTGTCGGGAAAAGGATGATATACAGTGTGCAGATGTGGGAAAGCCGAGCTGCCTGAGAGACCTATTGACATCTGTATGTGGGACAGATAGAGAGGTTTCCATCGATTCTGTGTTCTGGTAGATTTTCATTCGATCTCTGCTGGTACTGCATCGGTTACCAGAGACAAACTTTTTAACGCTCAGAGCATCTCAGGAGGTTTCCGTTCTATTCTGAGCACGCCGGCGCTATAAGACTGTAATATCATAAGAGTTTGAATGTGTGAATGCGTCTGAATAAAAGCCTTTATACGCTCCACAGGTATGAGATATGATAATTACATCATAAAAAGCATATTAAACTGGAGCCAATCCCAGCTGACATTGGGCGAGGGTGGGGGACACCGCGGATCGGTCACCAGTCTTATCACAGGGCGACATATAGAGACAAACAAACCATTCACACTGACATCCAGGCCTGTGGGTAATTTAGAATCAGGCGCGGGGTTTGAACTCTCAACCTTCTTGCTGTGAGGTGACAATGCAAACCACTGCACCCAATAATTATCCTATAATTACAAACTGGCAATTTTAATTAAGTCTTAGTTTAATTAAGTCTAGGCTCCCAATAGTTTTAGCCATTAAAGTGATCTGACAGTATCAATGACAAATTTAACAGTGTGATCCAAACTGAAGTATTTATAAGACTGACACAAGGGCTATATATATATATATATTTTTTTTTTTTTTTTTTTCCGCATTTTTTCCGCTCATATCGTGTGATTACGAGCTGACAGGCTTCATCCGTGGAAAAAGCTGGAAGGTCAAAACGGGTAGCTGCACCGCGGCGGTTCACCTGGCCGAGCGCTGCATATCGCCCCCCCACCCCACCTCCCTGTCCTTCTCGCTTACTATTGTTGTTACAAAGGCCGAAATTGCCACAAATAAGCATAGCACGCCGTACCGTAAGCGTTGCGTTGCCACAGCCTACAAATCATAGAACATTTCTTGTTTGGTACAAGACCCAACAAAACTCACATCATCATTTTCATATATTTTCTTCTATTCTTTTTTTTTTTTTTTCAAGTGGGCCAAGCGAGTTGGAGAAGGTTGGAAACCACTCACAACCACGGCCCGTTCATTTAAACTACATTTCAGTTCATTTGAATGTTATATAACAGCAAATATTTATTCAGAAACCATTTTACCTTTTATGAAGCAGGAGAACAGAAAGTAACAGTGTGTATCCTTTGGGAACATAGTGTCCACATTTCGAGCACCTATTTGTTGTTGATATTCTATATTTCTACCACTTTCCTGTTATTTTTCTGCCAGGTCAGCTGGGGAGGCGAGTCTGCCTTTGCTTACTCCTCCCATTGATTTGAGCCTTCTAATGGATTTCATTGGACCTCCCATGATTCCACATTAATATTTCATCAGCCTCCCATTTCCTGCCTGTATCGCTGGAGCTGCCGTGTGTGTGTTGGAGACGCCGAGGTTGTTTACAGCTGTAAAGGAGAGGAAGAGAAGGATAGATAATGAGAAAAAACAGGCTGATAGTTTTCATAATCAAAGGCCACACACTGGGCAAACGCTGAAACACCCGTAGGGCTTCTAATGAGTTGAGTTTAGTCTATTGATTCCACCAGTAGCCTGGTTTTTCCACTGCAGGACCAAGCTGGGTAACATAATAAACATTAATATCACACAAACACAAAGTCTGCCAAGTGTACTTCGAAATCTGAGATCGCATGATGTCTCCAACCGCCTGCAAATCCGTGCTGGGAGTCAGACGAGTCCAGGTTTCTGGCCCCGTTTCATCTTCATGTTGTTTGTTTCCTCCACCCCGTGCAGACAACTGGGGGGGGGGGGGGGGTGTCGTTTTTTTTTTTAAATCAGCCAATGAGATGCACAGCTTCGTGGATCAAATTCATCAGTTTCTTATGTACATTTAGAACTACTGTTGACCAGGAGGCTCAACAAACATATTAGTACATAAATCCGTGAGAGACGAGACGAACTCCAACCACCTCTGAAAGCCACCAGCTGCCACTTCAGTCGTCCTGGAAGAAGATGGGAGACAGCAACTGTACTGGAGCAAGCACATGTTAATTCATGAGTATTGACCTAAAATCTTAGACTGTATATGAAAGTAGACATGGACTCTGACAAGTGAAGCCAGTGCTGAAGAGCCTTAAACCTTCATTCTGTCTAATGACCATCAGGGGGCGACGCCAGTGGTTGGAAAAGTCAAATTGTGTTGAAGTCTATGTGAAAATGTCCCCACTTCTGATTTAAGATTAAGCTTAAAACTGTCCTCTGTGACAAAGCTGTAGATAGAGCTGGATCAGGTGACCCTGAACCCCCCCCCGGTTATGCAGCTATAGACCTAGACTGCTGAGGGATACTCTGAGCACCCCCCCCCCTCTCTATCCCTCATGTATTTATATCTCTACTACATGTCATTAACTTTGTGTCTTCTCTCTCCTGCAGTTTGTTCTTTCCCCTTCTGTCCTCTCTCTCCTTGTCCTCACGCTGCATGTACCGAATCACAGCTGCCCCCATGTTCCTGCTCAACACCTGCTGCTGCAATAATCATTAATTAGATATTATTATTTTTACTGTCATTGCTAACGCTACTATTATTGCTCCCTCTATTATTTTCACTCACTGCTGTTACTTACTGATGCACTATTATTATCAGTATCAGCCATTGCCATCATCATTAATACACTTAATTAATATTAATACTTAATTAATACTCTTTACACCTGTACGTTTTGCTTGTATTCTATTGTGTTCTCATTTCTCCTGCTCTTACCCCCCCCCCTCGCTCCCTACCCCTCTCTCTCTCTCTCCCTCTCTCTCTCTCTCTCTCTCTCTCTCTGTCTCTCTCTCTGTCTCTCTCTCCCCC
>CM076649.1:25971418-26011804 GCA_038496675.1 Rachycentron canadum
GGGGGGGGGGGGGGGGGGGATGAAATGATGTGAGTTACATGTAGAGATCAGAAGGGGGCCACCGCAGGCGGCTGTTTCAGTCGGCAGTGCTTCCTCTGCTTGGCCTCTGCTGCCCCCTCGTGTTCATACGGGCCCTGTGCTGAAGTCAGCTCCAGGTAAAGGCGTCCAGGGCAATGGGACTGGGAGTAGACACAATAATGTGAACACCGCTGCAGGATAACGCAATCCAGCGCAACGTTTCACAAATAGCACCAGAGCTCAGCTTCCACTTCAGATTCCATGATCACATACAGGTGTTAATGTTCACCTGTTTGATTTATAACCCTCGCTTGTTTTCTTTAGATTTCAAAGATTATGTCTGATGCGCGGGAAAAAAAAGTGTGAACTAAAAGCCCAGTGGATCATCTCCCACTCCATGACGTGGATTTGTGGGTCCTGAAAACATTCATGTGAAAACATCACGTGTCCCTGTGAAATCCTAAAGCTCTGCTCCAAATACTTCACCAGTTAGAAAAAGTTTGGCCCTTGCAGCTGAGTTTCGTCATTTTATGCGAGTCGTTATTTCTGTTTTTGAGCCTCATCGGTTGCTCTTCTGTCACTGGAGTGTGTCAAAGAGACCCCGAGGCTGATTCCTAACATGTTTTCATCATATTGTCGTTCCCGAATGTTAATAAATGAATCAAAATATATTCTTTTTTTTTTTTTTTTTTTACAATCTTTCATTTTCAAACATCAATATCTCCACTTGTTTTCATTTCCTTGCAACCACATTTTGACTCTGTCTGTAATAGTAATAACATCTAATTTATCTGTTCCTGCATAAAACACTGAGGGATCAGATCCTTTCATACAACAGAAAACAATACATTTTATTCTTCAGTGCCTTTCAAGACGCCATGGACACTTTAACTGCTAATAAAACACCCGTAGGCAAAAACAAGGCCAAACATAGACAAGATGAAACAGTATATAATTGAAGGAATGAGTGAAAGGAAAAAATGTGATAAACATACACACACGTACACATTCACGGTTACATACATGTCCACACTCATATAGACACACGATAAAAACAATAAGTGCACGGGGTCCATTTCCCAGAGAGAGCCCAGCCTGGGTGATCTGGAGACGGTTTGTAGGGATGAAGACTGGATTAGGTCTGGAGGGGCCACGCCTCCGTCATGTCTGAAGGCTGGAGGGGGGGTGGGGGGGTAATGTGTTAACAGGACACAACTTCTCCCGATCATCATCATCATCGAGCTGTCGCTTCTCTAGTCTCTGCTCTAGTCCTCATATGACCGGTTCAAGCGAAGTGGGGACTTTGAGCTTCTCTCTGCACCTGCACAATTTCTATACGTATACGTTTCCTGTTTAACGGCGTGCTATGAGTTTGTGCAAATGAATCGACTAAAGCTAAAAGTGTTGTATTGTCACTTCTTCATCCGTTCATCCGTTACATGAACCGCATGGCCGTCAGGGTGGGAGGGGGGGAGGGGGGGGGGGCTGGAGCCTGTCCCGGCGGACGCTGGGCACCCTGGAGGAAGCCGGAGTGACCGGAGGGAACCCAGGCAGGCACAGGGGGAGAACAGGCTTTAAACCCGCAACCTCGTTCCAAAATATTAAGGCACCGCTTTTAAATTGGGTTTTTTTTTTTTGGTAGCTGGGCACGAAGGCCCCACCAGAGACTGCATATCACCGGGGATTGGGAATAATCCAGTCATATACACGTGGCATTGACTCTCAGCCACGGACGTTAATGTCTGTAGAGCAGTGAAAATGTTATGATCCCCCCCCCCGGGAGTTTGGAGGCTTTTATTTCGCCTCCCCCAGTTTGTCTCAGCTCCGAAACACTCGCTTTAAATGAGTTGCGGCTGTAACAAACGCATAAAACCGCACGACAAACTTCAGAATGAACACGAAATGCAAAAGGGAGAAAAATGACACCAGTTTTACAAAGAGCATAAAATGTTTATTACATTTTTTTTTTTTTTTTTTTAAATGCAGAATACATGTTTTCTATGTTGACACAAACAAACAAACAAAACCAAAGAGGGATTCTGTGTACAAAAACCGATTGTCGTCGTGGATTTGTACTCCACTTGGTCTGCGTATCGGCATCGGTCAGGACACAGCAGCAATGGAGGGGGGGGGGGGGTCGACGGCGGCCGATACAGGAAGTAGTGTTTTCACGTCCTTTTTTTTTTTTTTTTTTTCTCTTTCCCACAGACAACCTTCAGAGGCAACCAAACAAAGAGGAGGGCGGACGGCAAACAGAAAAACGGAGTCTCCGGCGCTAGTGTTGTATTCATGACATTTTTTTTTTTTTTTTTAAGACAGCGCGGTGGAAAGAAAGAAAGAAAAAAAAAAAATCCACGAAGCGCTCGGCACCAGTGACACCACGATTCAGAGATAAAGCATCACAGGTGAAAGTCAGTCCAAGTAAAAGCAGAGAAACAGTACGAAAGAAACTGTCAAGTGTTGATGCATTGAGGTGTGGACAGATTTCTTTTTTTTTTTTGGAGCAATTTCGTCCATAGTCAAGTCCCAAAAACGCTTCAGCCCGCTTTAATTGAAACCACCTTATCCACGGGGATAAGGGGCCCGTGGCCTCAGGCGACACAGGACTTCTAAAAGCCGATTTACACTGAAAATAGGCTAAAAAAAAAAAAAAAAAAAAAAAACCTTCTGTTCTGGAAACCTGCTCCGGCCGATGGTTCTTTCTTTTCACGTTTCAGACAACGATCGCGCGTTTAGTACAATAAATGAAACACGGAAAGCAATGGAAGTGCCCCCCCCCCCGGGGCCCCTGCAGGGCCGCCTTTGTGCGCACAGCTTAGTGTTTGTTGCGATCCCGCAGGTGTATCATAGCGGACACGCGTCCACATAATCGACATGTTGTTGTTGTTGTTGTTGTTGTCGTCGTCGTCTCTCATTCAAATGTAAATCTTCCAGATCACCGCATCGAAGTCGATGCACTGTGTTACTTTAATGCCCCATAATGAACATATGTACGCGCATGTGAAGACGACAGACGGGGAAGAAGCTTTTCCTCCGATGAGAAACGATGCTCCAAAGGGAAAGAGCTGCATTTGTCTGCAGGTCAAGGTTATTACTTCACTGGGTTTTCTGAATTCTAGGGAAAACCGTTACTTTATCAGCAAAATAATAACAGAGAGTAGTTGATAATTCATAATTCATTCTCCAGTGAAAGGGTTCCTGTTGTCTATCTGAAGGTATAGTTGAAAAACTTGTTGGTTTTTGGACCAATTTAGCTTTTTTTTTTTTTTTTCCTGATATTTCATGGTCTAAACAGTTAACAGACTAAAAGATCATCGGATCAATCAATCAAACGAAAAATAAAAAACCGTGTAGCTGTGGAGTTTCGCCGAAACTGTGCACTTTTTGCATCCTGAACCAAAGCCGCGAGCTTTTCCCGCGGTCCGTGATCGATCCTCGCGCCGCTGAACGCAGACGCTTCCCGCTCGGCGCGAAAGACGCGAGACCAGACCACAGACCATAACCCGAGGCCATTTCCTCAGGGGGGGGGCGCGAGACAGAGTCAGACGCGTTCCCGCCCTCGCTGACCCCCCCCTTTTTCCCGGCTTTTGTAAAACAACAAACGGAGCAAACGTGGTCGGCGGTGTGTGTGTGTGCGTGTGTGTGTGCGCGTGTGTGCGCGCGCGCTGTCGATCTGCCGCCCAGGCCACGTGAGGTTCGACTACGCGAACTACATACATTCACGTTACATCGGTTTCAAAACGAGTCACCTGATTTCCACAGAAGAAGACGTCTCGCGGAAGAATCTCTTTAAAATTCTCTAACCCCTAATATTTCATTCAATAACATCTGGGCGGGAAACAGAGTTTATATATGTTACTTTACTAAAATATTATCTTGGCACAGAAATTCACTTAAACATTGGATGCTTTAAACTTTTACTTACAAAGTTTGAATTAGTGTTTAAAGGTCCCGTGTGATAGAAAAAGTGTGGTGTCCACGTGGTCTTTGATGATAAATCAGGTCCAGGTTCTATATTAATACTGTGAAAGCATCAAAGGTCTCAGTCCACAGAGAAATGCTCGCGGCCTCTTTTCCAGAAACTGAGCCTTGAAACCAAACGTGTGTGTGTGTTTCAGCTAATTTAAAAAAAAAAAAAAAAAAAAAAAAAAAAGCTCAGCTGAAACTGAGGCTACGATGATGGAGGCATCTTCATCATCTAAAGCTAAGGTGACGGCAGATGAAAAGGAAAGAGGAGGATGGATGGATGGATGGATGGATGGATGGATGGATGGATGGATTAGAGGAGGCTGGATGGGTGGGTGGATGCGTTAAAACCGAATAAAAGTCGGTGAACAGTGCGGAACCTGAACCAGCGACACCATCCCGGCTGACAGCAGTTTACTGAGAGGGAAGCATCTTCTCCTTCTTCTTCTTTAGACGGACAAAATATAACTTTTTTTTTTTTTCCCTGCATGCAACACAGACCACGACACACTCACGCCTTTCGAAAACGAAAGAAGAAACTGGAATGGTTCAACTGATTCAAAACGCTAGCTACGTAAAGTATGTGGTCACCGGGACCGGGGGGGGGGGGGATGGGGTCGGGGTATTTCACCGTCGTGTCTACTGGCCGTGCTGCCCGGTGCTTTGAACGCAACACCTCACAGCAGTCAAGACGAACCGGAAGCAGCCCGGGGCGGGACTCGGCCGGGCCCTGCTGTCCCCACTCAGTTTACAGTACAGTCACTTTGTATAAAAACCCTCCTGGTCCCACTTGCATTGGATGTACAGAACGACCAGGTAAATTCAAATAAAAAGGAAAAAAAAAAAAAAAGACAGATAAAGTAAACAAGCATATAAACACCCCCCCCCCCCCCCCCCACCAACCCCTCAGTTTTTTTAGTGTCGTATGTTACAGCGTAGAGTTCAGTGCCGCCTCCGACATCCTCTGTCCTTTAAGTGTTTTCCTTTACAGGCCGGTTTTGACGCTTCGTCCGCCCAGAAACCCCCAAAGTCTAAAACCCCACCTGCCCGTGACATCTCAGCTTCAGAGAGCGGGAGACACAGAGTAACGAAAGAGGAAGAGGGGGGGGTAAAAGATGTAGTGTAGTTTGCTGTTTTTCTCGTATAAGACACCGAATAAAACAATAAAATGCGTCTTTCTAAAAACACGGAAGTGTCGTGTAGTAGTTGTCGGTGTGTGCGCGCGCGCGCGCGTGTGTGTGTGTGTGTGTGCGCGCGCATGCCTTCACAAGTGTCTGTACGTGTGTGTTGTCTTCAGTGTTATCAGTTAGTGTCAGTGACGATCACGATCACCATGTGCTCCTCGTCCAGGTTACCCACAGTCCTTTTGGCGGCCTGCAGGTACTGTTGAGAGAACTCGCCGGGGGGGAAGGCGTACAGCATCGCCCCAGGCCCCCCCTCTTTCGCGGCGGGCAGGCTGACAACTCCGGCCGCCTCCTTGTTGCGCAGGTAGGTCACCAGGTGGCGGAGCAAGCGCACCTGCAGCCCCGGCTCGGGGGAGGGGGCCTGGCGGTCGATGGGGCCCTGGAGAGCCAAGAGGATGGCGAACCCGTCGGGCCGCCCCAGTTTGATGCGACGCGACACCTCGTCAAGGCGGGTCTGGTCCATGCGGAGCCTCTGGGCGATCTTCAGCTGGCTGGGCTGGTTCTGGCTCTGCAGCTTCAGGCTGTCCTTCATCACCGTGTTGAAGAACGAGGGCCCCCCCTCCAGCATGTACAGGTCTGTGGGGAAGCTGCTGTTCTTCAGAGCAAAGAAGCCGTGCCACGTCTTGGAGAGAGACGCCTGGGCGAACTCTGACAGCGTGCTCGGAGAGGAGGAGGTGTGCGTGTCCGTGTGGGTGGCGGGGGAGCCGGCGGCGATGACCTCGCTGTTTCGATGGTGGTGGTTGTTCAGATGCACGCTGGAGGACCTCTTGCTGTGGTGGCGGCCAGAGGGTGGATCTTCTTCGTTGGTGGCAGGGTGACGTCCCGCCACACCGCTGTCGGGGGAGTGGTCTCTTGGCTCCGTGGTGGAGTCAGGGGCTCGGACCCGCGCTCGGTCTGGGCTCACATCGGGAGAGACGACCCCACCTGGCCCTCGAACCCTCGACCTCCCCCTCTCCTTCTCCCTCTCTCGCTCCCTCTCCTCGGTCGGCCTGTCAGCGGACAGGCTCCTGCTCCTGCTCCTCCTCCTGCTCCTCCTCTCCTCCCTCTCCTTCAGCCATCGCTCCCTGCTCCTGCTGCGGCTCCTCGCCGCTCTCCCACCCCTCCCGAACGCTTCCACCCCCCCCGCTCTCCTCTCCAAACTCCGGGTTGGGCTAGTGGGGTAGTCCCTCTCCAGCACGGCCCTGTCCCTTTCCCGTTGGGAGAGGAGGCTGTGGGAGGGCGGCGATGAGCGCTCCCTGGTCCCCCTCAGCTCTCGCTCCAGGCTGCGATGGCGGCTGTAGGCCTCCCCGAGGAGGTCGTAGTGGGAGGGGAGCGCAACGGGAGGCTGGTAGCCCGGGGGAAACGGTCGAGACGGGCTCTCCTCAACTTTTGCAAAGTCCACCCTCAGGCGCCGCTCGGGGCCACCAAGAGGAAAGCCCCTCATCTGGGTGCAGGCGGCTTGAGCGGCGTCCAGGCTTTCATACTGAATATAAGCAAAACTGTCCCCCTTAACGTAGTCGATATTCCTTATGCTTCCAAACCGGTCAAATTCCCGAGCAAGAGCGGCAAGAGAGTTTCCAGGCCCAAGGCCGCCCACCCAAAGCCGTGTGGTAGGGTTAGCTTTGCCATAACCGATCTTTATTGGGTTACCGCCGATCAGCCGCCCCTGCATCGCCACTTTGGCCCGGTGGGCCATGTCCAGGTTCTGAAACTTGACAAAAGCATATGCCCCACCCTGCCCGCGAGCTGGGCGTTTGATCACAACGTCCTCGATGATGCCGTACTTGTCAAAGCCCCTCCTCAGTTCTGCCTCTGTCACATTACCATCCAAGTTCCCAATGAAAAGGTTACTGGTCGCCCTCTGGTCGTCCTCGGGTTTCAAATCCTCCACCACCGGCATTGGAGGGAAGCCGTAGGGCCGGCCCCTCTCGTCCAGCATGCCATAATAATCCAGCAGCCTCTCCCTCTCCCTGCTCAGACCCAGGGTCTCCAGGGCGTAATGCCTCGCTCTGAGGTCTCTGATGTTGCTCACACCGGGCCCCGGCGGGGAGAGGGAGCGCTGTCGGTAGGGGTACGGTGCGTGCAGGGGCAGGTAACCAACGTCCGGCGGCGTGACGCTCCGCCTCCTCACGTACATGGGTTCGATTTTGAGCTGCCGATCCCCCAACACTAACCTGGAGGATTTGGCGTGCCTGGCCTCCTTGGCGTCCTCCGGGTGCCGGAAATTCACGTAGGCGATCCGGCCCAGCTCGGGGGTGTGCGACAGCTTCACGCTGACGTCCCCGAACTTTTTGAACTCGTGAAACAGCGCGTCCTCCACGTCCTCGTCCGAGACCTGCGAGCCGAGGTTGCTGATGAGCAGCGTTTTGTACTCCAGAGTGCCCGGCCTGGCGGCGGGGAGCTCCGCCGCCGCGGCCGCCGCCGTGGTCCGCAGCGGCGGACGACCGAGGAGGCTGAGCTCGTGTCGGTGGTGGAGCTCCAACGCGGCCGCCCGCTCCTCCCTCAGCCGCGGCTTCTCTCGCTCCCTGCTCCGGCTCCGTCGGTGATATCCCCGGCTCTCCGCCAGCAGCAGAGCCAGCGGCGGCGGCGGCGGCGGCGGCAGCTCCTCCCTCCGCGCACTCTCTCGTTCCCTCTCCCGCATCCGTTTGGCGATGGCCCTGGACGGACTAGTCTCTCTCCCGGCCTGCCTCTTCATTTTCAAAGGATGATGGAGCTCAAACTTTTCGGTGCCTGCAACGGGAATCCGGCCCGGGGAGCGAATTTCTGCGGCGTTAGCAAATATAAGGAGGCAGACGGCGGCTTCGGCAAAGAAACGCTCCCGCTCCGAACGCTGAGTGTTTGCATATATGTCGAAAAAAAGGGATAAACTCGTTTAAAAACATGTCAGCATCAGAGGACCTGCACCGACGCCGCCATCTTGGACAATAGGAATGTGCGCTTTCCCTGCGGAGGGCGGGGACTGCGATGACGTAACTCCGGCGGCCGTCATGACGTGTCACGCTGTGTTTTTGGACAATTTCAGATTTTTACGTTTGTTTTACAATTGTGCGAATATTTCTCAATATTTATCGTCGTGAAATGTATGTGCGTATTTGAAATGTTGTGTTGGAACGAGAGTCAATACGATTTTTATTTATTTATTTTTTTAATAAAACGAGATTTATGTCAAATCTTATTTCTTATTTTAAATATTTGTAGTTACCTTTATAATATATACCTATAATCACTGTCTGTGAGATGGTCCTCATCTTTGATCAATTAATTTCATATTTTTATTGTTAGTATTTATTTTATCTATCTATCTATTACTTCTATTACTTTGAAAAGAAAAAGAAAAAAGCCATTAGTAGTATTATTATTTACTATACCTTAGAAATAAATAAAGTTGGAAAGAAAATGTTTAAAAGTACATAGATGTTTCCATTCATGGACTCATGTTATGGATTCATTTACTGCTCAAGCTGAATATACTGATTTAATGTCGCTTCACTTCAGAGATATTCAATGGTGAAGAGAAGAAAAGCTCTGAAAGTTTGAAAAAGCTCTATAAAAAAAAAAAAAAACATGAGTGAAACACTCGCCTTCATTGTTGTTTCAGTCAAATGAAATCAATTCATTATCTGAAAAATAAAGTTTTTATTTTTTATATTTAACGTTTCATCTGGTGGAGATGGAACTCATCATTCTGAAGTGCAAGTATAAAGTAAAATAAGTGCAAATAACTCAAAATTGTACTTAATTACACTACAGGAGCAAATCAACTTCAGGCTGTGTGGCAAAGGATAAACACTTTTCCTCTGTGCACAGTTTAATATATTTTCTTAAAACTCAATCTGTAATATTTTTTACTCAACCTTTGTCGCAGGACCGAGCTCACTCATATTTAAATTATATAACTAGTAAAATTATTCAGTTTATCGTCTGATCATTTGTTGTCTCCACTTTGGTGCCAAAGCACAACATTTATGTAATAACTAACATGAATGTGAATATGAATGTTTGGCTGTGGCCCATCAAAACATGACAATCAGCATTTAATGCTATTTTTTTTTTTTTTTTACACTGTATTCCTAGTGGCACATCAGGTATTTATATGTATATATTAATCATTATAGTCAATCATTAGATTGCACAATTCAAATGTTCCTTTCAAATATTAAGAAATCTAGACACACACTCATTTCAGATTAAGTCTGGTCACACATACCATAGGAAATCAAACCATCCTCTGCTCCAGATGGAGTTTTTCATATTTTAATGAAAAAGTAGAATAGTACAGTTGTAACAAATGACTGGGCCTTACATGAAAGGTCAACGTGAAACAACAGCATATTTTAAGTTTTCATTCCCCCCCCCCACATCAAGTCTTATCAAGTATCACATCTTTTGGTCAAGTCATCATTTTTTTTTGTAAGTACATGCCCTTGGCTGACATCAAACAATAAAATATCTATGCCTTCTGAAAGACAAGTCCAGAGGTGTGGGAGTGATGGAGGCCACTTCGCTTTCACCTGTCGCGGTCACATGTATGAGACAGACAGTCGTTTCCTTGCGTCCAGGAACGTATTCTCGCGCAGTCGGACACGCAAGGAGAAAATTTTAAACATCGGTTCTCCCCAAATGAATTTCCTTGTCTTTTTACATTTCAAATTTTAACAATCCTAGAATCCAATTCCTGATTGGATTATATACACTGCAGGTGATGCCAACGGGAGGGGCTGAGAGGGGGGGGCAGTATTTCATGAGTTACAATGTTCACCACACTTAACAGCTGCAGGACAGGACAGAAACAATCTGCAATGTAATTAGCTAGAATAAACCCCACACCCCCCCCTCCAAAAAAAAAAAAAAAAAAAAAAAAAAAAAAGCAGGAAAACACCAATCAAGTTTTAGAAATGAAAGAGATGTAGAAGGCAAATCTTCAACAAACATCCTCAATAAATATCTTACCTAAATATTCCTTTACTGAGCTGACAGTGAAAGCATTGAGGTACCTTCCTGTGTCAAAGACTAACAAAGTCACCCATACTCCACAGCCTCCTTGAGCTTGGCTTAAATGTCCACTGGTCCTTTTTCTTGTTGCCAGTGCTGTCTCAAACGTTCCCCCACAACGGACCCACTTTCACCTGGATTTACCAAGTCAATGTTCTTCTCACTTCGCCGCGTCTCTGCCGATTGTGTCAGTGCTCACTTGTCCTGCAACTACTGAGACTGGAAGGACGTTTACCTTTTAACTCACTGTGAATGACTGAGCAGGCCATAAAGTGCTGTGTCAGTCTGACAGGTGTCATGAATGAGAGGGGGAAGAAGAAGAAAAAACAAAAAAAAAAAACAGGAAGTTGATTTCACTTTTTTTTTTTTAATAACTACACATTTGTTTGACTGTGACTCTGGGATGGGTTATGGGTGACTTTGTAAACAGTAAACTGTGGAGGTTAAAAAGGGGGGAAATGTTGTGAATGTCTCAACCGGACATTAACTCAAAGCAAATGTTTGACATAGTGGGAGATGTGCTCATTCGCATCTGTTAGTTACTGATCTTACCTTTAGACACTGGCAGTCTTTGTGCTAAGCTAACCCATATTTAACAGACACGAGAGAGATCATCTCTGATTAATAGCAAGAAAAGCAAAGCAGTCCATTTCCCAAAATGTCAAACTATTCCTTTTAAGTCTCCGTACGAGTGAGAGGCTGCGCTCATCCTCCTCCATGTTAAGCAAAATTACAGAAGGCTTAACACATTCATCCAAACATGATGACTTTTACAAACAGCATCCTGGAATTAAGGTCCTATTGGGTATTGGGGTGATGCTGGGAGAGCCTGGGGAGGCAGGTTCGTGAGCGGGAGGCTCCAGATTCAAATCCCGGATCGAAGCGGCAAGTCTTGGACAGCAAACACGTTCTGCCGAGGTGGGCTCTGATCTGAGGATGCTGACACTGATGATGGATATAGCCAAACGCTGCTTATCTAGGTGACTTGATAACATCTGTATGTGTAACATATTGACTACATAACAAAAGAACCCGCCTGCAACGCTCCGATTTCCCCTTTAATTTGTGTCCCTGTGCAATTAATTAACTCCAAACCTCGCATCTCAAGGCAGCAAACACTGTTCATTCCCCTGACACTTGATTTAAAAGTACAGTATGGGACTCCAGCCTGATGTGTATACACTAACATCTATGCTTCTGAATCACCAGATGAGTGTATATCCTCAAAGTTAAACTTAAAAAAAAAAAAAAACATGTCAGACTAAACTCCCCTCCTCTGCCCCTGGTCCTCCGAACTGGTCCAAGTCAAGTCCGGAGTTGTGTGGTTGTTTGTGTTTTGGTTTTTTTTTGTTCCCGTTACAGTTCTGTCCGTGCCTTGGCGGCTGCGGGGGCGTATTTGGGCATGAGCTCTGTGATTTTGCGGATGAAGTCGGACTTTTCGGCGCATCCTTTACAGGACTCGCCCCACTCCTCCAGGATCTTCTTCAGGTCCTTCACCTTCAGCTTTTTCAGGTCCACTGTGGTCAGGTCCAGCTGTTTGTCTACATGGGACACGCAAGAAGAGAAAATCATCACATGGACGCCGTCTTTTGCAGATCCCTAAATTCTGCCGGTAATCGAAATGTCAAGCTGGAAATCAGTCCTAACTGGACAGAGGCGCTCGGGGTGAAGATGTGGTCACACCTTTAGGCCAGGGAGTAAAATCATTTAATCAGCTGTGACCTAGGGAACGACTCTTGCTACATTTACTCCTGCAGTCCACCCTAATCCTGAGTTTGAGTGGGTAGAAGGGAGATTTTGGTAAAACGCTGCTGATCCGGTTTTAGTTTGAAAACTGCAGAGTTGTGTTGTGGTCTGGACGGGCAAAAGCTGAGACCTTTGGAAACTATGATGACCCGAAGGAAGTGGAAATGTTATCTGAACCTGAGAGGATTTCTATACTGTGTACTCTCTGTTGAGATGGGCAGAGAGGATCGTGGGTGGTTGAGGGATGGAGGAGTCTTGTTTAGGCCGTTTAAGATTTGATTTGTTCGTTCTCTCGTTTGAAAATTACACAGCTGGAGTCGTCGACCTGCTAAAAGTCAGTGTTGATGGTTGATAAATACAGACTCTCATATATTTATGCCATTAAATGTTTTACTGATAATGTCGTTTCATGTGGATGTGGATTTGTGTGTGGCTGTAGAAAGTAAAGTAGCCGTAAACAGAGAGCAGTTAAGTTAATCTTTTAAGGTGGTAAGCTGTGATAACCAGTGACGTCTACACAAGTGGTGGGTGCTCATTTCTCATTCTGCTTAAAAATACATAAGAGCCGAGTCTGCCCCCGCATTCGTCACAGTTAATGCACTTCACTTTTTCCTGCCAATGTGCCACACAAATTTAATCAAGCAGAAATGTAATAAAATATGAAAACAACTTAAGGGGAAAGAAAAAATTATCAACAACCTTTTACTTAAAAATAATAAAACCTGTCAAATGACTTTTTGAATCAAGGCAAAAGAAGATGATGAAATTGAAAACACTCCTGTGATCCTTTAGTCATCGGGTCACTCATGTTTTAAAATAATAACAGGGAATAGCACACGTTTCCTGAAAAGCTCCTTATTAAATTCATTATTCATTCAGTTATGTATTATTCTTACACTGCACCTCAACATCTATTAACTCATTGCCTCGATACGCGACAGAGTTATTTATTCAACATAGGAGACAGAGTCTGTAAGTGGAGCGTCGTGTGCAGGGAGGTGTTTTTAAAGTTGAAATTAAACTTTGTTTCTTACCGTATTTCAGTTCACAGATCTGACTGTCCTTCTTCTTCAGTTTCTCACAGATCTTCTCCACAGGGACATGGTAGCTGAGCGGTTTGGACACTTCGTTGATAATCTTGGTGGCTGCGTCACTTGTCGCCCCGATGTAGTAACACTACACAAGACAAGTGAAACAGGACAGATAGAACCTTTATTTCACCAGTAAAGTCCCAATGAGATGAGAAAAAAAAAAAAAAAAAAAAACGCACAACAACACAGACCTGGCCGAGGTGGCAGCCACACAAAAAAACACGGCAACAGCACGACAGCAATTTAAGCTTGATGACTCATTTACAACTTTCTTTATGATGCCAATAGAAGTTTCTCATTTTAGGTCTTCCTGCAGATTATTCCACGTCCAAGGTGCATTTATAAAAACAATTAGTTTCCCCAGATCTGTGAAAATTGCACCTTTAAAAAAAAAAAAAAAAGCAACTAACAAGTAATTTAATTTAGGAGGTATTAAAGCAATACAGTAAATGGACACATGAACCATCCCACAGTAGATTTCATCACAACGCGTTTCAGAAAGAAGCACCAAGAGTTGACAACCAGGCGGGGGTCTGTATAAATGACCTTTTGACCTCCGAGTGGCTCTAACTAGATAGAGACGGTCAAGACCATCCAAGTCAGTGCCAATGATCTTTTGGCAAAGTTGAACAGTACTTCCCAACGTACTTTTCTAAACCATGCTGAGGTTCCCAAACCAAGTGATCACTGCAAGTAAAAAGATAAGGATGGAAATATAAATAACCATTTTTTTAAGCCACTAAATGCTCCACTATGTTCACCAGCTGCTCTCTGGCTGAGTCTGTCTGCCGTTTACTGCTGAGCAGGTAGAGGACGGTGACTTCTTACAGATGTTTCTCTGAAAACATCTGCCTGCTGCGGCCAAAAATGACACGTTGAGAGTGAAGCAGGACAGTAGAAGTTCGTAGTAAAACCCAAAACTCCTCAAACGTGAAGTGTTGATTTGAAGGTATGTTGATTCAATACGAGTAGTCATGTGATTGATTGTTAATATAAAAGATACTACAGACAGTTCAAGCTTTGTTTTATTTGCACATGAGACGGGAAACGAGTGAAGCCCTGAGGGCAAAACCTGCATATTAGGATTTGTGCAGATGGAGCGGGAGCCAGCTCATCTTCAGGCTCAACTAGAGTGCGACTTGTTCAGCGTGAGACCAGCAACTGTTCGACAGATCAACAACATCGTTTTCTGCTCTACTAATGACCAGCACAGCTACTAGTTACTGAGGAAGAACCTGATGTGTCTCTGATGTGTATATACAAAAACAGCTGCAGGTAGACTACAAGTAGTGAATGATAATGCGTTTTTCTTACTGATGTAGAGCCAGAGATGTGAATAATATAACTACAAAGATGTTGTTGAGGCCCGAACAGGTTTGTACAAAGCATATGCACATCTACGAATCTTAACATTAGCGTAGCTCACTCAGAGGCAGCTTCATGCTTCCTTTTATCCCATTTCTTGTGTGTAGTTGTGTGTTTTTATATATATTATATATATATATATATTGTTTGTTCTATAGCCCAGACTTGCCTATAATAAATTGTTTTATATTGCAATGAGCGTTTGTAGCTCCCTCAATGAAATCACTGCCTGTATTCTCAGGTGTGGAAAAAGCATTTGCCCAAAAAAAATACTGTTCTTATGTCTCCATTCTGTAAACATATTCAACAGTTTTATGTGATAAAATTTCAGCTGCGTAGACCGGCTTTTTGCGACCACCACCCTGCTGCCTGTTCCCACCTGAGAGCCACTCAGTTAAACCACAAACTCAAACTTTAATGGGACACCAGCAGTTTAAAACCTGCCACATCAGCGCTTTCTGTCAAGGGTGAGAATTAAATATTTACCCCCTTTGCATTTCAGACCTTATTAAATAGCAAAGTTTAGTTTCTTTTTTTTTTCTTAAATCTAACTCGTTTGTTTGGAGGTGACAATTAATCCGAGTCTGCACTTTACTCACAAAGCGGTTTTCTTTGCCTTTGGCATCTTTGCAGCTCTTTATGATGGCCTTCTCGATGTCTGCGCTGTTGAACTTCACATCGTTGTCCTTTAATGACTGGTAAAACTTCCCAAGGAAGGTCACACACACTGGGACAAAGGAGGGGAAAAAAAAAATAATAATAATCAAATGTTATGTGGCTTGACATCAACCCAAAAAGAGAACAACACCTAGAGAAAAAAATGACTTTCATGTTGAAATACGTGTTTACCATGTTTACTTGTGTGCGCTGTGGCTTAACAAACCCTTTTTTGCTTTCAATTAGAATAGTGGGTGTGAGCTTTGTGGAACCTGTAAATGATTTTTCCACTATCAGCTGCATGTGTAATTTCTGTCAACCAACAAATGGATTAATCTATGATCAATTATATAATATGTACTAAAAAAAAAAAAAAAAAAAATCCTGCACAATTACTAGGCAAGAATATTCTCAGGCTAATACTCACATACCCTAACTGTTGAGTGGTACAGTTCAGATTGTCTGCTGTGGTCGTGCTACTTAAATTTTCTTTTTTTTTTTAAACATCTGCATCAGCAAACATCGGTGTTTCTTTCTCACTGAGATCGATGCTTAACAACACAAGAGAGACGTTAACTAGAGCTAGGCGGCTGGTGGTGGTCCATCTCCAGGTGGGGTTAGATGGACTGGTCTCGGTCGACAGTCCCGGGTCGGTCTGACCCCGTGATCAATCAGGATTTCGTGCCAAGAGTCAGAAAATTGGTAACGTTAGCTTTTTCCCTTGAAGTATCCCGTGTGTAGATCCGGCAGCATCACACGAAGGTGCCTCACCGCCGCTTCAAAACCGTCTCCCGGGACCGGCAGCTGTTTCGACACCTCACATAAACCTCCGGGTGTGTGTGTGTGTGTGTGTGTGGGATTATTTTCCCCTTTTTGTAACATCTGAAAAAGTTGCTGGTGGCGAGGCAGCCATTCAGGAGATGCTGAAGCTAACTGATGCTAACACAGACCTACCTTCACACTCTCCTTCTCTCAGGGCTTCAGCGGGACCCGGCACCAGAGCGAGAGCAAGAGCCACCGACAGTCCACTTAGGCACAACATCTCGGCGGGAATAACTCGGGTAAATGTACGTTTATACCGCGGCTAAGGGAGGACAGGTCCCTGCGTGTGTCTCATGAGTCGCCGCCGCTACACTATAGACGCCGGTAAAGTGTAATGATTGTACGGGCTTTCCGGTGCCACGTCATACTACTGCGGCACGCCATTGGTCGAAAAGTCCGATTGTTTCCGTATTCTTCCACGCATTCTCCTCCGATTGGACGAAGGGAGAACATTCCGGGAAGAACGTCCAGTTGGCGCCATCTGATTGGTCCACAGCCGCTTCGTGCTCCCATCATGTATTTGCATGTGGAGAGGGGAAAACAGCGTCTGTTTAAATAAATTACTATCATCAGTAAATAGCACAATTTGATAATATATCACTATCAATACAACCCCTGAAATAAAACAGTAAACGTAATACAATAAAACAGTATTATCAGACTAATGTACTTAAAAGTATAGAAGTACTTTGAAGTCAAAACTGGCTCTGTTATCACATCTGGAGGAAAGTAACTAAGTACATTTACAGTTAACTATTTCTGTTTTACTTCTACTCCTTTACAATTCACACTTTAGTTCCTTTTCATTTTGACATTTTGTACTATTGTACTCAACTGCATGTATTGGACAGGTGTAGTTCCTAGCTTGTTACAGTTTAGATTAGTGATAGAAAATAATCAAATTCTTACAGATTAATATAAAACATGACTCAGTGAGGGGAATTCCATGTTACCCTTTAGTATATAAAATAATTATAATTTGCTCCACCCTTGCCAGGTGCAGCTTTATAGCGACTTAATGGGAGATTGATTGTTGATTTCCCTTCATGCCATTTTATACTTTCTACTCCAATACATTTCAGATTCTGCTTGCATTTTTCAAACATTTTGTGGAGACTGACTGAAATGAAAATTGTCTGAATTTTTACAACCAAAACAAATGTTGATTAACTGAGAATATTTTTTTCTTTAGATTTAGAGCTCTTGCTGTACCACTTTGCCGTATTTTTGAAGAAACGTTCACATTGTATGGCAAAGCTGACCCTTTGTTATGCAAGGGAGCTTTAAATTCCATTCATATTCATAAATTTGATATAGATTTACCCTCTTGCTCCAAACTGCTTTTGTTTATTTTTCTTTTATTTGCATTTGGTTCACGTGTGTTCTTTATTCATTTTATGATATCCACATGATATTTCTACTATGCATTTCATAGGCAAACATTGCACTTTTTTACTGTATTACATTTGCTTGTATTTACTAATTACTTTTCAGATTAAGATTTTACATTTAAATAACCTGTGTTAAAGAGGGCCTCAGTCACCTGTCTTGAGATTCTTTATTGTGTTAGTGCATACATAGCAGGATAAGCTGAGACACAGGCAGTGGCATGAATGTATGTGTATATTTAATGTATTATGTATATCCACATGTCTCCATGTGAAATGCACAGGCTGTGAAAACAAATCCATCACTGGCTGATAGTAGTTTACTGTCAGCGGCGTGCAGGTTGATGGATTGTGTTTATATTTGAGAAGTCTGTGTTTTAGTATGTTGGCAGAAAAGTGCCTCTGTGAGCAGGGGAGCTCTCATATGGATCCAATGTTCTGTGCCAAGCTTTGTTCTCCAGAGCACAAGGCTGTGTGGATGCCTGTTATATAACAGTGACGTAATTTCCCCCATTCAAGGCTAAATGTCCTTGGCCTGGAAACTAAATCTGAAACATCTCTATGAAAAGACTCCAGTGTTATTGTGCCGAGGTCCGTTTTAGCTGCAGCGGGAAATATAACGATAAATTTGTACCTTTTTTTTTTTTTTTTTTTTTTTTGCGAGGCACGGAGTGACGTCAGTGTGTTTTTTTTTTTGGCCGGTGACGTCAGCAGCGCAGCGCGTTGTTGCAGAGTCACTGCGACTGTTTCGACTGTAAACAACGGACATCGCGGAGAAAAGTCAGGAATCGGGCCTCAACGTCGGCGCTGTTCGCCCCCCCCCCTCCCCGTTGTTGTTCACAGCTGAAACGAGTCTGGCTATTTATGCGTGGTCTTTTCCTAAAGGCACAGCTCTTGTTTTTTTTTTTTTATTTTTTTTTGTTTTGTTTTTTATTTTAGCGGACAGACTGTCGCACTGAGCTAGCCCCTCAAGCTAAGCCACTCCGCTCCTTTAGCTTGCCTTAGCTGTCGATAGCCTCTCTGGCTAGTCAACATCCCAGGGCCTGTTGCGAGGGAAACACCCTTTATGCCCTCGGTGTATCTCTCTTTACCGCGACCAGGATATCCTGAAACGTGAGTATCACCTTCGCTAGGAGGTTTCCAAACTGTTCACGGGCGTTTAAAACGACGTCCTGTGGACAGCTAAGCCCGTTAGCTTAGCGGCCAAAGTGGCTGGCTAGCATTAGCCAAGAGGGTGGGAGAGGTTGTGAAATTCGCTGTTTACAAGCTGTGGTCCTGAATCCTGTCGCTGTGGTTTGTGTTGCGGGGTTATTGGGAATTGTAACTCTCTTTTAGGGGATAATTATTTTCACCGTGGAACAGATAACCGGTTAATTTCTCGTGTAAGCTTTTGGTTTGTAAATATCAGTAAATTGTAAAAAAAAAAAAAAAAAAAAAAAAATGGCGGTTATAAATTTCCACAGCCTAAAGAGATGTTTTTCCAGTGTCTTGTTTTATTGGAGCAAACAGTGTACAGTCACATGGGATTTAAAAAAAAAAAAAAAAAAAAAGCATGAAAGTCCACACAATTGAGTCGATGGAAAAAGATAATGACACATTTTGCTTTTGGAAAACCACCAAATATGAATCATACTAATAGTTGTCTATTATTTGACTAGTCCTTGCAGTTGTTTTCTCAGCATCACTCAAAATCAGTTTGCACTCACTCATTAATCGGCAACTGTTTTTGCCAATTCATCAATCGAACAATGACAAATTATGACTCCAGCTTCTCAGATGTGAATATTTGCTGGTGTTTTTTGGTCCTCTATGAAAGCAAATTGATATCTTTGGACTATTGATCAAACAAAACAAGACATCTGAGGGTATCTCGTGAGAAACCGTGATGTTTCCCACAGAATAATCAGTACTGAAAGCATTGTTGGTTGCAGCCCTGGATAATGACAGTCCGTACGAACGTTCACAATATAACTGTGGTTTATCTCGCATCTTGTGTCCATGTGTTTTCGTTACACCATCGGCTCGTCATTCACAGGATGTGCAGTGAGCAGAGTTAGCAGTGGGTAGTGGCTAACATGTTGTACAATGACACATCGGTTAATTGTCAGTCGGTATGTCTGACACCATCTGTATTAGACCAGCAATTATTAGTCGAATAATCAGCTGGTTAATGACAGAAAATTATTTGGCTTTAGTTGTGAGGAGAAAGATTTTCAGCTGTGAATATTTGCTGGTTTCTGTAGTTTTCTACAGTTGTAAACAGAGTTATCCTTTGTCTTGGGGCTGTTGATTGGACAAAGTAAAACTGTGGAAGACATCACCAGGGATGAACATTTTTTCTCATTTACTTACATAACGTATCAAGGTCTATTATTTCTTTTTTTAATGTACATGTACATTAAAAATCACAAGTTATTTATTTTGTCAATCCTTCCTATGAGGGATGAGGGCTTCAATGTCCAACTGTTGCCTCAATACTTTGGCTATGTGTTACAGAACTGACTCAGATTTCCATAAGTCAACTAGTAGTCCACAACTGTAAGGATAATATAATGAATTATTACAGTTCTGATTTACTGTTGTGTGTTTGTGTTTTAGCTGGGTGGCTGGTCAGAGCAGCCTCCTCCCACCATGGAGGCAGGAGGGAAAGACTGTGAGGAGGAAACACTGCAGACGGCGTTTAAGAAGCTGAGGGTTGATGCTGAGAGGTAAGTGACAGATAACTGTACCACAGTTTCCAGGCCTGGAAAGGTTTTGCAACAAAAAATTTTTAGGGGAAGGTCATGGAGAACAGCTTCATGAATATTTTTATGTGCCTCATGACATTTAAATGTAACCAGTGTAAATATTGTTTTGAATCAATTAATTATGACCACAGTTGTACTAGTGTTCCCTGGAGTGACATTGGCTCCAAGGAGAAAATATAACATCAGAGCTGAAAAAACAAGTCAATAAATCAATTAGTTGTTCCACAAAAAAATCAATTCTGATGATAAGGTAATATTTTACCAAAAGATACCTAAAATCAAACGGTTTATTGTAAGATGTGAAAACGTGCTGGTTCTCTTTGTTCCGTGAAAGTAAACTGAAACATGTGGTCAAACAAAACAAGACTTTTAAATCGAGGTGTAACGATTCCTTTTTACAACGATGCAATACGTATCATTTTCTGTGGTTCCGATGTGACTCGAGAGCAATATTTAGCTCATCTCGAACAATGCGATTTAATGACTTATGCAATTGATACAGTAACTCAACCAGTGTGACTGAAATAAATACCTGGATTCTGGACAGTGCAAGTCAGGATGCATAGAAGTTTTTGTTGTAAGGGAATCGAGGATAAATTAATTAATAATAAATAAATGATGTAAACAATAATTTATCCCTGACATCTCCTTTTTTGCAAAAGCCAAAGTGTTTCAACATGGCGGACCTCAAATGTGGTTGCAGTTGGGTTGTAGGAATATAAATGATAAATTGTTAAACCTCTACTTTTTGAATTTGTCGTCTGGTGCTACAGACAGTTTTCCCTATTTTTTATACTTTGTAAAATACGAGACACTTTACAGACAAATTGATTAATTGAGAAAATCAATGGCAGACAATAACAAATTGGATTGTCATTGTGATGATTCAGGTGGACATAGGCAATTAATTTATATATATGTGACTGTGCTTTAGTGTTGTACACTTAAATATGTTGTTTGTACTTTGTTGTTCCTCACCTGAGCTGGATGTTATTCCAGACACTGGACTTTAACATCTCGTTGTTGTTGTTGTTGTTGTTACTTGTCAGCCTGTCATGTGATCATGTGTCACTGTCCCAGTGCTGGTAACTTTAGACGAGAGCTGTGACTCACAGAACTATGACTTAAGATTAGATGTCGCTGTCTGAGAGTATCTAGTAATGATTACTGTTGATACATGACAGATAATGTTGCGTGACAGTTTCCGATTTCGTGGACTTTTTAGGATTTTTGTGTTTAATGCATATATAATAATAAAATATAGGACATAGGTTATCAATGCAACAGTCAAAGCTTTGAGACGTTCAGATCGGAGCCTTTTCAAAAATCCTTTTTTGGCCAAAACGTGTCTGAACCCTGTGTTATGGTCAATCCACAGTACCCATTTATGTGCCCATATTAGGAAGATGTTGTACTTCCCCATCATTAGAAAGCAGGGACTGAACTAGTGACAAACTCTCTGTTGTGCAAGGTTGTAACTCATTGCGCCGTTTGTCTGTCATTGCAAACTACATGTTGAAATGTAAGGCTCAGACTCATGGGAGATTAAGTTTAAAGTCATGTTTGGTTTGGAGTATTAATGTGGGAAGTTGGAACCTGCTGTGAAAACCGTCCTAAAAAGTCTGTTCTTGTATTTCTCTCCTCTTCCCAGCGTGCCCGGAGCTGTGAGCGTTTCAGAGGCGCTGGCTCCCAGAGGAGCATCACGGCCTGGTCTTGATACCAGCGGAGCGAAGCCCAAGCTCAGCTGCCCGAAGGACAACTGGCATGGGTAGGTTGAGGTGCAAGTTCAGCTGGCAGATGTTTCGTCTTGTCAACTGCTTTCTCTTGCGTCACTGAGACTTAACTTTATCTTTATTGTGTTGTTTGGATGGAAAAGTTACATATCATAACATTTTTTTAAGCGTCTCATAGTAGATTTTAGACCCAGATTTTGACATCACTATGACACTGATATACCAACACCACTGTTTTGTATGATAAAGTACAAAATGATGAGTTCTTCTACACAGAGAAATCAGGCTGATAAATAAAGTCGTGTACCCTGAATATGCTGTTTATGAGCAGACACACCTGCTCAAAGTGCACAGCCTCCTGGAGTGTCTCCACATTGAGCCTGTTCAGTATAAATAACCCTCTTTTTCTCCCTGACCTCACTGAGATGGTGTTTTCCTACCTAAAAACAGAGTTTCTTCCCCAGTAACACCAGAGACACTGGATGCATCACATACAGAATGGTTTTCATTCAGGAGAGTCTCGCCTGTTTGTTTGTTGTTGATTTTTTTTTTTAAGTATGATGTGCACACGTAGAAATACACAGAGAAAAGACCTTATTATCAGTATTATTATGACATAGTTTTAGCTGGACTTTAACATCTCGTTGTTGTTGTTGTTGTTGTTGTTGTTACTTGTCAGCCTGTCATGTGAACATGTGTCAGCAATGTGACACAGAGCTGATACTTTCCACTATAGTCTGTGTTCAGGCTGAATCTGATATGTGCAACATCAAAAAAATCTATTTCAGCAGCTGCATATGGAGACAGTGACTTTTTTTGAGACATTTACTGTCACAACCAAATCAGAAATGAATTTAAAATGAAGAGAAATTGAACATTCACGTGTCTCTATGTAAACAGACTGAGCTGGCAGCCAGTGTGAACACGTGCGTGTTTTTCTGCAGCGTTTGGTGTTTCAGTGTGTTCAGGGCAAACTTTTACAAAACGGTGATTTAACTGCCCACCTAGCGTCCAGGTCTGAGTGGCAGCAAAGTGAAGACAAACCTTCTGTCCCTTGACTTTCTCTGTGATTCTAAGCGTCATGTTTATGTTGAATTTGAAGGTTAATGTGATTTTTTTTTTTTTTTTTTTTTTTTAAACAGCCTCACTCGTCACCAGATGTTGTTTGTGATGCAGTTTTGTTGTTTCACACCAGAAAAACAGGAGAAAAAAGGATTCATCAGATTTTCTCAATGTTTCACTGTGGACAGAGAGTCCTACATAATATCTGGAAATGCTAATGTGTCTTTTAATTAATTGATTCATTTTGTTATACATTTCTAAGATGGTGCTTAATGTTTGTTTGCCATAACTTTCTCTCCCTCCTTCTTTTTCTTCTGTCTCCATCTTTAGCTGCATGAGGAAAACTTCCAGAGGAGCATCCAGATCCCAGCGGCGCCGGCGATCCAAGTCCCCCATCCTCCACCCCCCAAAGTTCACTTACTGCAGCACCGCCACCGCCTCCGCACTGTCGCCCCCCAGTGGCTGCCTGAAGCACCAGCGGCTGGTCGTGCCGGAGCCCGTGGAGCCCCATCCTGCGGTTGATGGAAGAACAAACGTTGCCCTGCCGGCCCAGAAAGAGCTCTCTTCCTCAGGCACGCCCGGCCACATGGCTCCTCTGGTTTTTGGATCTTGTGCTGGGTATGAGACACACATTGCAGCTGCTGTCACTACTGTTGCGACGTCATCAAGGCAGGACCGGGGAAGCTCTGGGGATGTCAAGTCGAACGAGGAGGGTGGCCCAGAGAAAAGTGCCTGTGAGGGAGCGGAGTCTGGAGCAGAAGCAGCTCGGAGATCCGGACCTGCCGAGGTCGCTGACTTCCGATCTTTATCCAAGCTCCACTGCTCTGCAGACGGCCCCCACATGCCCTGCTCCTGTGCCCAGAGAAACAGCTCAGATTCCAAGGAGGAGAGCAGCCAGGGGCCCGAATGTCAGTGTCCGTCACATCATCAGGCCTGGCGTGGCGTGGAGGTGTACTCCTTCACGGGCCTCCGCAACGTCATCTCGGAGTGCGAGAGGAGCCTACCGAGCCACGATGACGCCCCCAGAACTCTCAGCACCAACAGTAACGTCGCCGCAGCTTCGCCGCCTTCATCATCGTCACCACCGTTGTCATCGGGCTCTCCTCGCTCGTGCTCGGAGCAGGCACGAGGCTACGTGGACGACATCACGATAGAGGACCTTTCTGGCTACATGGAGTATTACTTATACATCCCCAAGAAAATGTCACACATGGCTGAGATGATGTACACTTAAAAAAAATCTAATATTATTATTATTATAATATCAAATAAGGAAATAATAAAGTAAAGAGGTTTTTTTTCTGTTTAGAGAAAAGGT
This sequence comes from Rachycentron canadum, assembly GCA_038496675.1. NCBI lineage: Eukaryota > Metazoa > Chordata > Actinopteri > Carangiformes > Rachycentridae > Rachycentron > Rachycentron canadum. Next base: position 25,995,487 of record CM076649.1, read on the forward strand.
GGCCTCGGAGGAATGTCACTGTTGGGTAGAAGAATGGATCAGGCATGAAAGTTGTAATTTAAAATATACAACATTTACTGATTTGTTTGTTTTTTTTGTTTTTTTTAACTGTTTCCATTTTCCCTGCCCCCCCTGTTTGAGCCCCCCCCTCCCCTCGTTTTACAGACAGAAATACACAGACATCCATTTCTCAACAGTTTTGATTTTTTTTTTTTTTTTTTTTTTTTTGGGTGTCAAATGGATCTTTTTTTTTTTTTTTTGTCTAATTTCAATTTTTAGTTTACAAATGAAGTTGCCAAAGCTCTTGGGGGCAGGGTCTTGCAGAACAAGATATCAGTAGGAATATGCAAACTTGTGATGCCAAGCGTGATTATGTTGTGGTGTTGTGACCTTGAACGTCACCTGTCTGGTTTTCATTTCCTTCAATAAAGACGCAAAATGCTTTTGTTGGAAAACTTGTCATCGTCTCTTCAGTATTTTGGTGTCTGATACGTAAAAGAATGAAAGGGTAAAATGGCAAAAAAAAAAAAATGGTGAAGCAGTAAACTGCTGGGATTGATGTTCTGGAGCCTCGGTCTCCAGATGTTGAGGTTTTTCTCCAAGCACTTAAATGAATAAATGTCTGGCTTTAAAATAACTGAACACTTTTCTGGAGAAGCGTCCTGATATCAGACACATGGCCTCGTGTCACTGTGTCCTCAACTCATTTTAATGTCTGACCTGTGCAGGTGCAAGTGTGTGGCCTGTTATTAAAACTCATTAAAGGGCACGTACCACGTGGCTGCAAATTCTCTGAGCCGGTGGTTCGATCCCCGACCTGGGCAGGCTCCTTCCTGCATGTCATTCCCGTTCCCTGTGGCTCTAAACCGTCCTGTCTAATACTAAAGGTATAAAATGCCCTAAAAAGGGATAAAACAAAACTACTCAGCTCCAGTTAACATCTGTAATCCAGTTGTGTTAACGTGGTCCTTTAAGAAATAAAACCTCAAACCTGATCGGACGCAGGGAGACGAAGAGTAAAAGTCATCATTGATTACTGGACTATTTCTTGGCTGGAAGCGGTTGCTGGGCAACCGGCGGAAACAGCCATTTGGATATAATCAATCATGACGTAAGTGGCCATATTGACAATATAAAAGACTTAAAAAACAATAACTACAGTCCAGGAGTTCACGGCTCATTGACCAGACATGTAGCAGGTGATACATTATAGATAAACACCACACTAACTGTATTCAGAGATGCTGCTACGAACACACAATGTCTTGTTTACTGTTTAATGTTGTGTAGGTCCTGACCCTGGAGGCCTGGACTCCTCTAGACCTCTGAAGCTGAGCTGTGGTATCTGGACCCAGACCTTAGCAGCAGATCCTTTGAGTCCTGAAGTCGTGAGGTGGAGCCTCCATGGATCAGACTTGCTGGTCCAGCTCATCCCACAGATGCTGGATTGGACTGAGATGCTCATGTGTCCATTGTAGGAGCTTCTGGTGTTGGACAGGGGTCAGCATGGACACCCTGACCGGTCTGAGGCTACACAGCCCCATACACAACAAACTGTGATGCTCTGTGTTCTGACGCCTTTCTATCAGAACCACCATGGACTTCTTCATCAGTCTGAGCTCCAGTGGCTCTTCTGTTGGATCAGACCACAGGGTCCAGCCTTCACTCCCCACCACCATCACTGAGCCTCGACCCCTGACCCTGTCTGTGGTCCAGTGGTTCACATCACAGTCTGGTCAAAGTCAAAATCCCTCACATCCTTGACCGTTTTTCCTGCTTCAACACATCAACTTCAGGACCTAATGTTCAGCTGCTGCCTGATATATTATTAAAATGATATGTCAGTGTCATAATGTTATGGCAGGGGAGGGCGTTTTCAGAGGTGTGAGATTTCCTGTGGTTTCACTGTGTTCAACATGGTGCTTCACCTCTCACCTTTCTTTTCTCTTCACCAGTGACTCGAGAATAAGAAAATTCGGTCGCTGGTTGGATTTCCCCTCCTGTGGTTTTCTGCTCTGCGTTTATCAGAAAACCAACTGACACCAGTCATTTCCCATTTGGAGCTGCACAAAGGCAGAAGTGTTTTACATAAGACATAAATGCAATTAAGAAAAGATGTAAAGAAACACAAGGGAGAATAAAAAGATATTAGGACATTAAAAGGACATTAATACAACTCAAAAAAGAGTAAAACCAAATATATGAGTAAAATATATAGTGAGTTGTTGATGATCTGCCTGAGCATTCAACGGAGACCTCATTATTTATTCAAAAATAAAATAAAAACATAAAAGTGACAGATAAGTAACAGACCTTCAGTGAAGCCCTTCACACACCTTCACACTTGAACACTTGAAGTTTCTTCGGGTACTTTTCTCTCTCTCTGTTCTGAGTCTTTTCTCGGGAAACTCGAAGACCCGGTGCGTCTCCGATAAAAGTCCACCACTTCCCCCCCTGGTTCACCTGCAGAGACCACGTCAGAGTGAGGGGGGTGAGCTGCTGCTCAGTTTGGTTGTTTTTTTTTTCAATTGGATTCAGCATCAACAGACAATGTTGAAGGTGTTTTTTTTTTTTTTTCCCCCACTTTTGGTGCCTGAAGCTGAAGTTATCTTTAAGTTCATACCTGGTTGGAAAGATAAGATAAGAGACACAACTCGCGCATACACACCTACACACACTTTAGCCAATTAACCTTGAGACTTTAAGAAGGAAACCAAACTACCCAGAGAGATGCAACGTGCGCCACCAAACCGTCCTGACAGAAGTCTGCACAGTTAATTGTCCACTGCTGAACCTGGGACACAGCAGATTTTCGATGGGAGGATAAAAAGTTGAAGACAGGACATGTTAAATAAATTAAAGTCCATTATAAAAGGAACAAAACCATCACCTGTATAGATACATGACAATAAGTTGTGTTTTCTACCTCACAAAGAACTTTTTCCAGATTAATGTCTCCTCTGAGATGAGGAATCTAGTTCAACTAGTTTTCATGTTCTGTGATGTCCATGTTGCTCGGCCTAGTAACCTGAGCCTGGCCATGAAAAACAGGCTCAGCAGCCGCACCGAAGCAGCTGGCGAGAGCTCAGGGAGGAGTCAAGTCCGGTTTACTGACCTTTATAACAGGCAGGTGGCCCTGAGGACTGCCGACGCCGAGACCACCCCAAAGCCCGAGCCCGTTACGATGACGTCTTCAACAAGTGTCGGTGCTGTGTGTGTCTTTGTGTGTGTGTTTCTGTGCAACCTGGCCACAAACCAACTTCCCTTTAAGGGGCAATAAAGACACTTTGACTTAGCTCATCTTGTTTCAGCTCAAACGACACCGAGAAACATTTTTACTTGAAATCCATTCAACTGCAGATACTGTTGACCGAGGTCACGGAGAGGAGAGGAGGTCAAACTACTCTGTCCATGAAACGAATGCGAAAGATTTAAGTATCAATCATCTATTTACAACCTTTAGCATTCAGCAAACTGTGTAAGTATAAAGGTATGGAAATAAATAGTGGTTGAATGCAGGTTTATGGCTCGTCCACTTTTGCATACGTGGTCACAGTCCGCAGCTTTTTGAGGTGCAGTGATCAGAAGTGACCACCAGGGGCCAGCACTTCCTCACGTTATTTTTTTCCCCCCTCCTCCCTGTATCACAGCTCTTGTTTGCTCTGCTGGGCTGGACTGTTGACATGGTGCTTGACCTGCAATGATTCATTCGGGTGCGTCTCTTCTTTCCTCGGTGTCCGGGGATGAAAACGATCTGTTCAGTGAAACTATGAAAGTGATCAAACCTGTTCTGGACCAGTGAAAGCCACATGAGGGAAACATGGAGGAGTCCATGGAGGGGAAACACACGTCTGTTCTCATCCTGAGGACAGACAGACTCTTTTAATGATAATCTGAATGAATAATCTGTTTTAATTAACTGAACAGTTTGTTACACATTATTTAAATCAGTGGACATTAGGTGGGGCTGCCGACCGGCGGCGTTTACAGGTGATCGCCAAACTCTCTGACAATACAAACCCCTGGTCGCCAACCAGGACGTTGAGGCTGTGACCAAGATCTTCCTCAAATGAGGAAGATTAGACCTGAGAAAAAATACACTGTGCATGCCGGTGGTCTTATGCTGTAAGGTCACAGTCAGTCTTCAGGTCACGGCCACGAAACATCCAAAGTCAATATTTGTTTCTGATCAGCACCTACGTGCTGAAGAGTTCAAAAACCTAATTTAATTTAATTTGTTCCCGTCTTAAGAAGGATCAAATTGGCTTTAATCAATTTTTTTTTACAATAATAAAAGTGTCGATTTGTGGCATTTGTCCGCGGTCACTCTGGTCACATCAGGCTTCTCATCGGGGGGTTCTTCAAACCTCTAACACCGATCTTACAAGCTGAGGACGAACAACAGGAGCTTCCTCTGCAGCTCTGTGAAATATTAGAAGTGATCAAAACTGTAAAGTCTCAAAGTCCTCAGAAAAGGAACCAACGCTCCACACAAAGAGCCTCTGTCCGGAAATGAAGATAGTGTGCGGTGTGAGTTGGTGGCTCAGCTCTGGGAACAAACATCATGGCAGAAAGATGCTGTGGTTGTGGTCTGATGATCCACATTTAACAATCACCACAAACAAATGGCCTTCGAGAGAGAGAGAGAGAGAGAGAGAGAGAGAGAGAGAAAAAAAAACTCCATCAACAACAACAACCACGAGACTGGAGCTCTGTCTCCAAAACAAACCTGGAGAGAGCTCCACGGCCGCCCCATCTCAAATATGAACTGAGTGACAAGGGAGGGAAATAATTGAACCTCAGCATAAAACAATGTACAGATGTATTTTCAGCGCATGAATCCAAATAGTTCATCATACTTCTTCACAACAAAACACTGTGGAAATTTCACAAAACTAACCGATATAAAAGGAGGTAAAATATCCTGAAAGTAGCACAAGTAGACATACTCATGCTGACTGGCCATTGCAGAATAATATGTATTATATTTTCACAATTACCGAAGCCTAAATGTGTTCATCGCCTTAATTTGCATTAATTTAATCTACAGTAACACACAATACATATTCAGATTCAACAGGTTCATTACTCTTAATGAACCTTACTCTTAAATTACTCTTAAAAAATGTGCACGGTAGCATTTTCATGCACACTCAGGTATTTTCCAGCGGTTTCCTGTCTGACTGTAAATTCCACTGCCTCTACTTTTGATTTCCTCCCGCAGTGCTGCTCTTCTCAGAGCGTGAAGACAAAGGGGGAAATCCACGCTCAAGTCCACAACAGCACTCACTTAAAACCTCACTGCTGTGTCGATGAGTTTCTTTCATGCAGCACAACAACCTTTAAAAGAAATAAACTCAGGCCCGACACGGAGGAGCTTTTCTCAGCCTTCAGAAGAAGCATGAAACCACAGAGAAACCACCGAGGGACTTCACACTCCCTGCAGCTTTCTGGAAACATGCTGCAGCTGAGGCAGCTCACGGTTTGTCCCATTTATCACAATGTGATGCCATCAAAGACAAAAACCACAGTTCCAAACAAGACCTGTTTACCATTTGCATCTAGTATGAAGCTGTGATCCTCATGGGTACGTTATGAGTAAAGAGCTCACAGACCTTTGCATTTAAACCTGCTATCATTGTTATGTTGTAACATATAAGGACAGAATAAAAGCTTGTGGGCTACATTAAAAACCAATACACACTTTGGGACAATGTGTGCAAAAAGACATAAACGCACCACTGGAGCCAGAACATATGGCTTTTAATCTAAAACAGGGATTTAAGTTGAAGTTGCTTTTTAAGAGACTTTAAGAGCTTTTATTTTCCTGTCACTCATGAGGAAACAGTTGAAGCACCAGTAAAAGTACAGGGACGTGCATCTGAACACACAGTGCATGCTGGGAGGCTCCCAAACGCACGTACCTCCAGTAACATGATCAACATTCATGGTTTCGCAACGCTACTCATTTTTGCTTTGATTTCAAAATAAGAGTGCACTGTTTGAGGATGAACAGCTCAATCGTCAAACTAAATTAAGTGCATGAGAATAAACAGGATATTTAACTTGACAACACGTTGACTTGGATCAAACCTGTCATTCATTAATTTTATGAGCAGCAGGTTGGGCTAACAGCAAGAGGTGAAGTTAGGCGATCTCTCACTGGATGGAATCATTTCTCAAAGTGCCTGTAATTTAATGTTACTTTATAACATATAAATGTTGTTTTTACAACTTGGACTCGTGAAGGAACTGGTTAGAGTTTGGAGGTCAAAGGTCACTGTGACCTCAGAAAACATGCATATGCTGATAAATCACAAATTCATAATCATAAATTCATACACCAATGATGACATTTGTGATAAATTTTATCATTTTATGATAAAATGATCCAAAGGGTCAAAGGTCAACTTCACTGTGACATCATAATGTTCTGAAAAAACTGTTCTGACCATTATTCAACGAAGGAAAGAGAGATTGTGACTTTTGGCAAAGGCAAACAACCATGAGGCGGTAACTAGTTTATCTGTATGTAAGCATAGAGTTTTCTCCGCGCATATATACAAATAAATAAAATGTTGAGTTTAGCTCAACAAACCTAGGCTGGTTAATCTGTCACTTGTACGCGGTTAATGTCGTCGCTAAGTAACTGACAGTGTGAGAGTCTGAATCCAGCTTGTTGAGCGTCATCTGCTCAAACTCCACTCGGACGGAACAATATGTACAGAAAGTGTCGCCACAGGACAGAAACGACTGCTGGGTAAATATCTGTGGCCTCACTCTGAACCCTCTGCTGCCCTTGTGTATAAATAGCTGCATTTACTCAATGGATGTTTCACAACGTTCACAATGCATTCGACAAACAAAAGATTAAAAATGAGAAAAAAAAATATGAGTGTGTTTGTGTGATTGAGTGTGCGTCAGTGGTGGTTTTAGGCCGAGTGTGAAGAGCACAATGAGAGATGAATGGCAGCGGGAGAGATGAAAGAAAGAAAGAGAGGGAGTGGGAGTGCATCAAAAAGGTCACTTTCATATTATACAAACAGAAAATACTGAAATGATGCAATAAATAAAAGAAAAACTTGATAGGTGGTTACACAAACAAACTCATGCATCCACACACACACACACACACACACACACCTTCAGGTCATGTCAGGACTGATCACCTGCTCTCTACAACCTCCTTTTACGTGTATTTCATCTGTAAACTATCAATTCACCTCAATCACAGAAAACACATCGTCTCACACATGTTCAGAAGAACAAACCTCAGAAAAAGAACCTTTATTAGTTGCACTTTTGTATAAAACAGGCTTGAAACTCAGTTAGTTCTCAGTGACTCACCGATTCGATCATTTCTACCAAACAAATGAAAGCTGTGAAACACTTTCAGGCGAGGCTGGTAAATGTAGCTGCTGGCAACAGGACACTGTTGTCTGTTGTCACTGTACATGAACACAGTCTGTAAATTCCAACTCCTAACTTCCGGTTTACCCTAAAATGTATTTGGACTGGAAGCCCTGAAAATAGTATGACCACAGGAAATCTCACGCCTCTGTGCAGCGGCCACTGAGGAGTCTTTACTGATAACATCCTGTACCCCAGTCAACACAGACCATTCACATTAAAGGAAGTGCGACATTTTCTGGATGTGGACATATTGGCTGCCTTGTTGGGAGCCAGATGTTATGTGTAAACCTTCCGCCAGCTGCTGGTTAGCTTATCTTATCTCCTGCTCACTCTGCCCGAAGATAATAAAGCCCACCTAGCAGCATCTCTAAAGACTGCTGATCACTAACTGACCTTATTTGTGTAATCCAGATGTAAATTATTTTACAAGGGGCGTTGATGGCCCGACACAAAACCTGTCTAAAAACACATCCATTCAGTCATTTTTACACTTTTTGTACAGATTAAACAAACAAGATATAATGTGTTCACAGCATAGACTGTAAATAAAGATGGATGCAGCCTCCGTGACGTCACCCACAGGTTTTGGAGGAGCTGTTTTGAAGCTCAGGGTGAGCTGCTCCGCCGTTGCCAACTTGGCAGTACCCGACTCCGCCCCTAACTAATCCAAATACGGGCAAAGAGGTGGGGCGAGTGTGGAGCCGAGACCTGTATGCCACCTTCATGGCCACTGTACGTTCGCCCACCTGTCACTCAAAGCAGCAGCGGCCTCAGTTCTACATAACTTTAATCATTAATAAAACGGAAACAGGTGAATCATATAAATTTCCTCCCCCTGTACAGTCGTCATGAAGGAAGAACTTTCAGAAACAGTTTCAGAAACCAAAACTGTTTTTGTACCAGGCTGTGAAAATGTGTATTTCTACGGTTAAGTTGGACATTTTAACACGGGAGTCTACAGGGACTGATTCACTCTAGTGGATATTTGAAGAACTACAGGTTTTAGCTCTTCAGTGTTTCATGTTTCAGCCTCGGAGGTTGCTGCCTGTAAATCAATATTTTCATATGAATTCTCAATCGAATTCATATGAAAATATTGATTTACAGGCAGATTGAGTGGCTGAAACGTTTCCAGACTCTTGATTCTTGTTTTTTTTTCCCCTCCTTCTTGCTCCTTTTGGAAACATCTCCGTCCTTTTTGTTTACAGGAATGCAGGAAGTCAGATCAGGTTCCTATAATGTCACAGGAGGAAAAGAGGCCGAGAGATACTGTTACCACACAGAGAGAGAATCAGAGACGTGAGGAGATAGAGGCTTGAAACAAAAAGATGTGAGGTTTGTGTTGATAATTAGAAACATGTTTGAAAAACAGCTGACACGACTGTGCTCTGATAATCATCCTGTTGTTTTCACATGTGGTTGGACATGTGTTAAGGTGTCAGGTTAAAGGAGATGAAGGCCAGAAAGTCGACACTTTTAACCACAGAGAAGTAGCTGACTCTTTTTAAATCTATTCTTTTGTATCAAAATCTCGTTTCTTTTTGTCTTATCAGTCATCTGAGCAGCATTTTTCACTTCCCAGATGAAACTGGGAAGTGAAAAATGAAACTTCTGGGCCAGTATAGACCCTGGTTTCATGGCCTGAGTCTGGCCCATATACTGTCACATCATGTTATCCTCTATCCTCTGTGTTGGCTGACAGACGTGATCTAGACATGGAAGTTGCATCTGACCACCATGTTGTATATGGGCCAGACTTGGGCCAGAAGAAACTCAAGCATGTGTCTCAAATATGGGCCAGATGTATCTTGCTATCTGAAACTTGAACTTTGGTAACCTGCATGAAAGGTGCTACGCTGAATAAATAAAGTCTGTTTGATTGATTGAGATTTGAATTTCAGGCCTGTTGATGGTGTGAGATGGAAAGTTGAGGAGTCACAAGTTCATCCAGAGGGGAACATGAATGAGATATTTCAATGGGTAAACTTTGGCTTGCTGGTGGCCTTGGGGGTAAAGGTCAGGGGATCACCAAAACGATCAGGGTTCATCCTCTTCAGCTCATGATCCTGATCGTTGGTATAAAAATTCATCACAAGTCCATGTGTACCGACCTTTCTGTCCTCTCCGGAGCCAAAAAGGACGAGGCTGAGGGGTGGGATCTGAATCTGACGCTATTCTTTTATTGTTTAACATCCTGTCAGCTGCATGAGATGAAATTCATGTTTAGGAAGTTATTTAATCCCAAAACGCTCCTTTGACTTAATGGAGACAATTCACAGCAGCTGGTTCAGGACGACACCGCTCACCTACTTTCTCATGAAATCACATTATGAAGATCCGTACTTGATGATAACGTTCGTCATCTGCTGTTTGTTTCTGAGAGGCCTGGACTCTGTCCCCCTCCCTTTGTGTCCGACCTCCGACCTCTCTGCCTGGGTTCACAGCCCTCTCGGGGAGGTGTTTTGGGGGGTGACGGAGGACACGGTGATTTGGGGGCTCCGGGCTCTAAATGCTTCCACATGCTTCCGCTTGTACGTCTGTGAATTTGTTACGTGTGAGAACCAAATCTGTGGGAAACAAGCTTGACACTGTGGTGCCTCCATAGTATTTATATACTGAGCTTAATTCTGGTTATACAGGATATAAACATATGTGAATAATGCAGGAAACGAGAGGAGGGAGAAGGCCCAATACTTTGAGGAGTCAAGGACAAATGAGCAAAGGGATGTTGACAAAAACTGTGTTATAACTGTCTTATATACTTTATTAGATCTAAAAATAAAATTTATTGACGTGATATTGGTTCAGATTTTGTTTTGTTCAAATGTATCCTGTAATAACAGGACACCATATCTCCCCATCTTCACTTCTTCCTGTTCCCATGTGTCTAAATGTGTGGATTTACTGACGAGTAAATGCTGAATCTGATTTAATGCAGGCTGTAAAAAAAAAAAAAAACTGACGCAAAGTAAAGTTGAATGTAAACACGCTGTTTTAATTAAGACCTGTGTAAATCTCGAGACTCGTTGACCCCGGCTACCGCCCGCGCCACCTCTATAAGTCAACGCTGACGGGAAGACGCTCATTACCCAAATTTCTGTCCACTGAGAGGCTTTTTGAGAGTCAAAGGAAATCTGTGGGTGTCAAGACCGCACACACACACACACACACACACACACACATACAGTATAATGCAAATTGAAGAGTCACGTTCATTTTGTCCGGGGAGCTTTTAAGTTTAAAAGAAACACAATGTTATACACATAAAGTTAATTACATAATCATTTAGCATCAGCAAAACGTTCACTGACAATGGATTTCAGTTGTTTACCTGCACCAACTAAAGCCTGATAAAACCTCTGCATTGTTACTGCACGTGCTTTAATATTTAAAATGTCTGTAGTGACTTGAAACATGAGACACAACCTGTTTACTGTATTTACACTGAGACCAAAACCATGACCTTTTTATTCACCTGAACTAAAGTGGTTTTGTTTTGACACATTTAGCTAAACCCTAACATGCTAAGTACTAATTTGTAAGTATGCATAGTGTTCAGGACAAGACAGTTTATTTCAAAATAACGTATGTGGACCAATGTGAGAGATTAAATAAGGGGATTGATGATTAAAGTCAAAGGCGGCGCAGTGGTGCAGTGGTTTAATACTGTAGCTTCACTGTGTGGCGTTTCCATGTTCTCCTTGCGCCTGCGTGGGTTCATCCCGCTACCCAAACATCATGTTGTATTGAAGACTTGAAACTAGAGACTGAGACCATGAACTCATTAGGAAAACGTTTACTGAGCTAATAAATCAAGGGAGAAGTAGGGACATTTTCCCATAGACTTCAATACAATCTGACTTCTTTAACAACCAGTGGAGTCTGAGTCTGAGTCAGACGTCCACTGAAGTCAGTAGAGTTCATCCTCTGGGGATCAGGAATGACTGTATGGGATATATAATGTGACATCTGACTTGACCTGAAACAAGAGAGAGGATAAGAGCTGAAAACCTTCCAGTGTTTTAAAATCAGCTGCTGTTCAGTGTTTTAATCCACGCTAAACTTTCAAACTCACGGATCAATGACTCCGATCTGTATTTCATCCTCTGCTGGTCCTGAACTCGTGCCCCATGCCCAACACACAGGAACTGAGCGGACCAACCCTTTAATCCACAGCCTCATTAGAAGTAAATATTATGATGGAAGCTGCCAGGAATCTGACGGAGTCCTGCTGTGCTGTGAATGGATCCAGTGTGTAGTCAGAGTCTGTTCCTGTTCTTCTCTTATCACAGCAGAGGAATGTTTCATTTGATGAGTTGTTTCAACTCTTTAACCCCTAAAATGTTCCTTCAGTGTCACGTGTACAACCAATATCTGCTTTTCGGCTGATGATTGATTGATAGATTAATAACTGAACTCACCTTTTAAACCAAAGATTCTCTGACTCAAATGTGAGGATTTGCTGCTTCTGTCAGTTTCATGTCAGTGTGAAGTGAAAACCTTTGGCTCTCGGACAAAACCAGACATTTGGAGACACTTTAGACTTTAAAGGAAAATCAATCATTAGCTGCAGCCATAAAGAAAATGTGAAAATTTATTATTTTTATGTTGATGTTCGTTCTTTATTTTTATTTTTTACTTTATTCAGTGAGAAAGAGGGAGAGGAAAGTTACAGAGAGACAGAGAGAGAGCGAGAGAGGGAATGGCATTCGGCAAAGGGCCATTAAGTCACGGTCCACTTACTACCTTTTGTCCAAAGTTTTATGGGTGCTCCTCTAGAGATGGTTTGAATTAATATAATAAAGTAGTTTTATTTTGAAGGGATTGTTTCACGTCACCCAAAGCACTGGAAAAAGGGACATCTGCTTAAATAATGAGAAATCATTCAAAATAAATCGACTTTTTATGTGTGGTTTGATCTGTTGTGTAGAGAAAAGAACCAGAGCTGAAGTGTGAGGACTGTTTACTCAGTCTGTGGAAGCTGCTTCTCGACTTTAAGCTGATATCAGATGTCGGACAAACGTTGGCGTCTCTGTTCTCATCTCTATTATATCTAAACGATTCTTCCAAAGATGCAAACTGAGCATCTACGTGACGTGTCAGAATGAAACTGTCCTAATAATAATAGTATATCTAACAAACTAGTCATACAAGAACAATAATGTCTTTTTAATTCCACGTCTTTCCTCGATCAGCAGCTGAAAGGTCTTGGGTCTCTTTATGGTCCCCCTGCGTCTGTTTGGGATTGTTTTGACCCAACCTTTTCGGCCCCTGAGCAACAGCTGTTGCGTGGAGGCTGAAATCAGGTGGACTTTCCTCGCTGAATCACCAGAGATGAAATGTTAGTACTGTTTATCTGCGCCGAACGCAACGCTGCGTCTGAATCAGCACCGACTCATGTGTTGGGTCGGACCACAAAGGATTCGCGTGTTGGATCCTGCTGTGACGCCGTCGGCCTTTCAATGAAGCGCCCAGAGGGTTTGGCCTCCTCAGCTGAGACGCAGGTTCGGAAAGAACTGAACCTGCTCGAAGGCATGAAAAAAAGTAATTCAAATTGCAATCATGCCTGAGACGCCCTCCCAGTTTGACCCAGTGGGGAGGAATTCGCTACATTCGGGGGAAAAAAACCGATGGAAAGGTCTCTCACACGTCACCGAAGTCCGCAGCCACTTCCTGTCGGTGCGGCTGGATTTCTCCCTGGCGCTGGCCGGTGTTTGCACAGGCTTTGAGGACGGCTTAAAGGAGCTCTTTGATGAGGCAGGTCTGCATGAGGTGGGAGTGTGGGGTTTGGGTTAATCCTCATCCTCTCACGGTCTCTCTGGGTCTAAAGCTTCGACTCAGACACATGTGGAACTAGATAAGGAAGGACGGAGGGCAGGCTGACCCCTTTAAATGCTCCTCTGTTCATTTTATTTGCATGTTTAGGAATCCACATTGTAGCATCTCAGCAGATTTCACGAGGAATCTAAGCCAGAGGTCAGAGTCTGTCGGCCTCTGCACCAACAGTCTTGTGATTATTAGGGTTTTGCAGACAGTGGCAACGTGAGAGACAGTTAAGAAACGCCTGATCATTTATGAGGAAAGGTGGGCGGTGAAGCTGTAAGACCACCGGCAAACAGCTCTGAGGATGTTGCTGGTTTTAACCTCAGATTAAAGGAAACCGCTGCTTGTGTGGTTTTGCTTTTTTTTTTTTTTTCTTTTTCCCATTTCGCAGATTTCCTGCAGGTGGAGGACGTCTCGCCTCTGGACAGGCCGGGCTTCTCTCTCACCATCTCCCCTTTTGGATTTCATTTTCCTCTTGGTTTTGCCGTCACGCCACCGCACAGGCTGTCAACACTGCAACACCACCAACTTACACGTTACAACAGTGGTTCTCAACCTTTTCCAACTCAAGGGCAACTTGAAAATATCAGAAATGTTGGCAGCTCACATCCAACCCTGTCATTTTTTTGTTGAATGACTGGACTGGACTGAAAGTACGAAGGTTTGTAGGAAGCTACGTTTTTGTTTTTTGCTCACTAGTTGATTGGTCATCTCTCTTGTCTTTAAATGCTTCCTGTTGATGACCATTGATTAATTTTTGTGGCTCAGCTGGCGACAACATAAAAGTTTCTCTCATCTGTTGATCACAGCGATAACAACAATTTTTAAACACTTACAGATCATTTTGTTTTAAATTTTTTAAATTATGTATTTTTTCACTAAATTTTTTTTTGGTGTGCTGAGGATTCGTCAGCCCACTTGAAATAACTTCACGGCCCACCAGCGGGCCACGGACCACAGGTTGGGAACATCAACTGTTTATAAAAGTGGGCGTTGACTCTGAGGCTGTAAAGTGAAGCCAATGCTGAAGAGCCTTAAACCTTCATTCTCTCTACTGACCATCAGGGGGCGACTCCACTGGTTTTTAAAGAAGTCAGATTGTATTGAAGTCTATGGGAAAATGTCCCTACTTCTCCCTTGATTTATTAGCTCAGTAAACGTTTTCCTAATGAGTTAATGGTCTCAACATGATGTTCATTTTTTAAATGATGGTCCATTTAGAGGAAAATAGACCATAAAGCAGGGTTAGGGGGTTAGGGGGCGTGGCTACTGACAGATCAGGTCCGATCCAGACCTCACTCCTCCTCAGCTCCATCTTCTTCTCCAAATGGGAACTTCTGGTTTAAAAAAAAAACAAAAAAAAAAAACAAGATGGCGACGTCCAAATTACGAACTGGAGGCTTCAGAACAGCAGCTCACAACAGATCGCCCCTTGAAAACACCTCAGCCAAAGGAAGTGACTCATGAACTGGACTAATTTAATTATTATCGTTTTATCATTGTTATTGTTAATTAATAACTTTATTAACTGTTATCATCACTGCCAATGAGCTGCTGGACACGGCAAAGAAACCTTCAGACGTGAGAATATCAAATAAAACACACCTTAGTCTGTTCAGTTTTTAATGTTATAAAATAAGGTGTCGTTTCATTATAGTAATATTGTTCCTTCACAGAAACCTGATATTAACCATCTGGTCAACCTGATTGTGGACCAGATGGTTAATATGCAGTTCGTTTTGTTGACTTTGGGACAGTGAGCTGGAATTTAGCTGTTGAAACACCCCTGGTCACACACACACACACACACACACACACACACACACACACACACACACACACACACACACACACACACACACACACACACACACAGCAGGAGGGGAGCATCCAGCTGGTTAATGGGATGGCACACCATCCAACTGGTTAAACCAATAAAGACAGTGATGTCCTGCCGAAGTGGACTGAGCTTTCATGATACCACCCACCTACCCCCACCCACAAGACACACCTTTACACTCTCACAGTCCTAGAAACACACAATTCATTAATGCATGTTCATACACGGCAAAGACTCACATTTAAACAGGGAGGGAGGGAAAGAGGGGGAGTCATATTACTTTGACTCCATACGTGAAGTATGCTGACTTTACCGCTTGACGTCTCCCCTGAGGGTGGGGGCTCTTGAGCAGCCTTTAGTCAGCTTTAGCGTTTATCCCACCCTCCCTACAACGTACCCGGGGGCAGGGTGGGTGGATTTACTGTACCTCCAGACACACATGGAGCTGATTTACTTTCACCCACAAAGAAGAAAAAGAAATTCCCCAAAGTCTAATTCCTGTTCCTCAGGCTGTCACACAACATCTCAGCATCTCTTCTCTGGTGTCAACACGCTGGCTTGTCAAAGGCTGAAATCGCTTCAGATGAAAAGTGATTTAATGTGCCAATGTCAGGATAAATGTGTTTCCATGTATTTGTGTGTTTGAGCTTGTGCAGCTGCCAACATCTGCAAATTTTAGACCCTGGGTGTTTTGGTTTTTAGCAATTTATATCAGAATCACAGAAAAGAGACTATCATGTTGTATTCTTATAAACTTGTCAGCTAACGTTCGATAAAAGGTCAAGTTTAAGGTGGACAAACACATTTGGCCAAAAGAACAAATCATTAAATGATCAGATGGTAAGAGCAGGTCTTTGATGGAAGAGTCATAAGGGGGGGGGTCCTCCACCCGAAAAACAGGTTCGCATAACATATCCAACCACACAAAAATGATGTGAAGGCAGGACAAAGAGAGGAAGAGGGGGAGGGGATGAGTTCTAATCATTTCATTATGGTGCACAGGTGTTCAAGGGGGTCTACTTTCACATCCCCATACACCTGAGCAGTCATCAGTAGTTGGTGGGGACAGACTGTTGTTCCTCTACGACAGAGCGTTCAGTTCAGGTTCAGGTAGATCTGAACCATTTTTATGCTGCTATAGGCTTAGACTGCTGGGGGACACATCAGGTTACATGGAGCTCTCTCCTCTCCTCTCTCCTCTCCTCTCTCCTCTCCCCTCTCCTCTCCTCTCCTCTCTCCTCT
>CM076649.1:26012157-26017157 GCA_038496675.1 Rachycentron canadum
TTTTTGTTTTGAGTTTTTCCTCAGTCGATGTGAGGGTCTAAGGGCAGAGGATGTTGTTATGATGCTATGTAAAGCCCTTTGAGACAAACTGTAAAAATGGGCTCTACAAATAAAATTGCCTTGCCTTGATTACAGGCAGCTACAAAGCAGGTTTGTCCACAGCAGACCAACAGATTTACTGCCACAAACACATCCTCTGGTGGTGACCACTCCTTTTGACTTCCCGTGGATTTTAGTGGGATTCATACATCCCAAACCTGAGGAACCAATCCCGACAACTGGAAGGGACAAGTGAACGGGGCGGAGTAAACAGACAACATCTTGTCAGCGCAGAGAGTCGCAGTCAGCAAAAACGACATAAACAAATAGAAGACGCTAACTGCGCTAACCGATCTGATATGTCTGCTAGTCCTAATCCAGCTTTCTCAGTGAGGAGGTAAATGTTGATTTGTCTTCAGCCCCGGTTTTCCATTTATTCCCCACTTTTTATGCGGGGAAATATTTTTAACAAAGCAATAATCAGAAGTTTGAAACATGGTCTGGTGAAGTGCTTCACTGTGGAGACAGCACAGGCATCCTGAGATAACATTACATCACTAACCATCTTTTGGTTTGGCACATCATGGAGCATGGAAGAAGTCATTGCCAATATCTGTGCAGTGAACCTCATGTTGACCCTCACTAGCACAGAGGAAAACTGTCAGATCAGTGTAAAAACACCTGCACCTGTGTCTGACAGCTCACAACAGAAAACAAGGGTTTTTGTATGTTGTCGACTTGGTGAGAATGAAGGTGTAGCTGTGTATTAGCGTGTTTGTGTGTGTGTGTGTGTGTGTGTGTGTGCATGACTTCATTGTACTTTGCTTGGCAGGTCACACCACCATGTAACAGGATCCTCCCAGGGCTCAGGCTGATTTGGAGAACAATGTAGGAGGCGTAACACTGCCATGGTTTTTTCTTGTCTTTTTTTTTTTTTTTTTTAAACGCACTGCTCCAGTGCCTCAGTAAACTATGATATGACCCTTATGACTGAGAACCAGCTCACAGGTGAAACTCTCACAGAGGAATCAGTTTCTAGTGAGAAACAGGTAACAACAAGCTTTGAGGAAAAACAACCCATTTTGGCAAAAATACACTTGTGTGCCAATTATTTTATTTTGTGAGTTTCCTGTTGTGCTGTTATACAAAGATGCAATACAATCCTTTATTTACCTCCATTGCACCCATTGATGTTAATGATGATAAGTCATACAAGGAAACAATAACCAAACATCAGTGTTGTGAAAAGTTTGATGTGACTTTCACAATTTTTGCCTCAGTACTTTACAACCCTCTTAAAAATCGGAGTGTCTTTGAATGCACCGCTGATCCATTTTTCCAGTTGGAAGACTAAAGGAAAGGACGACTTCTCCGACCACACAGGTCGAGCAGAGACCACGCCCTTCTCGCGACGATGCTCACTCAGTCGCCAGCGACCTCACGAGCTGGACAGCGAGCCGCTGATACGACCACCGATGTCAGAGAGAGACGCCCCCCCCCACCCCGATGGTCATTAGATAGAGTCATAGTAACCTGCTGCACAGACGACCAGAGCTCGTGATGCTGTTGAACTGCACTGTGTTGTACCGAGATGTGTTCCACCTGTTAGAGTAACAGACTCTGATTCAAACCAGAGCTTGGACCAGTCTCGGCTAGGTGTTCCTAATAAACTGACAACTGTACATGGGACGTTTTCAATCCATGAGCTTTTATGTGTTGTGTGTTTCTACCTCTGTATCTACTGTCTGTCTACACCCATCAAAAAAAAAGGGAAGACAGACAGAGACAGAGAGAGAAAGAAACTCCATCATTCCCATTCAGGAAATTCCAGTCATTCCTCAGTAATTCCTCCTGTCATTGCCTCTGTCTCTCTCTCCAGTTGCTGCTCTTTTACAGACACTGAGGTAAACAGAGCCTCCCTCTCTCTCTCTCTCTCTCTCTCTTTCTTTCTTTTCATCCCCTCTTCCCTGTCAACACTGCGTCTGTCTTCCACCTCTCACCCTTAACCTCCGACCCTCAGCCAGACTTAATAACAGGAAGCGATCGACTCCCTGCTGCGGTGGGAAGAAAGCCGAGGCGAGGGGAGGCGAGGACAGGCCGTGTTGCCGGTCAGCGAAGATGTGGAGCGGCTCGGCAGGTCCCTGACCCCGCCCGAAGGCCTTGGCGCTAAACTGAGGTCTCAGTGTTTCAGTTTTCACTCACGACGACGACGACGTTTCGTTTTCCGAGTAAACGACGGCCACAGCTGGACGAGAGCGGGGCTCAGCAGCTGTTCATCTCACTGCCGTGGCAGTCATGGTGACCGTGTTACTGCCTCTGGATGTGTTTCTTCATCCAGAACAGTTCGGTTTTAGTTAAAACGAGCCGGAGTTGAAGTGAACCCGACAACGGGTCAACCAAAAACTTTCCAAAAATCTGCTGCTGACGTTAATGATCTTCACTCAGGTTGCAAAACAGAAGTGGGAGAAAAGTCCTCCCCCATGTAGTTTACTGTGTGTGTGTGTGTGTGTGTGTGTGTGTGTGTGTGTGTGTGTGTGTGCGCGTGTGTGTGTGTGTGTGTGTTATTCATGCTTACATGTGTTTGTTTTGTACTCTGGAGAAAAAATGTTAGCGAGGGAGGATGGAGTGAGTTTGTGCATTGAGCAAGTCCAAAGTTCAGGTGGTTCTGACATTCAATTGGTAGACAGCCGTCCTCCTCCTCCTCCTCCTCCTCCACCTCCTCCACCTCCCCCTCCCATTAGTCACTGACTCACTTTTAAAAAAAAAAAAAAAGTGGAGAATGAGGTGGAGTTACAGGAAATGGTGGATGAAAGAAAAGGGACATTGAAGTGGAAAAGAACATGACAGAGGGTTTCAGGGTGATTCAACAGGTCAAACGCCATCATCATTAGAGTTAAATAGTTAGTTATATTGAAATCTGAGATGATCTCAACATATGACTCTCATTCCTAAAAACAGTGAAACCATTTTACCAGACAGATCAAGTATATCAGACAGTGTGGTAAGTTAAAGCAGGGCCCTAAAGCCTGATTATAACATGTTTACTCTCATACTTAACATAGATCAAGTGCGATGAAGGAATAAAAATAAACTGTGAACTCAAACATCACTCAACTCTGAGGTAATTAAAATAAAGAAAGACAAGATTATAGACTCAGCATGAAACACTTGAGTCAATGGGCACAAGGGCAACTTATTTTTGTATTTTCATATCGCACATGCACATAACAGACACTACTTCAGTTGTTTATTATTATTGTCACTGTACGCAGTATTTCTATTCGATCTTATTGTATCTTAGTTCTCGTTGTACCTATTGTACCCTGCCCTTGTGCTGCTGTGTCTCTTAGCTATAAACAGGCACCAAAGTGGAAAAAAAAACCCTTCAGCATTGTCTGTTGATGCTGAATCCAAAGAAAAAAAACAACCACATCGAGCGGCAATGCGATTTTCTTTTTAACTGACTACACTCACGCCTCTGATGTGGTCTCTGTAGATGAACCGGGGACTTTTTTTTGAAGATGCACCGAGTCTTTGAGTTTCTCAAAACAGAGAGAGAAAAGTACCCAGCTTACCTTCAAATGCAGAAGGTGAGTGTTCAAGGATCCAGAACCATGTCTCAGCAGGGGTGTGAAGGTCCGTGTCATCTATCACTTTCATATGTTTTAAAGTGTCTGAGTCCACGGAGAAATGCTCAGAAACTGAGCCTCAAAACCAGCCATCAGGACTTCTGGAACTTTGTGATGTCACAACAAAGCAGTCATCTCACTAAGCCCCGCCCACCCGCACCCACCATCCAACCTTGCAGGGTTTGGTTTCTCTGAGTGTTTACCTGACATCTGCTATATTTTTAATTGGATCACTCGGAAAACATTCAGCCAATCAGAAGAGGGGCTCAGATCCTCTCTTCTGATTGGCTGATTGACCTGTTACTAGAGCTCGAGAGAAAGGCCTGGGAGAGAAGATGTAAAACGTTTTTGGTACTTAAAATCTTTGTGGTTTTATAATATATTCTATTACATCTTCTCATGATATCAACACTTCAAAATAAAACACACAAAAAGAGTAAAAGAAGGGACCTTTAATTTTATCTATGGTTTGACTACAAATTAGCTTTAAGATTACTCAACACATTTCTGTTTAATGTTCTACATCGTCCCATTAATAAAAATAAATAAAAATGATATTAATAATGCAGTGATGCCGAGGATGAGATACGGGGATCAATAAAGGTAAATCTTTTTATTTTATCTTATCAATAAGGGAGGAAGTAGAGCATAAAACCTGGAACATTAGTCTGTAAAACTGTAGGAACATCTGGTTAAACACAGAACTACTTCACAATTGTCCTAAAAATCAGACTTAAAACTGGATACAATCAGTTTTGAATTTCTGACACATGAGCATAAACAATGTGACTAAATGAAACCAGTGAATAATAATCACACATTTCCTTGTTTTGAGACTTGATGGAAACATTTAGGATAATGTAAGAACATGAAAATATACAACACTGGTCCAGTTGTTTTAAGACACTTTTCTGTCAAATTTACAGATTATAACTTCAACAAATGTAAATCCAACCAGAGATGATTCCTGTTAAACCTCCTTGATGTTGCAGAACAGTAATGTAACTTCTAGAGGAAAGAATTGAACCAGGAGGGATGTTTTCTGCAGACAAAGAGTCAAATCGATCTCTTTTTCTCACAACTTTTCCTTGAATTCAATGGAAAACTTCATAAGGTGAAGGAAACAAGGACAGTTCATGAGGACTTAGGAAAAGAATCTGCACTTACAACAGACTTTTTATTTGACTTTATATTTTATTCATGGGTGATAACTACTTCTTACTAACTATAAAAAATGATTGGGATTATTGAAAAATATTTTCACTGCTGACATACTGACACCACTGAAATGAAAAAGTGAATCAACAGATTTTTATAATGACATGGAAAAAT